>OU026156.1:130768528-131333430 GCA_907269105.1 Volucella inanis | reverse complement strand
TTTTCAATAAGTTTTTTTGACAGATCGTGCCCGACTCCTATTTAGCTGCTTTGTTATTTTTTTCAGTATCATTTGACAAGTAGTAGTGGAAAGACTCACACCACAACGGCGTCTCCAAATTGTTCAGCTGTATTACGAAATTCGGCGTTCTGTGAGAAATGTTTTTTGTGCGATTCGAGGAACTTGCGGTGCGTATAATCGAAGTACTGAAATCACTATTGCCATTACCATTCGCAAATTTGAGTCCCAGTTTACATAAGTGTATGATGCTCGACCGAACAGACTACATCCAGCACGTAGCCAAAAGACTTTATCAGCTGTAGCTGGGTGCGTACGCTAACACCGTGACGTATTAATTCGTCGTCGTTGTCAGTAGCTTGGCTAGGCGTATTCGACAACTTGGCATATTTTACTTGAGGATCTCGGCCTAAAAGCATACAAAATTCAACCTGTGCAAGAATTAAGCCCAGGCGACTTGAATTTGCGTCATATTTTCAGTGAATGGTCTCTGGAAAAACTAAATGAAAATCCGGTGTCTTATCGTGAAATTTTTTTCAGTGATGAACCCCATTTCTGGCTCAATGGATATGTTATCAAAGAAAATTGCCATATTTGGGCTGATGAGCAACCCGAAGAGTAACTTATATTAAGCTAATATTACATCCATTACAAACAATGATATGGGGTGGTTTATGGGCTGGTGGAATCACTGGTATACAATTCTTCAAAAATGAGGCTTATCAGAGTGTTATAGTCAATGGTAACCGCTATCGCGCCATGTTAACGGACTATGTGCTTCCTGAAATTCAAGCACGTGGTTTCGGTGAGCTTTGGTTTCAACAAGACGGCGCTACGAGCCATACAGCGTGTGAAACAATCGACTTGTTGAGAAATCATTTATGTAAACATTTAATTTCACGTTTTGCTGCGGTGAATAAGCCGCCTAGATCGTGCGATATCACACCTTTGGACTATTTTCTCTGTAGATATGTAAAGTCTCAGGTCTTCAGGAATAAGCCAGCTACAAATGACTCTTTGGAAGCCAACATTACTCGTGTTATTCGGAAGATACCAGTCGCTATGCTCGAACGAGTCGCCCAAAATTAGGCCTTCCGAATGGACCACCTCAGACGTAGTCGTAGCCAATATTTACATGATACCGTTTTCAAAAAGTAAATGTGAATTGTTCTTTTAACCGATAATAAAAATCTTAAGTTCACTTTCAAATTTATGTGTTTTATTTTACATTATAAATCAAACCTTACGATGAAACAGTCTATATAACAAAGCAAAGGGAAGGGAACCCTTGAGGCCTCAACTAAAAAAATGCATGGGCCAAAGCCCGAGTAAACAACTAACCATTCACTTAATACTAAAAAGCTTTATTTCAATTTTAATTTAGATTTATTGATCAACTCTCTTTTACGGAGTGGAAACTAAGACTAAACTTCAAGCTAAATTTCTGTTACCATGAATTCTTATATTTCGTCACCCGGTTAGCTGATTCAACAAAAAGCCTTTGCACTCGTATCCGTTATTTTGCGCATGCATCTGATCCTGCTGTACTTGGAACCGTGGGAATAAATATGGAAACACGCTCACGCCTTAATATACATATTTGAATATGCTGAGCCGGCCAAACTTGAATATATGTCTGGCTCGACCTTGATCCCAGTATAGGGATAGCGTGTTAACTCTCCCTCCTTTTAAAGATTTACATCCTGAGATCATATGCTTAAAAAGACATAACATACACGTAGGCAGCCTAGTTTGTGGTATGCGTACCTATACGCTATATTGAGGTTCGAAATTATCTGCTTTTGTTTTTGTAACAGGAATTTTGACTGGTAGTTGTATGTTGTCAACTCTATATGAAGGCATAACACTGATATTGGAATGGTTGATGGCTGGGCTAATGTAACGAACTAACAACTAGCATGTACTAAGACAAACTGGTTGAGAATGCACTGGCTCGTCCCGTCCAGTTTGACAGCCACTTCTGGGGAAAATATCGAAATCAAACACACCTGAGTTTCAAAGTACTACACCACCCACCCGCGACCTGGAGAATCCTCTTGGTGCGCGCGCGGTATTATAAAAAAAAAAAAAATTTGCCATAAAGATAGTAGCATTCATTGTGTAGGATATCCTTATTTCTTGTGTTAGATCGTCAAGACATTTAATGTTCGTAACACTAAGTTTATGTATGTACATATTCCAAGTTTACTTTGTCTGTTCAATCAGCAATATTAGTCAATACAGAGGAGGGACTTGTATTGTCGTACTAATGCTACTTGATAATTTTTCATATTTTTCAGCTGAATAGTCTCGTTATTAAGTCTGATCACATAAGTACCAGATAAAACACTTGAAATCTTATTTGAAGTATGCCCGCCTTGAAAGTTAGTAAGAAAAATAGTTTCGTCCTCGACAAGTTCGATCATTTTGTTGGTATTGGTTTGGAAGGCACAATGCATGCCCCCTCTTTGACAGCCTGGACTATGCAGCTATTTTCAGAGACTTTGCGTATGTTGCATATTGTTTGTTCTACGCATATTGCAAGGCAGTTTATATTACAATGTCCTACTATACCAGGCATCTCCTTATGGTTAACAAGTATTCGTTCAAACTCCAGGTAGATTTGCTTGTTTCCACTTATTGAAGCCGTCGTAATTAACATGTTGAATTCATATTTTCTTCCCTTTGGCATGGACAGGATATATAGTATAACAGCCTGGTTAGTAAGGAGCTTGGGTTTCCCGTATTCTTTGGCTTAAATTTCATTTTCATATGGTATCAGTTTCCGTTTCGGCAATAGCCCTATTTATTTCCTCTTTGTAGATTCGTGTTGACGCATTCGCATTCGTGACTTTAATTTTGTTGTTTAACTTATTAATCATCCAATTTATCTTCTGTGTAATTTCTTTTGTAATACTGAAGAGTTTTTCATAAAATATGTATTGGTGATTGTTATTTCTTTCTCATTTCGAAGAATTTTATCAAAATTTCCAGCATCAGGGCTACCTGCAACTCACTTTAATGCTGATTCAATCCAATTACTCTTCTGTTTCTGTGGTGTTCCGTTGAGTAAATTTAAGCGATTACTTATTTGTTGGAGATGGCATGTTAAAACGGCTTTATTTTCTAGTTATTTTATGGTAGTATTTTCCCAAATCAATGATTTGAATCAGTTTAAAATATCCGTCGATTATACGGCCTTGTCCGTCCTTAATCGAGAATATAGGTGCTTCGAAGTTGAACAGCCGGAGCTTATGTGTAAAATTTAATAAAGCTAGTCTGTAAGGATTCTGAAAATTCTGTTTGTTCTTAATATGTTTGTAAATGCGTAAAGTTATTTTAAAATGACTTTGGAATACCTGATTATTTTATTGTAAAGGATCTTTATTATAAATATATGTACATATATAAAATAGGATAATTTTATCACATTTAGGTTTGACATTAGAGTAAATATTGTAAGATTTTCTATGTATTCAATGGCTAGTAATTTGCAAAGCTTACATTACATTACTTTCGGTGTGTTTTAATCTCAATATTTATGTGCATTTTCGAATGTACATTCGAATATTCTTTTAAATATTCCAATCTAATGCAGTTAGAAAAAATGGTTTGTTCTTTTATTGTACTATGATTAAGGTACTGTTTAAAAGAGTTTTCAAATATTCTTAATGTGCTTATATTCAAGGGAAAAAACAAATATCATATTAATGTTATTACTATTGCTTTTCCTTTGTAAGCTCATATATTTTTTTATGGGTTTTAATTTCCACTTAACGGTTACTTTATTATTTCTTCCCACATTTTTTTTGAAAAAAGCGGCTTGTTCTAAATTTGGATGCTTTTGAAACGTCGGTAGATGACTTTATTCTTTCTTAAAGTTTTGGGGATACATCTTTTCCGGGTGTGTGAGTGTTTTTTGGCGATTACCTACTTCATGTCCAGATTAATTAATGATTTAAAAATTTTGGAATTTAATTTTCTGATGCCCATTAAAGAACACATCAAATGGTTTCATTTTTGTTGCGGAGTGGATACTTGTAAGAACAAAGTAATTTCTTAACTGACAATCTTTTATACTCTTGTTTGAGAAATAGATTAGTTTCCAAGATCGTAGAATTAAATCGTTCCACTTGTCCATTAACTTCATTACTATGAATAGGTGATCATCTTAATGAAATTTTGAATCATGGGACTTACAAGGATTCGTTCATTATCCGTAACCAGTATCCTGGGAACAGTAAAGTAATGTAACACATTAATTAGTTTGTCCCTTGAGTGCAGCGTTTATTTATTTTTGATATGGAACAGCTTTACAAACTTTGAAATCTTATCGTTGCAACTAATAAATCTGTCTGCCATTTTTGTAACTCTTACATATCTCGTAGATGCTTGTGCATCTCTTGACGAAACAGTTCATCTTTGGGAAATATAAAATTTTTATGAGGTGTTTTTGGATTTCCATAGGGTTTCGATGTGCTCTTTTATGTTCCTTAAGAATGAGGGAGGCCACGCATTCTTTATTATTGGCAGCTTCTACTATTCTGTGAGATCCGAATTTTATAATTTTTGAAGTTATCTAAATAAATTTCTTGAAGAAGACCTAATACATGAGCTGAAAAGTCAGTGCTGTTTCTAAGAGAGGGCAGCACTTGAATTAAATCCATACCATTTTTAGTTAGTACCAACCTTCAAAAGATACGACAGCTGTCGGACGATTAGTTCTCGAGATATAGAGTTGTGAGTGAAGCAACTTTTGTTATTGTGAAAAAAAAAAAAAAAAAAAAAAAAAAAAATGGATTCAAAGCAATTTCGTGTGTTGATTTATTATTGCTTTTTGATGGGAAAAAATGCAGCCGATGCAAAGAAATGGCTTGATAAGTGTTACCCGGACTCTGCACCAGCCAAACAAACCATTCGCAAGTGGATTGAAAAATTTAAAAGTGTTCATACAAGCACCGAAGATGATGCACGCAGTGGACGTCCAAAAGAGGCTGTTTCAGATGAAAACATAAAAAAAGTCCAAAAATGATTGTGTGAAGTGAAGTTGATAGAGATAGCTGAGGCTCTGAAGATATCAAAAGAGCATGTTGGATATGTCATACACAAATATTTGGACATGCGAAAGCTCTGTTCAAAGTGGGTGTCGCGTTTGCTCACAGTCGACCAAAAACAACAACGTGTTGATACTTCAGAGGAGTGTTTAAGGCTGCTCAACCGCATGTATGTGATAATGGATGAAACTTGGCTCCATCACTTCACACCAGAGTCAAGTCGGCAGTCAGTTGAGTGGCGAGCAGACGACGAACCTTGTCCAAAACGACCAAAAACTCAACAGTCGGCTGGCAAGGTTATGGCATCCGTATTTTGGGATACACATGGAATAACTTTCATCGACTATCTCCAAAAGGGCAGACTATCAACAGCGACTATTACATTGCGTTGTTGGAGCGTTTGAAGGACGAAATCGCAGAAAAACGGCCGCATTTGAAGAAAAAGAAAAAACTGTTTCATCAAGACGATGCACCGTGTCACAAGTCGATGAAAACTATAGCAGAATTGAATGTATTCGGCTACGAATTCCTTTCCCATCCACCGTATTCTCCAGATTTGGCCCCCAGAATGCTCGCCGGAAAGAGATTTAAGACCGATGAAGAAGTTATCGCCGAAAGAGGGGCCTATTTTGAGGCTAAACCGAAATCGTACTTCAAAACTGATCGAAATCGTTTCAATCAGTGTATCGTCCTCGAAGGCAACTTTATTGATAAATAAAGTTGAATTTTGCAAAAATTTTGTGTTTTACTATAAAATGGCACTGACTTTTCAGCCCATGGTTTAAGTGTATTTCAGGGATTTTAATTCCGTTCAGCATGTTTGGTCGTCATTTGGGTTTGAGGAGAATAGCAAGGCTTGATCTTGTCGGATTTTCTATGGCAACATAGTGTCGTGAATAGCTTGGATGGGGTTCCTCCAAGGTTTTTCGAAGCCGTGGAATGCTAGGACTTCAGAGGATGTCAACAAGAGGTTTAAGATCATTAAAGGCTTGGAGGGCTTCATCAATTAGCATTATTGGGACTCGCTTGTGCTTTACTTGTGCATTCTCGCTACGTGTTAGGTTTTTAAGTGGTTTGGTCACCCATGCATAATCGCAAATGAATTTTCTGTAGTAAGAGTTTAACACAAGGAAGCTCTTTAATTCCTTTAAATTAACTGTCATTCCTTTAAATTAATTGTCAGTCAGTATACTATGGCCTATTGCAGAGGCTTTGTTCATGTCAGGTCTTACGCCGTCTGGTGGAATTCAACTTTTGTTTTCATAAAGTGGGTTTTTCCTTAATTTATCTAAAGATTAATCTCTTGTAGTCGTGAAAAGATCGTTTCAATATCTTCTTCACTGCTGCCAAATACTACTACATCATCGATGTGTATGTAGCACATTTTTCTTTTGAATTCCCTAAGTTCATCGGCAATCATCTTTCGGAATACTACGGAAGCATTCTCCAATCCAAAGGGTAATCTAAGTATATCGAACTTCCCGTTCATAGTCGAAAATGCAGTCTTGGGGATGGCAGAAGACTTCCCGATGAAGACTATGTAAGCCGGGCAACTATGTAGACTGACCCACTTTGCTTCACATGAAGAAGTTACCTAGTGCTTGAGGAATTCGACGACGAAGCATCTTCTCCTTTAACCAGCCACCGAAACTGCTGGTACTGCTGAGTATCATTCCTCATGTCGCTACTCCGCCCTCTGAACCTGAGACGTTTAATTTTATCGAAGTCACCTTGCAAAAGTGTATTAGTGACGATCTTTGGACCCGATCTGTATGCGATTAAGTCGTCTGCATAAGCTATGGCATGGCACTTGTGTAAATGTTGAATAGGATCGGCGAATTTACAGCACCTTGCTGCAGACCGCTTTAATGAAATGTTCTAGCAGAAGTCACAGAACCATTTTTCACAATGAACTATCTATCTGTTAACATATTCTTAAGAATATACAGCAGTGGTTTACTAATGCTCAACCTGTTCAGCCTGAAGAAAAGTTCCTCTAACAATACGGTATCGAAGACCTTTACCAAGTCAATCAAGGAGGCACTAGTGCACTGGTTCTTGCTTTTGTTTCATTGGATATACGAAAACGGCTTAGAAGCGACATAATTCATATCATGCACCGCCTTGAAACCAAATTAATTACCCGAAACCTTATGTTTGTCATCAACCCACCTAGTCAGGACTCTATTGATCACCTTTTCGAAAACTTTACTGTTGTTTGGTAGAAGACTGATCTAGCTTCGATTCGCTGGATTGGAAAAATTTTAAACCCTTTTGGAGATGGGATGTACCACAGCAGTTTTCCAATGCATTGGAAAATGGGCATTATTCACTGCATTATTAAACAGAATGATATAAATGTCCACCGCTTCCAGAGCGAGATGTCGAGTTACAATCTCCGGTATTTTATCGGTTACCACAGATTTCTTACTTCTAAGTGATTCAAAAACCGTTTTGAACTTTTCATTTGAAATGAACGATGATAGTACTCTTTCATTAGTGATTATATTAATTGCCATATTCGCGTCACTGAACTGGGTGTAATCTGAGCTCTCGAATCGCCAATTAACTATTTTAATCAACGACTTTAGTGTCATGATCTCCGGGTTATGTCTGTCAGTAAATTGTGTGTACAATTTGACAGCAGTGTACTTTTATGTCGGTGCAGTGCGTCAATAGTTGCGATGACGAATAAGTCTTCGTTGTCAATGTGTTGGTACCGAGGTATCGTTTTATCCATTGTTCGTTTAATTGTCTCATTCATTAGTTTTAGATATCTGTTAATCTCCTTGTTTGACAGATGGGTAGAGCACATTTCTTGAGAAGTGTGTGCAACGGACCTTATTATAATTTTAGGAATACTTTTGAACATGCTCTTAAAATTTCGCAGTTTCGTTGGGAAATAGTTATTTCGATGCTAAGACCGCAATGGTCACTGTCATACACGAAAGTTCGTAGGCAGTTTGTAGTTTGTTGGTTGGTGCATGTCAGTTGTATTCGTGTGTCGAATAGCAGGACATCAAAATAGGACCCGTGTCTGGGAAACGACAGACTATCCATCACCTAAAGGCCGAGTCGATACATTATATTGAGCTGACCCCACTAATTGGATAGTAGGTTCCCTCTAGAATTTGGTGTGTTATTTACCCAATCTCTATGTTTGGCATTGAAATCTCCGCCGATAATAAAATAATTGTCTTCAAATTCCAACCTGAGGAATCAAAAAAGTGTCTCGACCTCTGTGATAAATAAGTTGGGTTGAGTAGTCTTAGGTGCATAGACAGACACCATGTAAAACAGATTTCCACTGCGGAGAGGGATATACACGAATGCATGCTTCCAGCACCTGTTTTTTTTTTTTTTTTTTTTGATAATTTACTTTATAGTATTTTCAAGTATTTTTTTCCTTGTATCCGTATTTATTTTGTGTATTTTACTTAATTTTTGCTCAGGTATGAGTTCAGTTTTTACTGGCATTAGTAACACTTCACACCTTTTACGTTTTACCTGCTCGTGCTTAATTCTGAAGTATGAAATTTGGTATTAGTATATTGTAGTAAACATTTTTTTTATATGTATACATATATTTTTTAATTTCTTTTGTTTGGTTTGGAACATGCAAAGGAAGTGTCGTGTTCGGCCTTTAACGATTGTAAACATCCTACTTATGGCATGAGCAATCTTTACTACTGTATCCTTTAGCCTCCAGGATATCCGTATGTTACCATGCGTATACGGTAGTTTAATACCTAAGAGCCAGAGAGTTCGACTGTATTCTAATGGTTACAGTGAAATTAGCTACATAGAACGTACTAGTCTTATTCGGTATTGATCCATTGGCAAAAAGGATACAGATCTTCCCTGCTCGGGCACCAGTTAAAGGAACACGGGCCAAAGTCTGCGTGAACGACCAACTATTCACTTAATACCAAAAAGCTTTATTACAATTTTAGCTTGGATTCATAAATAAACTCTCTTTTACAAAGCGGAATCTTAGACTAAACTTAAAGCTAAATTTATAAGGTGTATACCTTTTGTGCAGGAAATGTAATTTAAAATTGCATCCAGGCAAATGTTCATTCTTACTACACGAGCTGACTTTTTTTGGACTCAAATGTACAGATAAAGGTATACTACAAGATGAAAGTCAATTTAAAATTATAAGAAATTATCCCACCCCCAAAATTCGTGACGAGGCAAAAAGGTTTGTAGCGCTTAACAAATACTATCGGCGCTTCATCCTTAATTTGAAAAGCAATTTTAAGCAAAAAATATTTTCCGTCTTAACTGACCAAAGATGGTGAGACTGCTTTCCAATATTTAAAAAATCAGTTGTTAAGTCCGTTTTTACTGAAATACCCTAATTTAAAAAAAGAATTTTATATAATAACAGATGTAAGCAAGCATACCTGCGGGGCGGTACTTACACAACAATATGGCGATAAGTACATACCCATATCTTACGTACCAAAAGCTTTCACAAATTTGTCGAAAGCAACAAAACAATAACCGAGCAAGAATCTACAATTATACAATGGCCCATAATACATTTTAACCCATATACCATATTTATGGGAAAAAATTTTTGGTAGCATATGACCACCGATGACCTATTTGTTTTCAATGAAAAGCCCGCCTTCTCAACTGTTGCGAATAAGGTTGGATATAGAGGAATATATGTCTATGCCCTATCACGAATAGGCTTCAATGACATTAAAGGAATGAATGACATAAGAGGAAATATAATCATCAAAGTAAAAAATTATCAAGATGCCCAGAAAAAAAAATTGAAAAACTGAAACTGCAACGAAACAAATGCAAATCGTTACGCAAATGAACCAAGAGTTTATGAAATATTTAACTCTAGGTAAGTTAGAAATATACTCAATTAAAATTTGATCCACATAACTGTTATTTAAAACGTGGAAAAAACTAAAGTTAGATATAATTGATGTTTTTTTTTAAGAACTTAACACTCAAAAGGGTATTACTACTCTTAAAATTGGATAGAGAGAGAAAAAGAAAGATTTTTGGGCTTAGTGGTTATTTCGCTCCATGGGTGCCATTCAGCTCTTAATGGGGAGACTAAATTATTAGTGGATAAAATTAAAGTGGCTTGTTGTTGATTTCTAGTCAACTACTCATCTTACTTGATTTCTGTTAACTGAAAAAAAAAAAACAAACGAATGGCTTTCGGACTAAGCTGGGACTCGAACTCTGAACCTCATGATTTGGAAGCCAGTCCACTACCACTGGAGCCACCGTCACCCATATGGGTGGTTAATGGAAGAAAAATTCTTTCCAGCGTTAAATATTTGAGAATATCGTGGTCAACTACTTTAAATAATTGGAAAACAAATTACTAAGTAAAATATATTCATCCCAATATCCATCCCCAACAAAATTGCAAAAACACTAATTCTTACGCACAATAGTACGTAGCTATGAAAGGTTTTATGAATATTTAGGTTCCTACATATTGATTTAAAGAAACGACTGGGATGAATTTTTCGCATATTATTATACTTCATCAATTATATCGGGTTTTCCAATAACGACTTGACAACTTTGTTTTTTACATAAAAGGAAAACCATTTGAGATATTTCAAAAAATTTATTATTGGCTTGCAGTACAATCAAAACATTTATAAATAAAACTCGACTTCGTTCATATGGCCACCGTGGGCACGTTTGCAGCGGTCGATTCGTTGGACCCAATTTTCAACGACTTGGCCACACTCGCGTTCAATGTTGGCTCTGAGCTCTTCCAACGTCGTCGGCGTCTTGGCATAAACCAATGACTTAACGTAGCCCCACAGAAAATAGTCAAGCGGCGTTAAATCGCACGAACGAGGCGGTCAATCGACTGGCCCATGTTTTGAGATAACACGCTCACCATACTTACTCTTCAATAAATCGATTGTAGCGTGTGCTATGTGGCTTGTGGCACCATCCTGTTGAAACCACATGTCGTCCAAGTCCAACATCACACGACGAATATGTGGACTCAAATTTTTGCACCTTGATGAAAATGTTGAGTTTGCTGAATAAATTGACATTGACAGTTTGATGATTAGTGAAGGAGTGCATTCACAAATTAAATTCAAAGTTGTCAAGTCCCTATTGGAAAACCCTTTACATGATTACTGCACATTTAACTCAGTGTTTGGGAAAAACCTAAACTTCCTTCAGTGGCTAAATGAAAATTCTACAGATCCAGTGTACAATATTGACTCATATGATAAAGAAATTAAGTTTAGGTTGCAGTCTGCCAATTTAAAGGTCCAAACGTTAGTCAAAAATGCAAAAATAAAACAGAAATAACAGTATGACAAAAAAAAGCTGGAAATTAATATAGAGGAATTGGTGTTGTGAGAGAACAGAGCAAGCACAGGACAGTGCTTTCACAGGCCCATATAAAATTTTAGGAACTAATAGAAATAAAAACTGTCTCATAGAATGTAGCACTAGTAAATGGTTGATAGTTTATAAAAACAGGCTTACTAAATTTACAGGAAAATAAATAAATATAATATTGAGTTTATAAATTGTATATGAGAAAAAAATAAGAGAAACACTTTTCAATTAATTTAAATAATAAGACACTTACCTCCATTTTTTACTGAATTTAAAACATTTCTAAATATTCTCCCTACTAATTTTAATTAAAGAATTGGGCTAACATGTTTAAATTTACAAAAAGTTATTTTTATTGAGAAATAAAATTTTAAACGCTAGATTCTTAACTTTAAAACTTTAAGACAGTAAAATAAATAGTTTTCTTAATTAAATGATAAATAATAATAACTTATTTAAATATAAATTAATTTTGTTTCAGCATTCTCAAAAATATGCAAGTCAGTTCTAAAGCGGAATTTGAAGAGTGCATTACAAGTGTTGATAAAGTGGTTTAAGTTAAAGATAAGAGAAAGGAAAAGTAAAAGTAGTTGAGGTAAGCGATTGAATCGTGAATTGTATCTGTATTCAATAAAGTAGTTGTATTGGAATCAGTGCAAAAAAGAAAAGGGGAAACAAAAAAGCAAAGATGAATCAGCTCCTGAAGCTATAAATCAGGATGAACCCATCCTGTTCTAGTAACAAACAAAAGGAGGTGAAATAACCGACGCAAATAATTCATGCAAAAAGAATGCTGTTAGCACCTATCAGCTGATGTACATTGCTGTTGATAAATGCGCTAAAAGTGATTTTACGACTAAACTGATAAATAATGATGTGTAAAAAATTAACATGCCAGAAGTTACCGACCAAAGAACAAACACTAAAGCGTTAACCAATTACAACATCTCTTGGTACTCCTACGAAGATAAACAAAAAATGCCAATGGTCAAAAGTCTATATCATTCCTGTGACCCAATTTCATCACTTCAGAAATCATTAAATATGGTTTTCAAGCAATTGGTTCAATAAATAGACTAAAATGGAAAAATAGTGAATTTATTGATATTTCCTATTAATATTTACAGCTACAAAGGAAATAAAATTCGATAGTAGGCATTGAATCAATCAAACACACAAAAATTGTCACACAATACAAGAATGGTTAAGCCTTTAATGACACAAAAACTTCTATGCCAAGGCTCCAAAATGTGTCAAGTATGATGGTAAGCACAAGATATCAGAATGCGAAACGGAAGACGCAAAATCCAAGCAGAAGCACATTGAACTACCTATCGAGGTAGAGTTTTAGCAAAAAAAAAAGAAGAGAATTATCAGGGCATCAAACTAAACCACATCAACAACAAACACCTCACACCCTGTCTAAAAACGAAAACAAGAAAGCGCAGAAAAAGTCCAACGATCCTTCTAATGTCCATAAACCCCATTAGTCATAAATCCTAAAGGAAACTGGTCACGGTTCCAAAGAAAATCTGACACCAGATCCCGTATCAAAGATCTAACTACTAAAGATTAGCCAGCAAGAACTTTTTAGAAAAAATTCTAAAAGAACGCCTTGATAGGCTGGATCTTACACCAAATTAAATATGACTAAATACCTAAGAACTAAGCTATGGAACGCGAATGAATTGCTCCAATGCTAAGAGAAAATTATCTTGGATGTAGAAAATATTGATGTCTGCTTAGTCTCTAAGCTCATTTTACAAAGCAGTCATTTGTCAAATTTCGAAACTATGATACTTATCATGCTCCAGATCCAGCTAACAGAGGTCAGGATGGAAGTGTCAATAGAAATAGTGAAAAATATCATTCAACACAACCAAGAAAACTTATATAGTATAGACGAGCTTAAAGCTAGACTGTATAGTCAAGAACAAACAAAGAATGGATCTAGCTAAAGGCTCTTTCTGGAACACTTAAAAATATAATTTCATCTAAACAATAGAAATATTTTATTCAAAGACAGGAACGAAACCTCATTATGGGAGGAGATTTCAACGCTAAACACACCTTCTGCGGATCTCGACTAATAAAAAAAAAAGTTGTAGCTATACAAAACGGCAAGAGATATGGGATGTGAATTCATATCCACTGGAAAGGTTTAGTTGACTTCTTTCTAGTTAAGAAAAATTCCAAAAATTTTATGCACATAGTAGAAAGATTTGATCTGACTTCAGATGATTCTCCGATCATCTTAACCCTGAGCGATGACATCATACTTAAAGAAGAAGAAAAAAAGAAGATCAAAAAATCAATTTAACTATCCCCCTTAAAACTACCAACAAATTCAACTCTGGAAATCAACTCCAGTACTGAAATGGAAAACAATCAGCAAAAACTTTCCCAAAGGAATATCTCCAAAGAAAGAAAAGAAAAACTTAGAGCAGAAAACTCAGCAAAAGATATTCCACCAGTCTCTGTGTCTGATGTTAGAAAAGAAATTAAGACCAGACTCAAGATCAAGAAAGCCCTAAGGTATGACCAAATTACAGGTGAAAATCTAAAACAACTTCCACACGTGGTAAAGCTTGCCAACTTAATTCATACTACATTACGTGCCACGTCCCTGGAAAGTTGTTAAAGTGGTCATGGTACCTAAACCAGGTAAATCACCATACAAGGCAGCGTCTTGTAGAGATATATCTCTCCTTTCAGTCATATCATGTTGGAAAGCCTACTTCTCAACCGCCTAAAACCGAACATTGAGCGTAAAAAACTAGTACCAAATCACCAGTTAAGCTTAAGAGATAGTCATTCAACTATAGACCAAGCACATAGAATTACTGATGTCATAAAAAAGAAGGGAAGGGAAAAAAGGTATGTTTTACGTGTTTCTTGGACGTAGTTCAAGCTTTCGACAAAGCCTGGCAGGAAGGACTAGTGAACAAACTGAACAATATTCTACTGATACAGTATTCAAAGTTAATTGAATCATACTTAACGCCCCGTTTCTTAAGAATTAAACAAGATGTTTACTCCGAACTAAGGAAAATAAAAGCGGGAGTTCCTCAGGGAAGTATCCTTTTACCAATCTACCTTTTGTTCACCAATAATGTACCTACCCAACCAAACAGTATAATAGCTACATTCGCTGATGATACAGTGGTTCTGGCATAAAAATAAACAACGCAAAGTCTGTGCATGTTGATTTTACAAAAAAAAAGGAATACGAGATATCTCCATATCAAATATTTACAAATTCCCAAATTCCTTATGCTAATTATCAAACACCTAGGAATAACTTTAGTTGCAAAATTTTATAGAAAAGATCACGTCAAGACAAAAGGAGACGAAATCAACATAAAGCTAAACGAAATGGACTGGCTCTTTAGAAGACGATCAGTCTTATCTATCCACAGCAAACTTTTGCTCTAGAAACAGGTAATAAAAACAGTATTTACCTATGGCATCCAATTATGGGAGTGTTCTATGAAAAGTACCATCACACCCAATCAAAAGCTTCAAAACAATGTCTTGCGACGCATTGTTAATGAACCATGGTACATCTACAACACAGAACTTCATCGTGATCATCAATTACTTATCTATTTACTTAAATTTTATTCATAAAAAAAAACATCTTGTTAGTCTTATTTCTTATTGACTAGTTGTAGTGTCATGCAACAAAGGCACCGTTAAAAAAAAAAAAAAAAAACCAGCCTTGTGATCTGTTCCCTTTCGCGATTGATAATAATTAATCAGGAAAGCGAACACTAGTTGGCGTGATTTTTAGCTAGGTGTAATTGCTACAATTTCCTTGTTAGCCTTCTTCGTACAGCTGGATTCTCTAACATTGTCGATTTTAGTTTAATCGTATAAAAATTTGTTATCTGAGGTAAATCATCTTAGGTAGGTCATCGCAGGTACGTCATATCATCTCATCATAGTTATCATATTCATCTTCCGATAAGCTGTGCCGTGCGGTGTCTTATTTTTATGTTATCAGCTCTTTTACTAGTTTTCTTAGAACCCTTGAATTCTACGTCTTTTTCGACATCATAGCGATCATGTTTACCGACTTTTGTTACTCTACAGGGTGATTCATCGTGGGGTTTGATTATAAAACACATAAATTTCAAATTTTGGGCGATTCGTTTGAGCATTGCGACTGGTATCTCGCAGATAACACGAGTAATGTTGGCTTCCAAAGCGTCAATCGTAGCTAGCTTATATTCCTGAAGATATAAGACTTTACATATCCGCAGAAAAAATAATCCAAAGGTGTGATATCGCACGATCTAGGCGGCCAATTTACCATAGCAAACCGTGAAATTAAGTGCTCACCAAAATGATTTCTCAACAAGTCTATTGCTTCACGCAATAGCCCATGTGTTAAATACAACGCTCAGATTAGACCAAATGGTAAAACCAATAAAAATTCAAGCGAGATCACCGCCGTACGCTTTAGAAACACTGATAGGAGAAGAGATAGAAAAACAAATTCGTCAGAACCAACTGAGTACAGCGAGTGGCTTACTCCAATAGTGCCTGTACTAAAACATGACGAAATAGTGCGCATCTGCGGTGGCTACAAGTGCAGTGAATGGTACACCTGTAAACATTCCTAAGGGCACGAAATTTATTAAAATTGACTTAGCACAAGTATTTTTACAGCTGATTGTAGACGAGAAAACGTCAATAATACTCACAGGTGTATTTATTATTACAAGGCTGCCCTTCGAAATTGCTTTTGCTCCTGGTCTTTTTCAAAAGCACATACGAGAATTATTGCAAGGAATACCCGGTGTGGTGGTATACGAGTACTACGATGATATCATTATTATCGCGGAAAAATCGCAACAATTACTTGAAACTGTCGAAGAAGTTTTTCAACGGTTAAATTCCAGTTCAACCTGCCATCAGTCTCATTTCTCGGATACGTTATTAACAGCAGTGGAATTCGACAATCCAATGAAATAGCACGCGTTATCATGGAAACACCGCTGGATTGTGTAACGCAGAAAAGCCAACTCCGGTTATACTTTCCCAAGGATGTTAAGATAGAGTATAATCATAGATAGGTTCAATTTTAAAATTGTCCATAGACCTGGCATCAAAAAATAAAATGTGGATGCGCTAAGACGCCTGCACAGCAAATCTCTAAAATCGAGAATCGATTTTCGATCGAATCAACATAATCGATAATTGCGATGCACACATCCTTCAGTCAACCGACATTGCGAAGATGACATCGAACCTTTAAAACGTGTCTTACATTGGATGTTGAGGGGATGGCCAAATTTGCAGCCGGATCTGCATACTATCAACGCAGGGACCAGATCTCGATAAATAAAGATTGTATCTCTTATAGTGATCGTATTATCATTACAGATACTGCTCGACAATAAATGGTCAATATTGTACACGCCTGTCATCCTGGAGTGGTAAGAATGAAGAGCTTGACCAGAAACCATGTATGGTGGCCGAAGATGGACAGTGATATTTAGACAACAGTGAAAAAGTGCGTTACCTGTCAGCAGTCACAACCGAAAAAGGGACGTACATCTGTTCATGCCTGTGAAGACCTCGAAACCACGGTTACGCCTACACGTAGATTTCACCGGGAAATTTCAAGGTAAAACGTTTCTGGTTATAATAGACTTTTACTCAAAATGGCTTTAGGTAAAAATACTCAACCAGAAGTTCGGCTTGTGCAATGAATAGTTTACGCTCCGTGTTTGCGACTCATGGCTTACTGGATTCCATCATATCCGATAAGGCAAGAAGGAATTTTAAAAGCTTTGTATAAATAATCTGATTTTACATATACTTACCTTTCACCCTTCGAGCAATGGAAACTGGAAGAATGGTTCGCATAACAAAAGAATATTTAAAGCGAAATTTTTCTGGACCAATGAAGCTTCGGCTGGCTAGATTTTTGCTGAAGAAAATGCCCAGCTGAAATATCCTTGAGATGACGTTCGATAACTTACTTCGACAAAATACACCCTCTTTGGTTCACTAAAAAGGACCAATTTCCTAAGAATAAAAAAAAGAAAAAATAAATAAAAATTAACCGATCCGGTCTGGGCTAGGAATTATTCCAGTAGACGAATGTGGATTCCAGCCGAAATGGAAAAGCAAACTGGACCAATTTCATACACCGTAACTACTAAATGCGGAAACTCTATGAGACGACGTCTGGACCAGTTGCGTGCTAGGGTTTCATATATTTCGGAGGCCACGACTAAAAAAGGATTACCAGTGTTAACGAGACTGATATACCACATAAGGAACTGCAAGAAGAAGAAAAGCAACCTAATCAACTATTTAACCCTGAATAGACAGAACAGGGCTATCGGAACGCCTTTCAGCAAAAAAGTAGCAAGTCTACGTTTCTACGATCTTTGTTACGTTCAACTACTGTCACTATCAAAAATCGACACATTGACTATTCTTTTGTTAGCTTTCCTATCAACCGGACTTAAGCTACTACTAAAATTAAGCTTTAACAAAACTTGTATTTACATATTATATTTTATCACGTATATCTGTTAAAATTAGAAATAAAATAATACTCTCTATTAGTTATACTTCGTTGAGTGTTACCGAAAACAATAGATTGTTAACTGGATTTTTAGATGATTTGAGCTATACATAGATGTACTAGTAAGGGATGATTCATCGTGAGGTTTGATTTTCAATAGGCTTTTTTTGACAAATGACGTGCGACTTATATCAAACCACACCATACCGTTGCTTTTAATGGATATTTTGTTTATTAACGTATCCATTGAGCCAGAAATGGGCTTCATCACTGAAGAAAATTTCACGATAAAACACCGGATTTTCATTGAGTTTTTCCAGAGCCCATTCACTGAAAATACGACGCAAAATCAAGTCGCCTGGCTTCAATTCTTGCACAAGTCAAATTTTGTACGCTTTTATACTGCGATCCTCACGTAAAATACGTAAAATAGTAATCATATAAGACTGTCCATCCTTTTTCTCCGTTTAAAATGCTCATTACTTCATCTTCGTCTAAATCATGTTTTCCGAACATTGATAGTCGAATTTCTTTTTAAAATCGGACAAACACCAAGAAAATGTAAGTTGTCTTCTCTCTTCTTCATGTTGCAGAGGTCACAAATTATTGGTAAATCTGGTCTATGGGGTATAAAGTTTAGTTGAACGAATTCCCCTCTCAGTTTGAAAATAGTACATATTTTGTCAACTGCGTGACTATCTAGGAAGTATGTTTTTTCATTTAGAAAATGGTTTAGCTTGCTGCAAAAGTTCCTAAACATGTCTGCCAAAATTCTCCAAAACCAAGTTAAATTTTTCTCGATTCAAGAAGTAAAACCTCTCTTGCAAGTTGTAGTCAAGCTGGCCATAAATCAACCTATACTGCGAAGATATAACCACAGTAAGCTAAACGACTTACACCATCCAATATCTTTTCAAACACATTTTTTAGAACAGCGGGACACTCACCCGCTATTTATTCTCACTTTTTGACGAGGTTGCCTCTTAAAGTTATCATCGACTTGAGGACCATATTGGGGAATCTTATTTCGTCCATCTTTACCAGCTTCAATATATATTCGAAGTGGAACTTCAATGTATCTAAGAATAGTGGTGGTATAGAAGTTTCCAGGTAAACCATGTAATGGTGAGTACAGGTCAGCAACCGAAAAATTCTCTATTATATCTTAGAAACTGCTACACAGCATCGAACTGCCAGTAAGCCCACCCTTGAGTACCATACAACAAAATTGAGGATGTATTGGCACGAAATATCTCTATCTTTGCGCTATGGTCCACAAGCCTACTCTCCATGCAACGTCAACAGACTGAAGAAATATGGTAGCTCTTTTCGCCTCAGCTAATTTCGTCATAAAATGCTTTTTAAAGGTAAGATTAGGACAGACCACGACACCGAGGTACTTATACCTTTCGTTTCTCGAATCTCCATCCTCCATCCCTGAAGATCATCATTTTTGATTTTCCAAGTCAGATTCCAACGAATGCAGTAGCATTCTAGCCGATTTATCATCCGCTGCATTCCCTCAACGAAGACAGCTCGAAAATCTACAAAGAATGCATATAGTTTCTTCTTTTTGCTTTTAAAGCTATCGGCAATGTGGAATAAGGTGTATACCTGGTTTACAGTACAAAGGTTTTTCCAAATACCAGCTTGATACATGTTCGAGTATGCTTCTATTGTTTACCCACTCTGTGTGCTGAATAACTTCGCTGAAGAATTCCAAAATAAAATGCCGCGATAATTCTCTAAATTTTTAAAACTTGCTGGCAGCAGTTTCGAATATTCTATTACATTCTTTAGTTAGTGCAAATAGGAACTCGGATCTACAGTTTATATAGAATTCCGAAAGAATCCTATCCTCTCCTGGAGCTTTTCCCGCTTTTATACTCTCTAAAACAGTCCATAATTCCTTATCTGTAAATGAAGGATCTAGCAAATCGTCTAGGAAGAGTGGCGCGGCATACTGTAAGAGGGGTGACAACTGCGCAGTGTTTAGTAACTCCTAAAATACTCCTAAAGCTCGACCGCTTGTAGTGAAGAACCAATCCTGTTCCGTTAACTGTTTTCGGCAGCTTGTTTTTCATTTATTGTAGTTTACGCTTGGCAAGGCAGATCTGTTTATAATATTTGTTGGTTCTTGCATACATGATTTTAAAGATAGGGGTGTTGTATTTTCTCAAAAGCTTTAAAAATAAATGATTTTTTCCTTACTTTAAAGCATTAAAATCAAACCACTTCTGCTTAAATTGATTTTTCCGCTTCCAATTATTGGTTACAGGAATGTCAGTTTTTATTATCTCAGCAAGATAGTTCATGTCAAAATTATCGTGTTGTGTGCTGTGTTTTCTAAGTTCCGCGTTCAAATTATTTTGTTAAGCCCATACAAAATAAAAACTATTATTTAAATGTAACTTTGGCAGGAGATCAAGAGGTCTTGGAAAATATGTTTCCGTTTCCTGCGTGCCAAATTGGCATATGATCTGTAAAAAATTTATGCCCCACTCTGAAGTTGGTCAATAGAGAATTCTAGTTTCTAAGTACTAGTCCATAGGCAATAACAGAACATCCTGTTCCTCGGATATAAGTGAATTCGCCTTTAAAATCTCCTTCACAACTTCCATTCAAAACTCTTGCATATAACAAATCCGCAAAATCCAATAGCTTTACTCCTTTACAATCGCAAACTTCATCCACTGACTAACGAGTTGAATTAAAAATAACTAGTACGGATCAACTTAAAAAGTTATTCTACGCGTAGCCAATCTTGGCATTAAAGTCACCAACTGGCAAAAAATCTCGAGAGTTTAAAGATGTAAGTCCGTCGCAAAGCTGGTAAAAATCTGTTTGCCAGTTAGATCGGGCTGGTATATGCTGCACAATCATTATAAACGACCTTCAATATATTAATTTCTTCCCCTTGCACAAAGTCTAACGAAATTCCAAGTCTTTTTCGGTAACCAAGAAGTTGACCTCGACTTCCTCTCCCATATATGTTACATTTGTTTTTACCGCTGATACCCATTTCAACTTATTATTACTAAAAATACCTTTAAATTTCTCTATTTCATTGTTTTATACGTGTGTTTCCATAAGTAAAATATATCAAAGCTTTTAATATAACTAAAGAAATTTATAAAAAAAAGTTAATTTTTTAGCCCTGATACGTTGTATTCCATTATTTTTAAATTTACTGTACTTATATTATTCTGAAACTCGCATTGGCTTTGTCTCTCGTACTCGTGATTGTGTTGACACCCAAATGCCCTTCTCGGCTGCTTCTGAATTTTGACACAATGAAACGCTGTTTCCAAACTCCAGGTGAAGAACTTGTTTGATTTGATACCCAAAGCTTATCGTCCTTCAGCTTAAAAACGCGGAAAATTTGCACGCAGAAACCGATGGATAGGAACCAAAATACTTCTGCACCGCACTTTAAATGGCAGATCTTTGTGATGTGTATTTGAGATCCCTTCTAATATTTCGAGTTCCTAAGAACTTTCCATGCTGCATCGTGGGTTTTCATTTTGACAACAATGATTGCAGATTGGGAATCCTTAGCTGATATTGTGCAGGCATATTTAATTTCTGAGAGATCGTCCGGTGAAAGCAAGCCAGCACAAGCCAATTTGGCATCCTCACTTAAGTCAGCATTTCCATCAACAGAAATGTGGACTACGACATTCGATTCTGTACTTTTTTGCATTAATTTTTCCAAATGAACTTTTAACAACTTGTTTTTTCTTTCTAACTCAAGAACTCTAGCCGAGACTCATTCATACTCCAGTTAGTCCAGAAACTTCGCTATAGAGCTCTTGAAAGTCAGCCATCGAAGGCAGCTCTTGGCAAAGCTCCTTGTTGTTGTCACGAACGATCTGTACAAGACTCTCTTCAGTAAGTAAATCGGGCAGGGCCATTACAGGTTTGGACGAAGATGTTAATGAAGAGTATCGGCGCTTTTCTTCTCGTCGTTGTTTAGGGGATAATTTAAAAAAACCTCAGTTTTTTGCTTTTTATGGAAGACGGTGGAATATTGGTTTTTGAAAATATGTTTCAAGCGGTTAAAAGAGATTTAACTATTTTACTAACGACTTTTTTAAGGAAGTTCAATAGAATTATCACATTAACTTTGATAGGTCAAACCTCGTTCCTAGAAAGTCCTTATTATAATCATATACAAGATTGTATTGTATTTCAAGAAATTCTGCTTTATGGTTGTCATGTATAGGGAAATTGTGCAAAATTTCATCTAAAAAACTTATATTTTACCTTCCGTGGCATCATTCTACGCGAGATCTGCACAAAAAAAAAGTTAAATTGGTCTAAGATAGAATACATAAACTTAATGCAAAATTCAAAGAGAGATGCACCAGTGCTGATGATCCTCGTTAATGATAATAATCGTTAAAAATTTATTTTATCAGTCATGTTTGGTACAATACTGATAGAGTTATGAACTCGTTATTTAAATATTTGTAAATTTTTAATTAATGAATTAATGTGTCTGTTGCGAATTTATTTATTTATTTATTAATTAATTTATTTATGTATTTATTTAATCATTTATTTTTTAACATACATATATATATGCAATATATTAATTAATTTATTTAACCCCTCTATTGATTTATTATTTCTTTAAATCTACTTATTGACCAGAAAACGTTTCTACTAATTTTTTTATTAACTAAATTGTTTTGTTTGTAATTAAAAAGATTTTTATTATAATCATAATTATTCATATTATTTATTTAACCCTTCGGGTTGGGGGTTAGAATATACCCGAGGTAAGGCATGCATCACGTAAGAGGCGACTAAAATCTACTGTGCCGGATTAAGGTGTTAAGCGACCCGTGCCAGAGTCGACCAGATTGGGGGTCCAGTTTAAAAATAGCTCAATCTCTAACGGAGCATCCGGATACTTGGCGACCTCCGGATCAGCCAGCCTTATCTGTCTAATGCGGATCTCTGCACAGAAGGACTGCACTTTCTCCGCTACTCGTGGGAACTAAAATGAGTTCAAACGCGAAAATTCTGATCTTCGCGCCAGACTCCAAAATATGGAATTGCTCTGTGCCGAAATAAAAAAGCAACTAGATGCCATTAAGCAGCAATCTTAATCTGAGTCTGAGTCTGTTTCGCTACTTGACCGCCCCGAAAACTCGAATTTTTACACGGACGAAGAAGAGCTAGTCCACGAAACGGACTGAATACTTAAAAAAAAAGCCAGGTAAGAAACACAAAGCTTCTTCCCCGCCTGACATCGAACGAACAAAGAAGCAAGCCAGCTTTAACACTGCTGAGGTCGTTTAGGCAACAAAGCAACCCAAACAAAGACCGCCGCCGCCAATAAACGTTTTTGGAATCCCGGACTACAACAAGTTGCACATAATCCTGAAATCACTGCGCTCAACCGATTATAAAGTAAGATCTGGCAATAATGATATATGAACTATTAATATCCTTAATCCAGACAAGTACTGTTCGCTTTCACAAAAATTAAATCCCGAGAAGATTCAATGGCATACGTACGAAAATAAAACGGAAAGAGCCATACGCGTTGTAGCTAGAGGATTACATCCATCTTGCCTTAAAGAAAACATCGTAAATAACCTTAAAAATAATGACTTTAAGATAATCGACGCAGTTAATATACTTGCGCAAAAAGAGCGCAATGTTGAAAGCGAGAGGACGACTCCAAGACGCGGTCTTCCCCTCTTAAGGCTAACTTTCGACAAAACCGAAAGCCTAGAAAGAATTTATGCCATAAATTCAATTTTGGGACTTATTGTCAAAATTGAACCTCCGCGGAAAAACTCTAGGCTGATTTCCCAATGTACACGTTGCTAGGGATTCAGCCATACTCAGGCCTACTGCCAGAAGGAACCTTGCTGTGTAAAATGCGCTGGAAAATATCTGACTCGAGAGTGCAATGCCGCGAAAGAGTCCCCAGCGATATGCATTAACTGCAAGGGAAAACATCCAGCTAATTATCTAGGCTGCGAAGTCGCGAAGGAGTTGCAAAAGCTACGAGATCAATCAAAACCGAAGCCTTTGAAAAACGCAGGGACAGCTAGAATGAGAAATAACAACAGCGGTCCTATTCCAAAGCCTTTAAAGAAGGTAATGGTGTCAAACTTACGCGCAAATAGCGGCGCGAGTGAATATGACTAACTGTACATCACCGAAACCTGCCTCAAATGTGTTTTTATTAATTCTCGAGAGACTAGAAGAACAGACTAAAATAAATAAGATAATATTCGAAAGGCTTCTTAAGTTCGAAGCCAATTTCTGCAACTAATTATGGCAAATAAGCTCAATATACTTGCGTGGAATGCCAACGGGCTACAGAAAAGGCTTGATGAACTAAATATTTTTATGCTCACCTGGGACAGAATCGCGCGTGGAACTAAAAGGTTACCGCGACTACCACGCTCATCATCCATCGGGAAACGCAAGAGACGGGTCATCCCTATTCATAAAAGGCTGTATTGAACATACTCTGGAAGCAATAATTGAACTTGACAAATTTCAAATGACCGTGGTGCGCGCTAAAAATATAAATTACTCTTTTAATATATCCTCAATCTATTGCCAATCGCGCTGCAAAATAGAAAAACACGAATTTATTGATCTATTCAACTCTCTTGGACCAATCTTCATTATTGGTGGCAACTTTAACGCGAAGCACACCTTTTGGGGCTCAAGGTGTATCTCTCAAAAAGGCAAATCTCTTTACAGGGCTGGTATGGAATGTGGTTGCTATTTTTACTCAACAGGCAAGCCGACATACTGGCCCTCAGATGTCGCCAAAACACCCAATCTAATAGACTTCTTTATCGGAAAAGGAGTAAGCGCTAGTTACGTCAAAGTTGAAGAGGTCTTCGATCTTTCCCCCGATCAATCTTCAGTTATCCTCTCACTGTGCGAATCCTTGGTTAAGAAATAAACACCACCCAGATTAACTAACAGCAAAACTCACTGTTATAGAATAGACGTTGTAGGCAATACTGAGTTGAAAGTAGCACTTAGAACGCCGTATCAACTTGAAAAAGAAGTTGAACGTTTTGTTGAAGTCATACAGCAAGCGGCCTGGAAGAACACTCCCCGGAAATCTGAGAAATGATAAGGAAGAAACGAAACGAAAGAAAACGAAATCAAGGAATTCAATAATCAAGGTATTAATAACTACCTTGAAAGACTCACAGCGACAAAGGATACCAACTTCTCCATATGGAGAGCTGTTAAAAGTGTTCGAAAGCCCCAAATACATGTGGCGATAATAAGAAGAAACCAGGATGACTGGGTGATCCATCTTGTAGAAACGTTTAAACCATTCGACGGTTTAAGGCTACACTTAGGGAACTTAAACAATTTATAGACACGCTAAAGCCCAATAAAGCCCTGGGATATGACTTAATAACGGGAGAGATACTTAAAGCGTTGCCGAAAAAAGGTTTGCTAAAGCTGTTTTATCTTATAAATTAGATTAGAGCATGTACCGCACCAGTGGAAAGTAGCCGAAGTTATTATGGTTCCGAAACCCGGTTAACCGCTGACTGAAGTCAAGTCATATAGACAAATATCGCTTCACCCGATTACATCGAAGGTCTTCGAGCGAATCCTTCTTAATCGTCTTAAACCAATTACCGACACAAATTCCCACTTGCCTGATCATCAATTTGGCTTTAGAAGCCAACACTCTACAGTTGACCAAGTGCATCGAATAACCGAATTAATTAAACGAGCAATCGAGTGTAAGTTAGTCTGTTTAAGCGCATTCCTTGACGTTTTACAAGCCTTTGATAAGGTATGGCACGAAGGCCTAAAATGTAAACTCCGACAAGCCCTACCCCAGCAATTGTCTTGTATTTTAGGTTCATACCTGTAAGATCGACTCTTCCGTGTGAGACACGTAAGCGAATATTCCACTTTTAAGACAATAAAGGCGGGGGTTCCGCAAGGAAGCGTACTTGGCCCTCTGCTATATTTGCTTTTTACCCGCGATATACCGCAAACGGAAGACACTGCCCTAGCCACATTTGCTGATGACACTTGGCAACGGCTAAAACAGTAGAAGAAGCAACTGCCAATTAACAATTGGACAAAGACTTGAAGAATCGCGCTTAATAAAAACAAGTCTGTCCACGTGAACTTCACTCTCAAGAAAATTGAGAGTGTTTTTTAACGCAGTACGAATTCCTTACGCGAACGAGGCCAAATATCTCGGTATGACACTCGACGCTAAACTAAAATGGAGAGCACACGTCAAGAAAAAACGTGAAGAGCTTGAAATCAAATATAAAGATATTTACTGGCTTATTGGAAAGTATTCCAAGCTTAGCTTAGAGAACAAACTGCTTTTGTACAAGCAAGTACTAAAACCGATCTGGATATATGGTGTACAACTTTGGGGTTGTATTAAAAATAATAACATTAATGTATTACAGACATTCCAAAACAAAGTTCTTCGAGGTATTGTTAATGCGCCGTGGTACATTATAAACGATGATATCCACAGAGACTTAGGAGTCGAAAACGTTCAGAACGTAATTAAAATGTTTGCGCGAAAACATAAAAATCGATTACAAGGTCATACGAATATTTCTTTTTCTATTTCTTCAGGGATTTCCTGAAAAGGGCTAAGCCTCTCGATCAAGCGCGGTGATTAGCAGCGCGTAGTTTTTCTAAAGTACACAGGAATTTTCAATGGAAAATCGCCTGCAGGATATCTTATAAAAACAAAATAAAATGCGATAGAAGAACTGCTTGTTGAGTGTGAACTCAGTCGTGGTTTGCATAAGGGAGGTGTTTTTTTAGTGAGTAAGAATCTCACACTACTATAGTCTCCGGGCCTATAGTGTCTATGAAGATATCTCACCTTCCCACCAAAAAGAAAAAAATATATATTGTATATATATATAAATATATATTTTTTTTTCTGTTTTTCTTCTATCATGAGGTTTTAGTATAGTTTTTTCCTCAAAATGTTAAATTCAAGTTCAGATTATCTATTTCGTAGAACTATAAATTACCAATTTCAGTAGAAAGATATTCAATAAGGTACCGAATCTCTGTATAAGATAATGTGCGGTAACTCAGGCGAAGTTAATTGTTAATTTTGTTTTTCATGAGCAAACAATAAATTAAATTAAAATTAAAATAATGAGCGTGGGTTTTTCTACCACCGCCATCCACCAAAAAAAATATTGTGGATTCTTAACGTTTTTCGACTCTCAAAAATACTTAACTGCGTTAATTTTAACAACAGACGGGCTAATACCATATACCCATTAGTGATTTGATAGCCTAAGTATTATATTTTCCAACAAAGAAAATGACACTCCATTTTAATTGAGGACCTCTTGTAACTCATTGCAATTACAAGAAAATCATATATGAAAATTATGATTATTTTTTTTTAATTAGCGGCTGATAAAGCTTAATTATAAATTTTTCAAGTATAGTGGGTGATATAATATACATAAACCAAACGGCATTTTTCAAAATTCATATTGGCCAGTCAAAGTTACGAACATAGTATATTTTCTACTCTCTTTTGCTAACAAAAAAAAATTATTTTCAAGATCTAGAGTACTAAACATTTGCACGTTACAAAGTTGGTAAAATGGTCCTCTATAAGCGAAGGTGGAAAATGGTCTCAACTAATTTGCATGTTTAACTGGTTATAGTCGATGCAAAGGCGTTGCGATTCATTTTTTTTTTTGTTAAACCAAGATAATTGGACTTACGAACTATGTCATATGATATCTTTATCTAGTCACTTTTCGATGTTTCAACTTATTATTTAGAAAAGTACTAAAGGGGAAAGTCTATGAGGGTGTTAAAAAATAGGTCTTTAGTCTTTTAAGATAATTTCCACCTCATTATTCATTATTCCCTTTTCTACTGGCCTGCCTCCGTCCATGATTTGTTTTACATTTTTTCTATTATTCATGTTTTCTTCCTCAAATGTCATGCAGTGGAGCGGATTATGAAATCTTTTTATTTCTACAGCCTCGGCAGTAACTAATATTTGGCTATTTGCAAAAGCATAATATAAACCGTTTCTTTGAGAATAGTTGCATCAAATTGGATTTTAGCTCTAAAGCTTCCTGATCTTTCTATGCACTTTTGTTAAGCCTTGTAATGTAGTTTTGTACCATTTAGAATTGGAGAACCTAGTCTGACATATTCCTCTGAGCGAATTGGTTTGACATTACCAGCCTCCAAAAGTGTTCTGGCGGAGTAGTACCTGTTAAACTCAAAATTGTAATATAATTACGTATAGGGACTGTTTCAGTTATTCCGTACAATCGATACGAGTATCGACTTGTACCTTAAGCTTTTGTACTTAAGGTAGTAATTTCACCTTAACCTGCTTAGGCATTGCATGTTTCATGGGATGGAAAATTCCAGGAAATATTATACTCGCAGATCCCGAGTTCAACCGACATGATAAAATAGACTCGTTGTTAGGTGCCGAATTTTATCTGAAAACCCAATATGTCAACTTTATAGCAGAGTATCTTCAATTAAGGCACATGGCAATTCAGTAACGGTTCAACTACATTACTCAAAATCTAGAGTAGGGCCCATTAAACAGGGGGCAGATGAGAAAGTTATCCCCGCAACCACTATACCACGCTACGACTCATCAGGTAAAAATGGATTTGAAATTAGGATATTTGGACACATACTTCTGGACCGACTCGGAGATCGGAGATTCCAGAGCATCTAACTATCACCGTTTCATAGCAAATCGAGTAAGGGCTATCGGAAGCACGACCTGTTCTCAGCAATAGCGGCATGTGCCTACAAACAAGAATCCGGACATAGTTTCAAGAGAGCTATCGGCTTCGAAAGATTGTAACATGTGGTTTTATGGTGCTTTGTATCTATATGGACCAGAGGAGACTTGGCCAGACAAATTTGAAGAGAACAAGACAGAAATAGAAAAAAAAGGTCCAGAATTGCACTCACAGCAACGCTCATCAGGTATCATCAACTAGATAGAACATCATTATTAATGCAACAGTTCATAAATAATTGCAAGAATGATATGACGAACATGACGAAGCCACTCAAGTAATAATAAGGGAGGAGCAACATCGAGACTTCAAGGTCGAGCTGGAGCATCTATCTAAAGGAAAATACGTCAGTGCTCAGAGTCCACTGAGTAGTTTATCGCCATCTTTGGATGGAGAAGGAATTCTTTGCGTAGCAGGACGAATCGAAGTAGCCGATCTAGGTTAAGACGCCAAGCACTCAATTGTGTTACCAAATAATCATAATTTCAGTAAATCATTGATCCATCTAAAGTACTTGCACGTTATGCCTG
The DNA here is from genome assembly GCA_907269105.1 of Volucella inanis. Classification (NCBI taxonomy): domain Eukaryota; kingdom Metazoa; phylum Arthropoda; class Insecta; order Diptera; family Syrphidae; genus Volucella; species Volucella inanis. The sequence goes on along the minus strand of OU026156.1, from coordinate 131,304,116 downwards.
AAGGATTGCTTGTAGCGGTACGCTAGAAATACTGGCCACTCAAGTAAAAACTATAGCATGTTCAGTGGTTCAAAAATGTATTTGCTGTGCCAGAGCAAGGCCTAAATTAATGACGCAGATCATGGGAAACTTACCGACGGCTCGTGTCCAAGCCGCCAGACCCTTCGTGAACTCCGGAGTAGACTTTTTCGGATCAGTGTGAATTCACTTCAAAGTCAGAGGAAAGCAACCCCGAAAGGCATATGTGGCCGTATTCTGCTGCTTCGCAACTAAGGCATCACACATCGAAGTTGTTGGAGATCTAACAACAGAAGCATTCATTATTGCGACATTGCAACAAACTTTATCGGTGCAAGAAACCAGCTTATGGAGGTTGAATATTAAATACATTCGCCTTCGTCGAAAGAAAAAATAACGTCGTTCTGCACTGCCAGGAGTATGAAATCCCATTTTATTCCACCTTGAGCACCCCATTTTGGTGGACGTTTTCTGAAACGAAACCTTCTTTTGTCGAATCTTACATAAAAGAAACTTGAAATGCTGATGATCGAAATAGCAGCTATGTTAAACTCCAGACGTCTAACTCTAACTTATCCACAACAATTGCACCAACATCACATCGCGGATATCGAAGTATTGAAACAGAGTGTGGAAAAGATTCGCAACGAAACTCACCATACCATGGTAAATGCTGGGGTGCTAATAGCAGTTTTAATTATCATTTTTTTCGTTGTTAAATGCTATCTCAAGGCCAGGAAGACTAGACAAATCTACCAACCAATCCCAAAACCAAGAGAACGAGACGTTACCAGAGACATTCCAGGAAGACAGCAGCAACAAACAGATTTAGTATACGTATTAATAAATAATCCAAGTCTTAAACAAAAAAAATTATGTATTGTAATACACCTAAGATAGAAAATGTTTATTATTGTTGAACCATCTTTTCAAGCGCGGCCAGAATGTTAAATTCACAATGCATACATGTATAACTAGGTCACACAGAAAAATAAACAAATCAAATTTCATTGCCATCTGAAGTTGAACAAACTCGGGGTCCATTCGTTTTAAAAAGAATGTAATTTTAGCATTAGTACTCAGTCAACGAAAAACTTCTTAAAGCGTCTATTAGCGTGACTAATGATAAAGATCAAAGTCATCAAAGTACACAGTTATTCGAGGCATGCCTCGAAGCAGGTCGCTACTGAATAATTCCGAGGGTGTTGCAGATTCCGAATGGAAGTCTCTTCACTCGGTACGCACCCTTGTGCGTAATAATAGTGAAAATATTTAATAACTCCTCGTCCATAAAAATTTGCTGGTACGCCTGGGCTAAATTAATTTTAGCGAACGAGTTGACTCTTGGTATGGACGACAATATGTCCGTGATCGATGGAGTTTGAAAACAATGGGGTTTTAGTGCCTTACAAATGCGCATTGAGCCTTAAGCTTTAGTCAATCAGTCACTATATTCCGTCGGTTCCAAAATCCCTTGTTTGACTTGCTTGTCGATCTCTGCCTCGATTGCTTGACGTTAAGCGTAAGGTATATTTCTGGCTGGTAGCTTGATCGTCCGTAGGGTAGGATTGAGATTTAATTTAATCTCTTCAACCACATTCATACCCAACTCTTGCGAGAACAATGATGCGTACTTATCTAGCAACTTATTTAGTGGTGCGCGAATATTGTGAACACCTTCCATGGAAATTCCCAGCTGATTGAACCAGATACAGCCCAGAACATTTGTTATATGACCAGCACTGATATATAGCGGAAGATTCGACAACCGTTCCTAGTTGTACACAATATCAGTATTCGTCTGACCTATAATTGGAATTTGATTATTTCCGTAATCGAAAAGACTCAAACCTGACTCCGTTATTCTTTGAATAATTTGTTATTGTTAGAATTTTCCATTATACCTTGAATAACGGTTGTTATACGTTCATTGACTTTATATTGGTTATTTTTATTTTGTATGATTCCATTCTGGCTTTGCAGTGGACCATCCCAGTCTGTTGCATCTGGTGTTTAAGCTATCCACTTCCATGCGGAACCAATCCAGTTTATTGACCTAGTTTGCCGAAAGTTTTTTTTATGCATTTTTTCCAGCAAATTTTCTATTTGCTGTAGTTGGTGAATCAGTTGCGGTTGGAGGACACTTTTCTTCTTGATATTATTTTCGATAGTAGGTGTGAGCTTGATGATTATATTTTCGTACCTATTTAAATTAATTAAATTGTAACATATACAATTCTTAAACTGCCATTAATGATTTTACCAAGTCCTTTTCTCAGTGTAATTATGGGTGTATTACAGATATTATTATATTCGTAAATCGATTGTGATCATTTGTGTTCTTGCTACTAAGAGCGAACGTGAGTGAGGGATGATCAGTTAGTATCTTAGTTTTTTTTATACCATAAAGTAATAACTTAAGTTGTAAAGATTAAACAATCGCTAGCATTTTTATTTTGTTATTAACATAATTTTCTTCCAATTTATTTAACGCTCTAGAAATGTATTTGATTGGTCTGTCTTACCCGATTTCTCCCTGGAATAACCTGCATCTATAGCTGTGTTCTATGCGTGTTGTAAGGACTAACGGTTTTTTCGAAATCCCGGTAAATGGAAATTTCTGATGATATTAGAAGCTCTTTGATATGACTGAAAGCTTTCATTTCTTCGGAGTTCAGGTTTTGATTGATTTCAACTTTTCGAGATTGATTGGCTTTAATCTGGGGTTCGTTAAGGTTTTTGCAATTTTTGCATAATCTCTTATGAATCGCCGACAATACGATAAAACCAAGGAATCCCCTAAGTTCTTTGAGGTTTTTCGGAGGTTTCATTCTCTTGATGATATCTACTTTTTTTTTGTCTGGCTTAAGGCCTTTGTTCGTTATGAGGTAGGTAATCCAGAAATTCGGTTTTTTTTTTTTTAAAGGAATTCAGTTTTATCTAAATTCATATTCAAGTTGGTTTGTTCGAGTTTTTTTAGATGATCCTCTTCTGTTTTTCTAAACACTATGATATATAACTTTTAAGGCACTCGCGATTGTGTGATAAAATTATTTTTGGGATTAATCGCCTAAATAAACATTTAATAAGTTGAATACTTTACTCACCCCGAACATTTCGCATCAAGTTACATTGAGCGTGGTCAGCACTGCTCTGAAAGTGTTAACGATTAAATTGGCTCCGGAATCCGCGACCGATTGTGAGTCAAATAAATGCCCCTTGTTACCTTTTAGCAAAGCGTTTAGTAAAAGTGTTTAAACCCTTGACTGGGTAGAAGGAACACCACAAAAGGACTCGCATTTTGTGTCGATTTTAAGTAGCTTAAGACAAGACGTTGATGAAGTGAGTTTTGACGTAGAGTCGCTTTTCACGAATGTACCGGTCCAAAAAGTTTTCATTGTTATCCATAATCGCATCACAGATCTTGGCATTAACGACAAAAATATGCCACTTTTAAAGTTTTGCTTGACATAAGTGTTTTTTTTTTTTACAACGAATAGTTTTATCTACAAGTTGATGGTGTTGCCATGTGTTAACCCTTTGACCCTCTTGTTGCAGACATGTGGATGGAATACTTTGAAGCAAAAGAGCCAAAAAACTTCAAAAATCAATTAAAAATTTGGCTGAGATACGTTAACGACACTTTCTGTATACTCAAGATCTCCACCTTTTCGTGTTCCTTAGAACATCTAAGCTCACAACATCCAAAAATCAAGTTTACGATGGAACAAGAAAAAGACAACTCTATCGCATTGTTGGACGTTAAGGTTTTAAGGAAACCCAACGGGACATTGGGACACACAGTTTTCCGTAAAAATACAATACACACACAAACAAATACTTACATGCTACCATCACCATCTGGCAAACTTTAGGTCCGTTACCTCGACACTGGTTCAGCGCGCCCACAAAATACGTGATAATAAAGCTGGTCCAGTTTGACCAAAGAAAAGGGACAAAAGCTCTTTTTGATCAAAAAAGGGCTTTCTTATCCTACGTCAAAGGCGTCACGACAGGGTAGGAAAAGTACTTAAGAAATATGATATCTATATTTTTACTACCAAAAAAGGTCAGCAATTACCTTAATTCACCAAAGGACCATTTTCCACTTTAAACGCCGTCTCTTGCAGCTGTGGGTCCTCATATGTGGGACAAGCCCGAAGGAGTATTGCAACCCGTTTAAAAGAACATGTAAGTGCTGTAGCCAAAACACAACGAGAAAAATCGGCAATATGTGAGCATATCTTGGGTAATCCAGATGAACAGCACTAGATCCACTTCGATCAAGCCAAGGTCTTAGCTCACGAGGCTCCCTACATCCCTCGACTGGTCCGCGAAGCGATTGAAATAAAATGTTACAAAAATTTTAATCGTGATGACAGCTTTAGACTCTCTTGCGCATGGGATCCCGTGATTAACATCACTCCAGTTCCCTGAAAAAAAACCTCGGTGATGTAGTGAGTACGGTTTGTTCACAACTACTTGCACCTCAATAACAACAACAGGATGAGTTAGAACCGTCTACGCATCGCTACAATTTGCGGAGCCAATCTAATTGTTAACAGCCCAATGTAACTTGATGCGAAACATTCGGGTGAGTAAAGTATTCGACTTAATATATTTAATGTTAATTTACGCGATTAATCTCAAAAATAATTAATAATACTATGATATATGCCCATATACACATAACATATTTTTCCGATAAACTCGTTTAGGACATCATGCCGAAGCGTTCTTTAATTCAAAGGCTAAATGTGTATATTTATATTTACCGCTCGTCGTGGAATAAGCAGTTTTCGGAATATCATCTTCCTTCTCCCTATTTGGTGAAATCCTAGTGTAAGTCTATCGTTGTGAAGTATTTTATTTGGAATTTCTTAAATTTGCTTTAGTGTTCGATATATCGGGTATCGAGTATGTGTCTATTTTTTCTATCTTCAGATGCATCTATTTTTTTCGGTATAATCCACACAGGTGAACTATTTGAAGGTTCTATGATGCCGATTTCCAGAAGTTTTCCTATTTCGATATTTATTTCTTCTCTCATATTTATAGAATATGGGTATGACTTAGCACAAATTGGTTCTTCTGTTGATGTTTTGATTTCAGCGCTTACTCCCGTGTCGTTAACTTCCTTGTTGTTAACAGCTCCAAATATACTTTTGTATTTACCTACAATCATTTAAATTCGGTGTTTTGCTATTTTTCTGATGTTGCTATCCCTTATTTCGATATTATGCACTTGTATGCATTTCTTTTCTTTAAGTGTTATTTTGATATTGGGTTTGATTTATAAAATGTTGCTTTTTCTGTCTATTATTGCCTCCGTCTCCGATCGTCTCCGATGATTCCATCAAATGATTTAAGTCCTGATAAAACGAAGAAATCTATTATAATGTTAGTCTCTATGCTCTTGGAAAACTTCCCATTGGTCTTCTCATTAATTTGAATCTCGATTTCTGCTGATTGTAGTTTAAATGAATTTTTTTGATGAACTGAAAAGTTTCTATAATTTAAATTTTGTATTTCTACGCATGAAACGCAGGCCTTTTTATTTTAAATGCATTTTTTATTTCAGTTACTTCATTAATTCTTGTATGATACACAAAAAGAAGCTTAAGAATTAGTTTAATTAATTTAAATTTATTTAATTCTATTTAACTGACCCCACGCGAGCACTCTAAGTTAGGCCTAACACTTAAACTATGTCTTTCAACTTATCTTAACAGTATATTTTTATTTTCATTTTAATATTTATTAAAGCTAAAACTAAGAAAATAAATTTGAAGTAAGAAACTTTATTTTGTTATAAGATAAAACTTAAAATTAAACCTATAAACTATATCAAAATTAATCTAATCTACTTAACCTACCTAAATATACATACAATTAATTTTTTTTAATGGATTGATCCCTATTTTAGAGGAAGTCACCCATTCTTTTGTTTTTTAAATTTTTTTTTTTGTTTTTAAACCTGCCCTATCCTATCTAAAACTATGTAAGCCGGCCACGTCTAATAAACCCGAATGACGAGCGACCTTGCTTCCTATGAAGCTACCTCGTACTGAATGAATTAGACGACCAAGCTTCTTTTCTTTCTACTAGCTACCAAAATTAGTGGTGCAGCGGAGCAAAATCTATCATGTCGCGACTCCTTACCGTCCTACTGAACCGAACCGGAGACGCTTCGCACTGCCATGTGCGACGTTTCTGTCGTAGTTGAGTCGCCTGTCCGCAGGCGATTAATGGAACTGCTAATCTGTCTTGGATCAGACCTCTCATATCGAGGTATTCTGGAGGAACAAAGCCGTCAAAGCGTACTCGCTCATGAGAGAGTCCTTTTGGCTGAATTACTTTGGTTTCTGTGTTCTCAAGTCTTCTCTCTAGTTTTTTCACAACTTCAATTTCAGCATTTATTGCTTTTGTTAATTCAGAAATTGTTCTTTGGAACTGGTCTCGGAATTCTTCCATTTTATACCTGTTTCTTATATGCTGCCGTTATTTCGCGTTCACTGGCATAAACCAACAACCAACTTAACGTAGCCCAACAGAAAATAGTCAAGCGGGGTTAAATCGCACGAAAGATGCGGACAATCGACTGGTCCATGTCTTGAGATAACATGCTCACCATACTTACTCTTCAATAAATCGATTGTAGCGTGTGCTGTGTGGCTTGTGGCACCATCCTGTTGAAACCACATGTCGTCATATTTTTTTGATTCGAAACAATGAATATACATTAACTGGGGGCTCAAGCCGGTCTAACTCCTGACTGCAGCCACATATCCTTATAAAATAGGATAAAAGTAAAAATTCCACGGGAAGGAAAACCTCCAACACTAAATGTTTGAAAAAGTGAAAATTAAATATATACCATAAAAAACAAATACATAATACACAAAAGTGTCAAAAAAAGCGAAAGATTTCTTTACACACTGGATTCACGCATCAGGAGACAAAACTTATTCAATTACTTACGACCAATAGGAAAAAAAAACACACATTCAGATTCTTACACAAACTCTGGAGAGCACTCAAACAAAGGTCAACACTTTAGAAGCACAACGATCGTTCCAAATTATAACAACAGTGGAACAACATGAAGACTTCACGTCCAATTTCAATGATGCCAACCAAATAAACCTCAAAACATTCGAAGCCATACCATGTTTTTATGGTGAGAAAAACCAATACAGATCCTGGAGGAAAAGGGCATGGACATTCATGGAGAACATCAAACAATTCTGCAACCATCCGAATTATTATACAGCATTCACAATTTTACATTCAAAAATTGTTGGAGAAGCTGCAGATATACTAATCAACCATAACACAAAGCTAAACTTCCATGCAATCATCAACAGACTCGACTATACATATGCCGACCAAAGGTCATTATATGTATTTCTAGAGGAGATGAAAAAAATAACGCAAGAAAGACGAGCACTGTCAGAATTCCACAGTGAAGTCAGCAAAACCTTAAATTTGGCATTATCCAAAATAGAAATGTCAGGTGATCAGGGATCTGAAGCAATGCCAAACTACGCAAACCAGGACTCAACGGCAAATATACAGCCACTATCCAAGAGACCTCGAAACTGCATATGCAATTGCCATCACCATATACCACGACAATACAAATATGCAGTTTAATGCTCAAATATCACCATATATAAGGTACAATCAACAACAAAACCCTCCGCCACAAACTTACAAGGACAACAGGAGATACAATCCAAATATACGTGTGAATATAACCATCAACCACCACAAAGATCTGGGGACAAGTGAAGGTGCAACCCAGACGTCATCATCCACCACCAGAACCAATGGAAGTGGACAACTCTCGTCAATATGTGCGACCTACGCAACATTTTCAACAAACACAACAGCGCCACAATCCATTTAGAGAAAACCAGCATACAGAAAAACTTGAAAGAGTACCGTCATCAAAAAACTACAACCCAAGCAAAACTCAACAAGTAAACCAAACCAGAGATAAAGACCTACAATCATTCACCTCACATGCCGATGACACCTACAAGACAGGAAGTGTTTTTTAAGAGAATAAACGGATTGCCATGCCTACAAAGACGCTTCAAAAAAACAGGTACATCCGTTAATATTTTAATAGATACAGGAGCGACAAATAATTATATTTTCTCAAAGTATAAATTAGGAATATCTATACCTATAAGGCCAGCAAAAATCAAAACGATTCATGGTTACTCTTTCACCAAAGCCAAAAAAAACCTTTCACTATTTAACCATAATTTAGTTCGATATGATTTTAGGTGAACACGGTCTTAGAGTAATAAAAGCAGAACTTCATCTTTTTGAGTATAAACTTACATATAAATATGAAACAAAAACAAAAAGTAAATTATACAGTTAATAATGACAAATATAAAAGTGATATTGATTATGCGAACAAATAAATTAGAACAAAATCCGAAGATCCTTTTAGGGTGAAGCAATACCTGTATCCAATCGCAGATAACGAATTTATAAATAATGAAATACAAAAATTATTAGACAATCAGATTATACAACCTTGTAAAAGTCCATACAACTCTCCAATCTGGACCGTCGCAAAAAAAGGTACCGATAATAAAGGGAAACCTAAAAGACGCATGGTAGTAGATTTTCAGAAGCTTAATGCTCAGACTATCAATGACAGATACCCTATCCCAGACGTTGCAATGACTATTTAAAATCTAGGTAAAGCAAAAATTTTTACATTAGACTTAGAGTCAGGTTTCACCAAATCTTAATCAAGGAATCAGACAGGGGAAAAAACTGTATTCAGTGCGAATGGCGCAAAGTTTGAATTCTTTAGAATGCCGTTCGACTCAAGGAATGGACCTTCTGTATTTCAACGATGCGTATACAATATTCTACGTCCATATACTGGCAAACTCGCATACGTTTATATTGATGATGTACTCATATATTCCTCCTCACCCGAAGAACATATGAAACACATACGTACAATAGTAAGTGCACTCCACAATGCAAATATGAAAATTTTAAACGAAAAATCACATTTTTCCAGGATTCAGTAGAATTCCTCGGACATATAATTAAATATAACAAAATAACTGTAGATTCTAACAAAGTTCAAATTATAAAAGAATTTGCAACCGCAGAAAATCTAAAAGAACCGCGCTCATTTTTAGGCTTAGCTAGCTGCTATAGGAAATTTATACAGAATTTCGCTGCAATAGTAAAACCCCTCACTATATTTTTACGCGGGGATAATGGCAGTATATATAAAAATCAAAGCGCAAAATAATTGTATTAATTAATTATATATTAATTTATCTAGATCATCCAGCACTCGAGGCTTTAACGAAAATAAAAGATGCATTACAAACACAAGTCAAATTGTTCCAACCCGATTTCAACAAACATTTTGAATTAATAACGGACGCAAGTAACTTCGCAATATGAGCTGTGCTCTCTCAGAATAAGAAATATATTTCATTTACATTCAGAACCCTTAACAAAATTGAGCAAAACTACAGCACGAATGAAAAGGAACTCGTCGCGATCGTTTGGTCACTTCAAAATCTAAAAAATTACCTGTACGGTATAGCATAACTAAAAATTTATAAAGATGATCTTTTTAATTTCTGACAAAAACCGGATCACAAAATTAAAACGATGGAAAAACTTCATCGAAGAATACGGCGCTTAATTAGTAATATTCCAGGACACCAAAATGTGATAGCTGATCAACTCTTAAGTTTATAGCAGGTACACCTGATCACGATGACTTAATTGAAATTATAATATAATTAATAACAAAATTAAATATAATAATAGGAAACAACAATAAACAAAAGATAATAAATTCACAATTTTAGAAAATACTAGAAACTCTCGACCCTAAAGCCATAATAGACGATCTAGTTCTTACAGAAGTATACAACTATATATTGCTAATACAATAAAATTTGCTAAAAATGGAAATTTTTATTCAGGTAATTTAAATTTAAAAGATATTCAACAAATAACATCTAGTGAAGTGTATGTCGTTTTATTAAAATCCCGTCGGCGTCAACTTTGAGATGAAGGCATAGCACTGATGTTGGAGTGGTTGCTGGCTGGGCTAAATGTAACGAACCAACAACTAGCACGTACTTAAGACCCACTGGTTGAGGAGGATATACTAGCTCGTTCCGTCCAGTTTGACAACCACATCTGGGAAAAATATCGAAATATTTTACACCTGAGTTTCAAACTACTACACCACCCGCCCGCGCCCTGGAGAAAAAGCCAGTAAAAGGGTATTCATATCCCCTTGGTGCGCGCGCGGTATTATAAAAAAAAAATCTAATGAAGCATTACACTTACTAACTATAAATATTTAAGAATATGCCGATATGCACATCTGTTATTTTAATCATGGAATCATTACTATCTATAAATATCCAATATTAAAATTGAAATGTAATTTATTCAATCTGTACTAGCACTTAATCAAGGGAAACTTTTGTTAGATCCTAAGATATCAAAATGCAACAATATATTTACTCGAATTGAAAAATGTAAAAATTAAATAAGAAATTATATATGTAAAATTAAGATTCCAGACAATTGTACTATTAATATATTAGGAAATAAGGCAGCCAAATGCAAAGTTATACACGAGAGCAATGCACCAGGCAATGCAATAGACGAACCTAAATTAATACAGTTCAACTACTCCACAACTGTTGATGGGAAACAATATTTCAACCATTAACAAGAATTCAGAAATGCCATACTCAAACAACATGACGAAAAACTAGACGTCCTGCGCATAATCGAATCATATGCCGATTACAAATTCAGCAACATCCAAAAAATATCAACTTTCCTGATACCAGTCGAAGAACATCCTATACAATACTTAATTTATTTCATCTTGGGGCCATGCATAATGGCATTTCTCATCCATGGCGCATCCAAACTCTGTGCTACAAAGTAAAAAGAGCAATAGCAAGAAAGCAAACAATCAACGAAATATACGAAGCAGAACTTTTAACTCCGACGAGAAAGAAATTTAATCTATGTTAAAGCAAGTATGCTTCATTTTAAGAAGGAGGGGAGTTAATAACGTAGGTTCTCTACCTGCTTATCTCTTCGTTATTTCTCACTACAAACGTAACAACGACATGTTTCAACAAGCAAAAACAGTGACTCGTAATTCGATAACATGCTTCACACAATAATCCGATGCGTTTGCATTATCGATATAAACAACAATACGATAACAACCGCATCCTAGTTAGTATAAAAAGCAGTAAGATCGAATATTGTAATTAGTCGTAAGAATATAAATAAACTACACGCATTTCGGTGAAGCAAAAACAAAAAACATATTTTTTTTGATTCAAAACAATGAATATACATTAACTCGCGCGTGTTGCTAAGCTGGCATTTTACCATGAGTTGCTTCATTTTTATGCTTGATCAATACCTGACAGTTCGACTTCAACCATGGGTGAATTCGTTTCATTAAATCGCTTGAGAGGCTAAGCCCTGAGGAAATCCATTTTGCCCGTAAGGCGGGATAGACAGATACCAGTAAAACAGCGGCTACTGGCTGGCAGTTGTTGACATACCCTTAGTGGAGCGATGAATTCGCATGAGCGGTCAAACCTTGCGGAGAGGGAGCTGAAATCCCACCCAAGTACTATTTGATTCGTCGTACTGTTTGTACTCTCTGTTTCATTTATCGATATATTTTAATATTTTAAAACTAGGGGCTATTAAATTCAGAATTAAAATTAACATTAGAATTACCGTATTTGTAGCAAGATTGAATCCTAAGTCAAAATTACCTAATATTTGATTACAATAGAGTAATTGTGACTTTATAAAAAAAAAATCAAATGCTTCTTATTTACGACTACTTCTAGCCATTGGGAGAAAAATTTAGCCTTCAACCTCGCATAACCCATTGGCTATACATCTCGGTCATAAGACCGATACTCACCTACGGGGTTGTTGTCTGATGGACAGCCTTAGTCAATGCAATCAACTGCAGAGAACTAAGCAGGGTAAGTAGCTGCTACGACAGCTATTCGCTTTAAAGCGACTACACAGTAGAAAAATAATTTATTTGGCAATCCTAATATTCTTTAAATATTAAGAAACCTCACAGAGAATATCGATTACACCATACCTGAAACTTGGGTTGACAAAAGCTTTCATGTAAGGACAAGTCAATCCACGTTGTTTTCTCAGGTAAGCGGAATTTAAGTCTCTCCTTCCGTTTCCCAAATCACTGTAGCGCGTTCCAGGTGAAAATTTTGGCGATTAAAGAAGCTTTGTCCTGGCTGAAGAAAAACAGGGCAGGCCACTATCAAGTCCCTGGACTGAGTCTCATTAAATTCTAAAATCGTCCTTGACTGCCGATCATCTCTTACGGAGATGATGCCCCACCTTTGTTGGGGCCAGCCCGCAGAGAAATTCCAGGGAATTGTAGGGCCGTCGAATTCGCCGAAATTGAAACCACTCTATGTATTTTACCGGAAAGGGTGAAATAGGTATACTAATCGCTACGTGCAAATCAATATTAAAGCCGGATGCTAATAAAAGAACATACCTTAAGTGGACTGTTGGATCAACACGTCTAGCGATCAATCCGATTTGGTGAAATCTGGATCTGAATCGCTGTAAGAATCTGATCTGATTCTACAATTTCTGTGGAATCTGCATGGTGGACGAGGAGGAGGAGGAGGAGGAGTAGAAAACTCCAGTTAGGAGCTTTGTTCTACAATGACTTAAGCCATCTTAAGAATATAAAGGTTAACAGTCTGCTACGCTTCATCATAAGCCAAAACCTTGGACTTGTTTTTAATTTCTCAAACTGAAAAGTGCAGTGTTGATGTGCTTTCCTCTCTAGGCTCGTCGGAACGATGTGTCATAACAGATAATTTCTCGTACACCGGCCACAAAATTAGAAAAAAGACTTCTTCAAGAACCATATGGCGATATGAGGAAACCAACTGGAGCGAACTTAACAGCTTCTTTAGGAACTTTAACTGCTCGTTATATTTCCTCGAAAACGACGTAGATGCGGCTGCTTATACAATATGATCAGAGACACTTTACTCTTTATAATGAGATCGTCTATCCCACGTCGGATGAAGAGTATCGAACCAAACAAGAAGGTGTGATACGACTCGAGCTTTAAAGAGCCTGTAATGGTTAGAGAAATGTGTTTTAAGTCCTTTAAGACCAACCCGACCGGAAAAAGGTCTAATGAGCGAAAAATGACTGCAAAGTACTTTCTCAAGCGTGTTCAATTTTAATACGACCAAAATCTGACTCAAAAAATTCTACGAAGTCCCAAAATCAGTAACAATTTTCGGCCGTTCGTCAAAAACATTAGAAATTCTGCATTGTCCTCCATCCCACCGCTCATTTATAATGGCATTCCACTTGTCAACTTTTTGGACAAGTCCAATATGCTTCCTGTATTCTTTGCGGCCAGTTCAACACATCCAGATTGTGCTCTGTCTCGATCTACACTTGTGCGCCGAATGTTCAATGGGACGAATCCACTTTCGCACTCGTGTAGTAGCAAAAGATTTTAAAAACACATCCATACACATACACATATCAGATGGGATAACTCCCCTTTTTCCATAGGAGTGTTCTTCCATGCTGGCAAAGGCACTGCGTAAGCTTCTCCATCGATCCTACTTTCTAAGACCGAGAAGGCGGAAAACAGCATTTATAAAGTCTGTCCCTAAAAAAAGTGAGTGTTTTCCTCTCTCCTCCTACAGACCCATTGCACTTAAGTCCTGCCAGCTCATGAAATATCTCGAAACACGAAAGTATCTCAATGACTGGCAGTACTGCTTCGTAGCAGCAGGTCCACTGGTTATTTGAAGGCATGTCTCACCGAAAACTGGAACCAAAGTGCACATCTATTCTGGCGACAATAAGATTGTTGCACTCGATATTTCTTAGGCATTATACAAAGTTTGACAGCAGTCTCTTTTGTTAAAATCTAAACATCCAGGCGTATACATATTTTGCACTTGCATCGTTGAACCGAAAAACTTTCTTTTCTATTATTCCTTGGAATAACCATATATTTGATGTCCCCAAAAATGCTGCGAAATGCTAAGGTTTCCTCAAGCGATCTAAGAAATACTTCATCTCCTCTGATCTGGCCGCAATATATAAGGCATTTATCTGCTATAACACTTGTTTCGCTACGAATGCTCATCAGTACACCCTCAATTCCACTTTCGGATGTACTCTAAATTACCGTGATCGGTACCTCCGTTTTCTACCTACCTAAGTTTTCTTCGCCCACGCTGTGGGCATAATAACCCCTTGAGCGCGAGTTACATACAAACATGATGAAGTTACAAAAAATGATGAAGTTATATACAGAAATTAATATAGACCAATGAACGAATAATATGACGACCTCATCAGTATTATTGTAAATAGGGCACAAAGCATTTCAAATGACAATGTTCAAATCGCTGACACTAGGTCTATGCGAAATTAGCACAAGCCACTGTATGCTTAATATCCATTTTTTTCATTTCAATAAAACAGGCGAAAATAATTTTAATAGCATAGTACGATTTTGTAACTTCTCCTGCCAATATTGATTGTTAACTCTTAACAAGTGAATTTTAATTTTTTTTTTTAATCACGAAACTTTATATTTAATTAATTGGCACAGACAGTAGGATTCCAGTAAAACCTGGAGTCCAGTGAAACGAACCTAGTCGAGTGAAATAATTTTATCTTTTAATTATAACGCGTATTTTCTAAACACGAAGGAGAAAATTGTCAAAAGACTACAAATAGAAGTCGACAGCAACTAAAGTGAAAAGTTTAAAAAAATGAGACACAAAAATAAACCACAAAAAGTCGACAAAGATTAAGTGGATAAATTAAAGCCTATAAAAAGACATAAACTCCACTATATGAACGGAAAAATGGAGAATTACGATCAACTTGTTGCCGAACCTGAGCTTCGTACTCAGTAGTTTGAACAAGTTCGACAAGCATGCTACCAAGTCTAACAAAAAGATCAGAAAGAAGAACAAACCAGACTAATGAAGGAAATAACATATATGCCCACCTTCACGGGACAGGATAAAGTAACAATAAATTCATTCTTTATCGCCGTGGAGCATTATTTACCAGGTGTACCGGTATGAAGTGAGCGTCAAGATACAAATGTCTCGAACATTTATTGTGAACGAGCCTTAATTTTTTTTTGCTTGCTTCCTACTTTTTTTTTATAATCCCGTGCGCACACCACGGGGATATAAATATCCCTTTACTGGATTTTCTCCAGGACGCGGGCGGGTGGTGTATTAGTTTTAAACTCAGGTGTATTAGGTTTCGATATTTTTCCAAAGGTGGTTGTCAAACTGGAGCCAGTGCATCCTCAACCAGTGGGACTTAGTACGTGCTAGTTGTTAGTTCGTTACATTTAGCCCAGCCAGCAACCACTCCTACATCAGTGTTTTGCCTTCATGTCAGAGTTGACGCCGACGGGATTTTCATATAACTCCATGCAAATTCTAAAGACTTTTTCAGAGAATTGCCTCCCAGGGGATTCGAACCCCCGACCCTATGTTTGAGGAGTCTATGCATATACCACTACACAACGGCCACGCTCAGGTGCCGTGCTATGACACCTGTCAAATATATTTAGAAAACATCTAGTCATTGAGCAAAAAACATCATATTTTTTCATCGTGTTAAAAATGTCGAATTTTCTACCAAAAAATTAGTTTTTTGTTTTAACGTGAAGAAAAGTGCTGAAGAGTCGTATGTTCTATCAGAAGCAACATGGAAAAGATGGTTTAAACGGTTCAGAAATAACGATTTTAATGCGAGAAATGAAGAACGCGGAAAACCACCAAAAAAGTTTGAAGACTCCGAATTGCAAACAATATTGTATGAAGATGACACTTTGCGTCAGAAACAAATGGTAGAAATGTTAAATGTTGCACAACAAACAATTTCTGACTGTTTAAAAGCTATAGGAACGATCTGGAAAATGGGTGCCACATTAATTGAATAAGAGACAAATGGAAAATCGAAAAACCACTTGTGAAATTTTGCTTTAAAGTCACGATAAAAGATTATGATGAAAAATGGATTTATTTTCAGAATCCTAAATGGAAATATCATGGGTTAATCCAGGACAACCATCAACTTCGACTGCAAACCAGATCCATTCGGTAAGAAGACAATGCTGTGTGTCTGGTGGAACCAGAGAGATGTGGTGTACGACGAGCTCCTTAAACCTGGTGAAATCGTTAATACAGATCGCTACCGACAACAAATTATCAATTTGAACGATCAAATTTGAATTGATCGAAAAATGACCAATATGGGCCAGAAGACACGGCAAGGTAATTTTGCTCCATGACAATACTCCTGCACACAAAGCAAAAATAGTTCAGGATACAACCAAAGTACTTGGCTCGGAGCTGCTACCCCACGTGCCGCATTCACCAGACTTGGCTCCTTCCGACTAACATTTGTTTTTATCGATTACGAAGAAGTCGAAAATTGGGTGATTTTTTGGTTTGCTTCAACAATTTAATTGGCGTGGAATCCATAAATTGCCTGCTGTTAAGCTAGCAATAGTCAATACTTTGAATAAAATGTTTTTTACTTTTCCAATAAAAATAAGTGTTTCATTTTCACAAAAAAAACGCTCCCTTCATACCGGTACACTTGGTACAACAAGCCTCCGAAGACAGTGAATTGAGAAAGTCCATAACATGGACTAGATTTTACGAGAAGATCCAGAGTCAGTCATCAACTCGCCGGTAGCAGATAACTGGAAATCTATCAAAATCACACTCAAGTTAAGATGTAAACCAGACACGGAACCGCACGAAATCTGCAGAACAATCACTAACTTAAGAGTTAATACTGTAAGTGAATTAGCAAAAGAACTCCAAAGCATAACATAAAGCCGCTGAACTTATTGTGTATTATTAGA
This sequence comes from Volucella inanis, assembly GCA_907269105.1. Lineage (NCBI taxonomy): Eukaryota > Metazoa > Arthropoda > Insecta > Diptera > Syrphidae > Volucella > Volucella inanis. Next base: position 131,287,099 of record OU026156.1, on the reverse strand, counting down.
ATGAGAATTATATAGATTTAAGTAACGTAGAAACCATATTAGTAAACAAGGCTAAAGAAATACAGTGAACGTTACACATGCGTAACAGAAGGTACGAGTATATGTGTATTAGGCCAGAGTTCAGAAGTTGAAAACAAATGGCAGGAAAAAAAATAGCCAGGTTAATAATTGAAAATGTAAAAGGAATTATCAAAACTCAGGAAACATCGGTGGTAACTCGGGCAAAAATCGCTTAAAAAAGGATCAACCGGAGCAAAGAGTGATAACTGCCAGTGAAACAAGTGAGAATGACATACAGGTTGAAGGCCTGACTGACAATTCAACTTTTTTTATTAGCCTCAGATGACTTACCAAAAATCAAAACATTTATTTCCACTACATACATAGTACTCATTGACACAGGTTCTACACTCAGTATAATAGACATTAGAATTAATGAATTCAAAAAGATTAAAATTAAACCAATCCACTTTAATACAATTACGGCTAAGTGTATGATTTCGTATGAAATACACACAAAAGAACCAAAAGAGTTTAAAGCATTACCTAATTCAATGATCAGATGGAAGGTAAAGAGACTTCTTAGGAACAGATCTCTTTCATTGCTTAAATGCCTTAATAAATTAAGAAAAGGGAAGAGTAATTCTTAATAATCAGTGCTTAAAACTAATCAAAAGTGTATATGTGGGATCAAAAAGTTAATCAAAAGATTCGGAAGTTTATTCAAACTAAAGCTTAACCCTGACAAAACAGCAGCCATTAAGAAGTAAGAACTACCAAAAACTACAAAACAGATTAAAAGTTTTTTTTGGAATAACCGGATATTACAGAAAATTCATCAGAGGTAGTCTCTGATTGCTCAACTAATAACAAAATACCTTAAGAAATGTCAAAATAAATATAAATGACCCTAATCATAATATATAGCAGTACTTGAGAAATTAAAGAGTTTAGTAAGTAGTCATCCTATATTAAAATGTCCAAACTTTGAAGAACAATTTTCACTCACAACAAACGCATCGCATTATGATATTTGAGCAATGCTATCCCAAGAAGCGCATCCAATATGTTTTGCTTCAAGAATTCTTAATAACAACGAAACGTTAAGGAACTTCTAGCAATTCTGTGGTCAGTAAACTATTTTCGACCTTACATTTATGGCAAAAAGTTTACAATTTTTACGATCACCAGCTAATTAAGTTTCTATATGCAAAATATAAAAGAAATGATTTATTTATCACCCAGACACCAGAAATGGTTACTTAATTTAGGTGAGTATCAATCTGTAATTGAATACTTAAATAGAAAAGATAATAAAGAAGCGGATTTTCTGAGTCGAAAAAATAACAACGAGGATGTTAGTTTAAAGGAGGTAGAGGAATCACATACCCCACAAGTATGAAATTTTCGTTAAAATGCAACAAAAGCTATGCAAATTCAGACTTTTCGTTTAATGAAACTATTCACTAAGATGACGAAGAATTGTTGGATTACATTCCAATTGAAGAAAATATTGTAAACAAATATAGAACACAGTAATTAATTACCAATAGCAAAGTCAAAGAAATCGACATAATACACGGGAAAAGAAAGATTTATGTGGAATTCTTCATTTCAACTTTATTTATTTATTTTTTATTTCAACAAAGTCATATAAAAGTATTTCAACTTAATCACAAACTTTTTCTTAAATTATTCGTTACAGACATGACAAAGTTAAATAATCGTATTATTTAACCGAAATACTTTAACATATTTTTGAGTTTGGCGATTTCTTTACTCTACGATTGGATTCAGACTGTGGTTTTTGTTTGATCGTTTGTCGTGTACTCTTTGTCGTTCCCTAACCGTTTGTTCGTCGCGTTGTTAAAAAGCAGAGCACAGTATATAATGTGTTTCTTGCCCCGTACTTCGTAACGTCGTGTTCTGTCATATGTTTTAATAGGGTGCATGTTTGGTGTTTGGCTTTAAATCCCACATTCGGCTATTCTGACAGGCATTCGCCTCGAATGAAGTGTTTAGTTCCGTCTCTTCATATATTCGACCACAGTAGTCGTTACTTCTGGCCTTTCGTTATCATTAACTTTGTGTACCGCATATCTACCGTGTTTGTGGATTCGAACAACTTTGTAAGGCCCCATAAACTTCGGTCTAAGTTTCATACAGGTACCAAACTGGGTTTAATGGCGACCAACTCATTCTGGTAACCGATTCCTGTCGAAATGTCTTTTGTCTTTCTTCTGTATTCGTTGGATGTTATCACGGGCTTCCTTCCGTGTGGCGTCTTGCTCGGCATCGAGATCCTTCAATGCATTATCCTTCAAGAATTCGTGAATATCTGGGTACTCCTGTTGACACATTTCAAGGCGTGTTAGTGCGCAGAATGGGCTAAACTTTGTGTTTCTTGGTGGTGTGTTGTTAATCACCTGTTGGACGCGATCTACATGCTTGTATAGTGTCGGACAGGAAGATGGGAAAAAGGGATGGATTCCTCAGCCCAATCAATAAGGAAGACAATCCTTTAGGCTTTTCCACATAGTTCATGTCGGTGGAGGTAGCACATAAGCAGTACAACCAGCCGCATTCGGAATATAAAATGTCTTCTCCAGTAAATCTTAAGTCTTCTTGGCTGAAAAATGCCCTTGCTGATGCGCCATACCTATTATCTCACGTTCCATTTCGGTTGGTATTACCACAAGTTCTTTGACGAGATCCTTGTATAGTATGCCTGATCTCATGAAGAAATCCTCGTACTCGTCTTTCTCAAGTATTTTTACGACAGCCCGTATCCAATCATCTTTTCCCTGTGCCTCTTTGATCCTCCTGTCTTAATGAGTCCTCTATAAGCAAGAACGAGACTCGGCTTAGCGCGTCTACGTGTTTCAATTTAGATCCTGATCGATGCTCAATTTCATAGTTAAATTGTTGCAAAAACATCGCCCAGCGCGACACCCTTAATGGTACGTCCTGCTTTTTCATCGTCATTGTGAATGCGTTTCAATCATTGACAATCTTAACTCTGACTCCCATCACGTAGATCCTATATCTTTTAAGTGGTTCAATGATCGCTAAGACTTCCAATTCATAGGAATGGTACTTCTCTTCTGTCGATGTGGTATTTCAACTCATGTACTGTATCGGATGTAGCTGTTGGTCTTCTGAATCCTTCTGTAAGAGCACAGTTCCATAGCCGAACGTGTTGGCATCTGCATGGATTTCCGTAGGTGCCTTCGGTTTTCTCTGTCGGTGGACTTATGATGTTCTTCTTGATGACGTATCCCAAAAACTCTATTTCACTTTTTAAAAATTGACATTTTGCCCAATTGATACGTAATCCGTATACGGCTGCTAATGTTAATACCTTCGTCAGCTTCTTTATGGCTTTCTCTTTATCCGTGGCTGGAATCACTAGGTTGTCAACATACATGATCACGTTACGTTCCTGCATAAGGCTTCTAAAAATTGCGTGAATATATCTTGCGAAACACGGCTGGTGAGTTGCAAATCCCAAATGGAATGTAGAGAAATTCAAATTGTTGATCGCTAGTTACAAAAGACGTGTACTTCCGCGACTCCTTGACGCGTACTCAGAAGTACTTGGCTATATTATGTTTTCCGCTAGCCACCGATTAGTTTAATCCCTTACCACCTTTTGGTTCTCATACGACATGCGCCTGGGCCTTTGGAATACTGGAATATTGTCAGTCAGCACTATCTTCATCTCTACTGGAGATACTTTCCTTTTCACCAGTGTACACTCGCTTATCATTTTCAATACCTTCTCCTTATATTCTTCTTTCAAGTGGTTGACATCGATTACTTCACTCTGAAATTCTTTAGCTTCTGCAGGCAGACAGATTCCCCAGAGATTGCGCACAAGATCAGACAATCTTTCCCCATGGTCTACTTGACCACCTTGTTGATTGACCTTATTTGACCTTTTGAGGTTATTCCCTCCTGCTCTGATTATCGATTCTTCGCTACCATGACTGGAAGATTCGTTCATAGACCTCCGCGGAGTTCAAAGGTGTTTCGACTTGTAAGTGAAAAGTGACGCTTAACTTAAAAATTAAACAAATTGGATTTAGGCTCCAATTAGCGCAGCGGTAGTGTGTTCGCTTGGGACTGCGAAAGTTGTGGGTTCGACTCCGAATAGTAGGCAGACAGTTTTTTTTTTTATTTTATTTCTATTTTTAAATAAAAATAAGTAAATTTAAAGTGTTTGGATTAACAACACGTGATGGATTGTGGTGAGCCTTCCGCTATGCCTATAGCGGGATCTGCTGAAATGTCAGGTGAGGCTTCGAGTGGTTCAAGCCAAACGCTAAAGACAAAGAGAAGGAGTAAGCTACTGACGACCACTGTAAAGCTGCTTGGCGGAGTGTGGGAAGGGAACACCTTCGCTTCATTGGCCGCAAGCGAATCTGACGATGAAGAGAAGAAATGAAGGCCATAAGTAACAACATAAAAATGCTACAACAAAGAGTACTGGCCATAAAAGAAAAGCAAATGGTAAGAAGGAAGAGGGAAGAGCTAGAGCAATCCCAACAACAGCAGCATGCTCAGAAGCAGAAACAACAACAAATAAAGTAGCACAAGTGCTACAACAACAAAAGGTTAAGAACCACCAGCAACAACAAGAGCAGTCACAACACCGGCAATAGCTAAAACAGCAGCAGCCACAAAAACGGCAACAGCAAAAACAGCAGCACCAGCAGTAGGCTGATCATTGGTAATAATTTTAATATTAAGAGATTGGGGAATGATCGCCATGCCATCCACTGTAATACAGTGGAACGGAAGCTGCACCTAACATGCTGGCCATCTTGCTCGCAATCCAAGGGCAGATGGCTCAGCTGCAAAAGCAGGTGCAAGAACAGGCTAAGTGGGTGGACCAGATCTAGGCGCTGCTGCCGGGCCTAACGCAACACATGTCGTAATGGGTACGCATATGGTGCAGCAGACTTTGAAGGTCCTTGCGGTGAATGTTAATTCACTGATTCCGCTGGAATCGGTGGAGAATTATTTTATAATCGGCGGAGATTTCAACGCTAAACAAAGAGATTGGGGAAATCATTTGAAAAATACTAGAGGGAACCTACTACTCGATTGGTGGGGTCAGCACGATGTCTTCTACAGACTCGGTATTAAAGCGACCCATAATTTTCCAGAGGCGGGTCTTATTTGGATCTACTGCTGTACAGAATTTACAAACGCTAAACTGTCTGCGCACATTCGTATATGACAGTGACCATTGCGGTTTTAGCACCGAAATTACAGTTCCCAACGAAATTTCGGAATTGGAGGAGATTGTCCAAAAATATTCTCACAACTACAGTAAGACTCGATGGACACGCTTCTCCGCAACCATGACAAGTGCGCTCGTTTCGAATACGCTCCACCCACCGTCGGATAGGAATTTGTCAAACGAGGAGATCGACAATTACCTAAAACAAATAGACGAGATAATTAAACAATATATGGGCGCTACAATACCGCGGTATTGACGTACGACTAACGGAGACCTGTTCCGCAATCCTACTATTGACGCACTGCACCGACAGAAGAGTAGACTTCTGTCAAGACTCAAAAACTTATACAGACAGTTAACTGACAGACAAGAACCGAAGATTAGGACACTGAAGGCGTCGATTAAAAATATTCAAACGTTAATAAAAGAGAATTACAGAATTTCTGTAAGTTTGTATTGGAATAACAGGGTTCGGGCTGTAAACACCAGTAACCCGAATATGTTCCCGCAAATAAATAAACTTTTTCGGAGAAAAAATCAAAACAACCTTCAGTGCCTTAAAATAGCCCGGACAACAGACAACGAACGGTTACTGACAGTAGCAGGTATTGATTCAAATGAGGCCGCTGATAATGACGACTCTTTGTGATTGAGGATCCATAGGAGAAGGTTGAGGCCATAGGGGCTACTTTCCAGGAAATATACAAGGCCACTGATATTGGCCCTAATTATATTCGAAATGAAGTAGAGAACTGGCGATCCGAGGGCTCTGGTTTCACCCGGTTCAGCGACGAAAATATGGCAAATAATGTCATTACCAGAACGGTACCCCCGTTCATTTCGAAGGAAGGGCTCCATGAGATCTTCGACACAATCAGGGTTAAGAAATCAGTGGGGATCGATGGTATTCCGAACATCGTGCTTCGACATCTTCCTCTAGAAGCGGTGTACATTTACGTCACCCTGTTTAATAATGCAATGAATAATGCACATTATCCAGCGCATTGGAAAACGGCGGTGGTTCAACCTGTCCCCAAAAAGGGAAAGGATGTATCCAATCCGGCGAATCTCCGGTCGATAATTCTCCTCCGAATATCAGTAAGGTGTTTGAAAATGTAATCAAAAGAGCTCTGTCTAGATGGGTTGAGGACTAACATATAGTTCCGGATAATCAATTCGGTTTTAAGGCGGGACATGATATCTCACATGCCGCGTCTAAACTGGTGTCCGATATCCAATGGAATAAAGGCAAAAACCAATGTACTGGTGCCTGCCTTGTTGACTTGGAGAAAGCCTTCGACACCGTATGGTTAGAGGGTCTTTTCTATAAGCTGACTAGGCTGGGGATCAGTAAACCGCTCTTGTACATTCTTTATAATATGCTAACCAACAGACAGTTCATCGTGATTATGTTGGAATATTTCAAATGAAAAATGGTCTTCAGCAAGGCGCGGTCAATTCGCCGATCCTGTTCAACATTTATACAAGCGACTTGATAGGTTCATTTCCCCATACTATTGCGTACTCAGGCGATTTGATAGCGTACAGAACAGGTCCAAAAATCGAGGTCATTAATACTCTCTTGCAGCGTGACTTCGATAAGATAAGAAGATTTTGCGATGACTGGAAGTTGAAAATCAACTTTCAGAAGTCGGAAACCATTCTCTTTAGGATACCGTTGTCTAGAGCCTCTAGAGATACCAGAAAAAATTGACGAAAATTCTCGATCATTGTACAATGCAGACAGCCTCTTGCCTGTCGGAAGGTAGTCAGATACCTTGGGATCTGGTTAGATCAGTTTCTGTATTTTGACAAAAACGTAGATGCTGCTCTGGTCAGAGCTAAAGGCGCTTTTGCCCTTACAGAGACTGTTTTATATCAGCCAACTCGATGCGAGGGTAAAGGTAATCTGCTACATAGCCCTTATCAGGCCCATGTTGGTATTTGGGTCCCATGTGGTTCAATGTGCGAGCAAGCTTAATGGGAAAGATTCGGGTGTTTGAGAGGGCTTGCCTTCGCTTGTACAGAACACCAGAGTCGGAGTACAAAGAATTTTGTCGTAATGTAGGGAATCGCGATAAGAGGGATGTCGTTCGGCAGCACCAGCATTTCTGGTGGTTGAATGATGGAGAAGATGTTTCGATGTCGTCGTTTCCATCAATTACGGACCAGCCTCACTAATGAGGCAGAGCTCATTTGCCTATTTGCTCTGTGAATAGCGATGGCAGCTTACATAGGTTTAGGTTAGCATTTAAGAAATATATACATATATTAGTATATACCTTTGTATATACTAATATATGTATATTATTGTGTATAATATTTATGTGTGTGTATTGTGTATGTAGGTTAGGTAGACTAAGGTTTATTTTAAGTTAGAAATTAAGTTTTTATAAAAAATTAAGTCCATATGCTAAGATTTTGTCAAAAATGTTTTTTCTTAGCCTTAAGTATAGAAAATAAATATTCCTAAGTAAAATGTAAATAAAGTCGAAAGACATAGATATAAGAATTTAGAGTAGCTTAGAATGCCTGTGTGGGGCCAGTAAGTTAGTATAAGATTGTTAAGTAATTTTAAGCTAGCATTTAAGCATCTTTTGTTAGTATGTAAGGGATTAAGATAATAAAATGCATTTAAAACTAAACCATGACTGGGGCTGCTATTCCCCCGCCTTAAGTCTACACTACTTCCGGAAATATTTAAATCGGTCGTTTCCAGGACGTCATTTCCAATAACAGCCACATATAACATATCAGCTTCCTTCATTACACTAAAAGTCACCTGAAATTATATTCAATCTACTTCGATTCTCCATTTCAAAACAACCTGATGTCAGCTTTCTAGTGTGTCCGATTCCCCATAAAGTTCGCCTTGCAGTCTTAAGCTCCACGTAGTTCATCAGCTGTAGGCAGTCATAGCGTATAGGACATAGACCGCTTCTGGTGTCCAACAATGCTGAGAGTGTGCACCCTTTCCCAGAGATGCTCTTGAAAATTCGGTTGGATCCAATCGTGAAGGCAACTCGAGCCTCTGGTGCAGGACCATCCTCATCCCCCATTGATGAGGTGTTAATATTACTGCCACTAGGACCTCCCTGTTGCTGTTGACTCCGAGCTTGTCCTCTACATTCGAATGTCCTGTGTCCTTGTTGCCCACACGTAACGTACTTCCAACTTCTCTTAACCGGACAATCTTTCTTGATGTGAGATGAATCCCCGCACCCATAACACTTTTTCCTCTGTTTTCCAAGTTCACTGGTTGACTTTTATTTGCTAGGCGCAGGCCGGTTCTTAAGTTTGATGACTGGGAATAAGGCCCTCTGATTTTTTTGTATAAACTTATCTGAACTTTGAGTTCGCTCACAGTTCTTGCTTGATACAGCATTACTTTGTTGAGCTTGGAATTCTGTATGCCGTCTGCGAAATAGGTGATCAAGCTCTCTTCATCTAACGTGTTTTGCTTACCCATTTCCATCAAGCTGTAGAGGTATTCTATATAAGTTTCTGTTGGCTTCTTGCGGCGAACTTGAAGCTTTCGATGAACATCAGCAGCAGATATGATGAGCAGCTTTCAATGAGCTCCAATTTTTAATACTCGTTTGACTACGAATAAACAGTTTTGCGGCCCCTTTTAGTAGGTGTTTCCCGTAAACGTACTTCTGCAGGTTATTACCGGTGATAGTGTCCGCATTTGCCTCGAATTTTTCCACCCAATGTTCCGCGCTCGGATATCCGATGCCGTCGAATGCGAGAAAAAAATCTTCCACGAGTGAATCTTCTAAGAGTGAACATACTCTTTCCCTAACTAAGTTTTCTCCGACGTCCCCTTCGTCAATCGAATCCCCCGATTCAGATTCTACCTTCCGCCGCAGCCCATGATACTCTATGAGCCCCTTCTGTAACATTGTCTTTAGCCCGTTGTTGGTAAGTTAACCTGTCCTAAAAGTTCTTTGAGTCCCTTTACTGTCAAAGCTAGTATCGTTTCTAAATTCATCGTAATACAATAATTAAATTTTAAAGTAAAAAAAAACACAAATTAGGATAGACAAAAAAAAAAAAAAAATTGGATTCAGACTGTGGCTTGTGTTTGATCGCTTGTCATGTACTCTTTGTCGTTCCCTAACCGTTTGACCGTCCAGTTGTAAAGCAGTGTGTAGTATCTAGGGTTTTGTAATAATGACTTCACAACTTTGTTTTAAAATATAAGGCAAACCATTTGATATATTTCAAAAACTTTATTATTACCTTGAAGTATGTTACAATCAAAACATTTATGAATGGAACTCGACTTCGTTCATATGGCCACCGCGGTCAACACAATTTTCAACGACTCGGCCACACATTTCGGCCGCTATTTCGCGTTTAATGTTGGCTCTGAGCTCTTCCAATGTCGTTAGCGTGTTGTCATGAACCAAAGACTTAACGTAGCCACACAAAAAATAGTCAAGTGGCGTTAAATCGCACGAACGAGGCGGCCAATCGACTGGCCCATGTCTTGAGATAACACGCTCACCATACTTACTCTTCAATAAATCAATTGTAGCGTGTGCTGTGTGGCTTCTGGCACCATCCTGTTGAAACCACATGTCGTCCATGATCGTTATCGTCAAGGAAAAAATATGTCCCAATAACGCCGCCAGCATGTAAACCGCACCAAACATTTATTTTTTGTGGATAAAGTGGTGATCATGAAGCACATATGTGTGTTCACCTGACCAATAACGCATATTTAGCTTATTGACGAACCCTTTGAGTCAAAAATGAGCTTCGTCACTAAAGATGATTTTGCGATGAAATTCATCAGAACGTACGTCGCTTTAAATGCTCCATCGGCTTCAATTCTTGAGTCATCTTGATCTTGTATGGGTGTAAACCAAGATCCTTACGCAAAATACGCCATAAAATAATCTGAGCGATGCCCAATTCTTGAGAACGCCGTAGAATTGACTGATTTGGATCGTTTGCTACGGACGTCTGAACGGCAGCGATATTTTCGACACTTCGACCCGTTGTCTCACTGACACGGCAACATCACACAATGAATATGTATACTCAAATTTTTGCACTAAACTTGTTATTGCCTGTCTACTATAGAAAATTTTTATAGTTTGCAGACGTTGCTCGTTAGTGTACTTTACCATGATGTTGAGTTTACTGAATAAATTGACAGTGACAGTTTGAAGATTAGTGAAAGAGTGCGTTTCCAAATTAAATTCAAAGTTGTCAAGTCCCTATTGGAAAACCCTATATTTAAATTTGAATAACCTGACCCGTTTTACTTATTAATTTTTTCTATTATATTGCTCTGCAACATGATAAATACAAAATGAAACAAAAGCAGAAGGTGGCAAAATGTACGTGTGCAGTTTTCCTAGAAAAAGCTTTTAAATTTGAACAAACAACAATATTCTGTAAATACTTTGGCAAAAATGTTAGCTAATTATCATAAGCAAACATTGGTAAGACTTAAATTTTTGAACAACAATTTCCAATTTTTTATAACATTTCGAACTTCAAAAATGCTCCCACGTAAAAATTAGAAAATATGACTTATAACATCTTGCTATCTGACAACATGTATGTACATACATTTAATCCACAGTTACATATAACATTGTAAGTCATTCACTTTCCAGTACAGCATATGATATGTAGGAAATCCATACATTTCATAACGCGAGTTTTTGAGTTTTTGATATTGCAATCCAATATGACTGATGACTTCAGATACTAAGACCACTGGCAGTGGTTGATAAACCAGATATTGATCGTATTACATGTTAGACTACCACCTTAAGAATATACCCAAAAATCATTCTCCAAATTATCATTGACGAATTATGGGACACCCTGTATATTTTACAATAAAATATTTTCGACATTTCTACGGTATTTCGTAGTATACATTAACCACATCTCTACTACTACAGCTATTAATTCAAAAACCGATCGTAGTTCGAGGCTGACTCGTCACCTGTTCACAGATAAGATATATCAAATTAGCGGAAAGCATAATGTTGTAGCCGACTTGCTTTCGCGTCCATATGAAACTTCAACAATCAATGGCAGATTATATAACTGAAGTTTATATCAGAACAGAAGTAGGATATACGAATAACAAAATATTTGAATAATACGAGAAAGTGTAATGATATTGTACTTGAATTTGTTTTCGATGATAGACAAAAAAATTCAGATCATTTCTTCCCGGCCTAATGAAAAAGATAGTCTTTGAGAAATTTCACAGGCTTTTTACAGCCAGGAATTCGGGCTTCACGAAAATTAATAACAAAGTGTTTAGTTTTAACAAAGACCAAGATGTGGGCCAACAGCTATATGGCCTGTCAAAAGTCGAAAGTTCAATGTCACACTCAAACCGAATATCAAAAGCTTGACATCCCCAGTAGTATGTTTGATCTTCACTTATATCGTATATAGTTTTCGTTCAATTATTTTGGATTACAGGCTTACACCAGACACAAGGCTTGGCTCTTGGCAACAATGCTACTTTACATTTTTGCGTATTACGCTCCTGAGCTATTTATTAATTGAAAGAAATATTGAGAGGTCTAACACAGTCTTATCAATCTGTGTATACAATTTGTTATTATCACTTCTAGAATTGTTTTCATGTTGGTGCCTTTCATAGTCACACTCTGTTTTTCTGATTAGATGTCCAAAAAATGAAATTCATCCGTACTCATTTTACACTTGTTTTCAACACTGTCCTGTCAAGGTGAAGTCGTAAAGAATGTCTTCGAGAAAAAATTTACGAAAGTAAAAAGAAGTGAATGTAAGGGTTCGCCAAGAAATCTCCGCGAAATAGGTAAATAATAAAACAATTAACTGCCAGAAGTTTCGGTCTAGTGAAAACTTCAGGTCAATGGCATCAAAGAGTTTTACTGGCATTGCCCTGGAAAAATTAAAGGAAATTCTGGAAGAAAATGATAGGAAAACTCGGGAGGGAACTTGTCCAACTGTTCGAAGGGCACTTTTAGTTTACAGTTTTAAAAATTTGTATCAATGAATTGCAGAATCTAAACGGATTTGTATGAAACCATTAAAACCATTTTGAGTGCAAACAAAAGTGGAAACTTACACGAGCCTAACTGAAAAGAACCTGTTATGCCAATACAGATCTATCAAATTTTAAAACTTAAGTTAACAAGTAACTTGCTACATGCAAGACTAAAGATTAAGCGAATGCCTGTAGAACTTTTTAATTATAGTACTGAATTTGATACTTTTGCACTATAAAGATTATTTTTAAGAACTATAAATTAAATTTACCCCAGCAACTACACATACTCGTTTGGATGAGGAAATGGTGTAGAATTATGTAGATTTCATTTGCAGAACTAAACTTCCGAAGAACCGGATCACACGTGCTTGCGCTTAAAAGTGTTTTCAACTGCTGCTACTGATACTGATACTGATACTGATTTAAAATATTTTAATTATAAATTGGTTCCAATTTAGAATCTGAGAATCTAGTGACTATCGACGACTTTAGTGGGAAAGTCGGCAAATCACAAAATAAGTTTGTTGGCGACTTGGGTACATTTTTAAATATAAATCGCAATTCTCAGGATTAAACATGTGACGTAAAAGGGATTGCAAACCAGAAATAAGAGACCAAGATTGCATATATAGTCGTTGTAGTTGTAGAGGGGATAATCGTTGCGAGTACACATTTATTCGCCGACTGACACGTTCTGTTATAGACAAACCATCAAACTACATGATCATATAAGTAACAATGCTAGCACAATAGCAACATAAAATAGTTAAGCCAAACCATTACTAAAAGATCATTTTCAAAATCCATTTAAAAAAAAAATTGCCAAAATCTTCTCTTACTCAGTCTTTAGCTGATTTTTGGTAAGCTGTTACACTTAGTACTAATAAAAGAAGCACTGTCACCTTAAGATTATAAGCGGTAGACAGCTGAAAAAACTGAATCACAAAGGCTCTCGACACAACACATTTCTCTAAGCCATTTTGAATATGCAACACGCTGGTTTGTTGATGTATTCTTAGCTGAGGGATACTATTGTGTTAGTATTAGAATACAATATAATTTTCGAAAACTAGCCAGTTTCCTAAAATCTATTATATTATCATTCCACAAGAAAGGTGACTTTAGAGACCCGCAATCTATAGAAGTATGTCGTTTTTAAACACTTCAACTAAACATTGTGATAGTAAGAAAAAAACGGCAAACGACAAGATGTTCATGCCTTTGAACATTACCTAAATCTCCAAGAAGAACCAGAAAAAGCTTTTCGAATTGTTGATTAGCAAACATATTTGAAATAAGTGTCGCAGAGACACTTTTCGATAAGCTTTATAGATATGAGATATCTAAATATATGGGATATACATCACCTATAGAAAGGTTTTAAAATTACAATAGGTGAAAATCAAGGCTATACGTTAAGTACTTTATGCACAGTTAAATAGCATTTTATTTGCTATATGTTGTGCTTACCACAGTATCACTATGGACTTATTCACAAACTCTATTGATATTTTTAACATTTAGGTAGGCATGTACATACATACGAGTATATACGTAATTGATGTTTTACACTCATATCATTACATCTTCTTCGCATTATTTTATTCGATTTAAAAAAATTTCAAACTAAATTTAACTTCAAACTAAGAAATTAATCTTAAGATTTGGGTAAACTCAAAGTAAACTATAAATAATAACAAAAAATTAAAATAGAGTTATATACATATGAATGTATGTATAGGGTTTTCCAATAGGGACTTGAAAATCTAATTCTTCACTTCACAATTTAATTTGTGAACGCACTCTTTCACTAATCATCAAACTGCCAATGTCAATTTATTCAGAAAACTCAATATTTTCACCATGGTGATGTACACTAACGAGCAACGTCTGAAAATTATAAAAATTTTCTACAGATATTCGAAGTTGGTGACTGCAACCTTAAGAGCGTTAACTCCAATTTTTGGTCGTAATTCTCGCCCTAGTAGACAGGCAATAACAAGTTTAGTGCAGAAATTTGAGTCTACATATTCGTTGTGTGAAGTTGCCGTGCCAGTGAGACAACGAGTTGGTCGAAGTGTCGAAAATATCGTTGCCGTTCAGACGTCCGTAGCAAACGATCCAAATCAGTCAATTCCACGGCGTTCTCAAGAATTGGGAATCGTTCAGACCACATTATAGCGTATTTTGCGTAAGAATCTCGGTTGACACCCATACAAGATCAAGCTGAAGCCAATGGACCATTTGAAGCGACGTACGTTCTCCGATTGGGTTCTGGAGAAGATGCGCCAAGATGATGAATTTCATCGCAAAATCATCTTCAGTGACGAAGCTCATTTTTGGCTCAATGGGTTCGTCAATAAGCAAAATATGCGTTATTGGTCAGGTGAAAACCCACATGTGCTTCATGAATCACCACTTCATCCACAAAAAATAACTGTTTGGTGTGGTTTGCCGGCGGCGTTATTGGGCCATATTTTTTCGTCGACGATAACGATCGTCACGTTACTGTGAATGGTCAGCGTTAACGCGCCATGATCACCGATTATTTTTGGCCCGAATTGGAAGATATGTTGTTTCAACAGGATGGTGCCACAAGCCACACAGCTCACGCTACAATCGATTTATTCAAGAGTAAGTATGGTGAGCGTGTTATCTCAAGACATGGGCCAGTCGATTGGCCGCCTCGTTCGTGCGATTTAACGCCGCTTGATTATTTTCTGTGGGGCTACGTTAAGTCATTGGTTTATGCCAACACGCCGACGACGTTGAAAGAGCTCAGAGCCAACATTGAACGCGAAATAAAGTCGTTGAAAATTGGGTCCACAAATCGACCGCTGCAAACGTGCCCGCGGTGGCCATATGAACGAAGTCGAGTTTCATTCATAAATGTTTTGATTGTACTTCAAGCCAATAATAAAGTTTTAGAAATATCTCAAATGGTTGCCAAGTCGTTATTAGAAAACCCTATATAACAGCCATGAAGCAGATTACCTTTACACTGACATCGAGTTGGCTACGATATGGTTAAACCATTTTTTTTATAAGGGTAAACGCACCTTTGGTTCTGGCCAGAGTAACATCTATACGTTTGTTGATCTAGCCAGACAACATGGCCAGCCATTTGCGTACAGATAATGCTCGATCTAGAACATAATGTCAAGATTTAAGAGACATATTAAATTGCATTACTATATTAAGAAAGAACAGTCTCATTTTTATAACGATTGAAAAAGGTTGCGTTTTATTGTCTTTCTTTGTGGAACAAAATTGGCCCTTTCTCGCCTACAGTGAATCAGTGCAGCCTTTAAAAAAAAAAAGCACAACATTTTTATGTACAGGCATTTTCTAAGGCACGTACTTTAATCATATTTTAATTAGTTTGCTTGTGTGGGCTTCGGTTAAAGTGCCAGACGGGTTCCCGCGTCGTTTATTGAATAACATTCAGTGTTCAGTGTTCCATTATTTTTGGAAAATCCACCGCTGATTTTTTTTTCTTTGAATACCGCTGCTTGGGACAGTTGTCTGCTAACAACAACACATTCGTTTGGATCACCGCTGTTAATAAAGTACCACGTAGCGCTCCTTCCGGTACCACTTCAGCAGTTTAGAACGGAATATTGTTTGAGTGGTGCAAGTTTACCAACTGCCGTGAAAGGAAACGTAAGTATCTACAATATTTAAGACTTTTCAAGCAAACGGCCGAGGGAGCAATTAGAATCAGCGAGCTCCCAACAACAGAACTAGCAGCAGCAGAAACAACAGCATCAGTAGAAACAACAGCAGCAGCAGAAACAACAACAACAGCAGAAACAACAACAACAGTAACAGCAGCAACAACAGAGAAGGAGTGCGAAGGACTCAAGTTTGTGGGGGTAAAGCCATTTACCACAGCTAGAGCCAGGCGGGAGAGGAGAAGTCTGCCGTTCTTCCTGGTGCAGCTTAGTCCCGAAAGCCATCTGGATAGTCTAAGGAGTATCAATGTCCTAGACTAGCAGGTGGTTCACTGGGAAAAATTAAAAAGGAGCGAAGGCGTTATGCATTGCGTTTGATGCCAGAGATTCGGGCACGCCGTGTCGAACTGCCAAATGCAGCCTCGATGCGTGAAGTGCGCTAAGAACCACAGTTCCGAGGAGTGTGCTCTGGGTGTTGACGGAGCATCCGATAGGTCACAGCTCTCGTGCGTGTTATGTGAAAACGTGGGACACACCACAAACTATCGGGGTTGTCCTAGGTTCGCCGACATTAAGAAAGCAAAACTGGCTCGGCAGCAGAAGGTGGAGGCCAAACGTTCACCTGTTAGGTATCAAACACCACCCGCCACGTCCCAAATTTTCTACGCCCAAATGGCGGCAGGTAGGGGGGGCTACGGTACAGCAGGCGACTGTTGCTTCCCCAGCGCCAATGACGAGAACAACGGAAGCTGCACCTAACATGCTGGCCTTCTTGCTCGCATTCCAAGGGCAGACGGCTCAACTGCAAAAGCAGGTGCACCAGATCTACGCGCTGCTGCCGGGTCTAACGCAACACATGTCGTAATGGGTACGCACATGGTGGAGCAGACTTTGAAGGTCCTTGCGGTGAATGTTAATTCACTGATCAGGATCGAACGAAGAGCCGCGATGTTTAAATTGCTACAAGACCAAACTCGCTACCGAAACCAAGCTAACCGATAATTACAAACTGAAGTACGATAATTATATTGTTAGAAGAAGAAACCGGCCCAGATCCAAACGTGGAGGTGGTGTCGCGATCTTCATTAAAGAAGGCATAAAATTTTACAGAGTGTACAAGGGCGTGTTGCGCAGGTTCCGGGTGTTGGAAGCTGTGGTCATTTGCATCCCGCTCCGCAGTGGCAAGCGGCTGTACTTGGCCTCTCCTTATGCACCTGAGGCTTCACAATCCACCTTACTCATTACAGAGCTCTACACGCTTTTTCGACTTCTGAGGCTGGAATCGGCGGAGATTTCAACGCTAAATACAGAGATTGGGGAAATCATTTGCCAAATACTAGAGGGAACCTACAACTCGATTGGTGGGGTCAGCACGATGTCATGTACAGACTCGGTATTTCCGCAACCTTGACAAGAGCACTCTACTCGAACACGCTCCACCCACCGTCCAATAGGAATTTGTCAAACGAGGAGATTGCAATTAAGGTAATTTACAATTAGCTAAAACAAATGGATGAGACTATTTAACAAACTATGGACACTACAATAACGCAGTATCGACGTTCGACTTGTTTCGCAATCGTACTATTGACGCACTGCACTGACAGAAAAGTAGACTTCTGTCAAGACTCAAAAACAGACATTTTACTGATAGACAACACCCGGAGATCAGGACACTGAAGTCGTCGATTAAAAATTTGCAAACGTTAATAAAAGAGAATTTCAGAATTTCCGTAAGTGTGTATTGGAACAACAAGGTTCGGGCTGTAAACACCAGTAACCCGAATAAGTCCCCACAAACAAATAAACTATTTCGAAGAAAAAATCAAAACTACCTCCAGTGTCTTAAAATAGCCCGGACATATGACAACGAACGGTTACTGACAATAGCAGGTATTGATCCAAATGAGGCCGCTGATGATGACGACTTCGTTGTGATCGAGGATCCACAGGAGAAGGTTGAGGCCATAGGTGCGACTTTCCAGGAAGTATACAAGGCCAATGATACTATTGGCCCTAATTATGACCTGGACGATCGCGTCTTGGTGCACGACTTCTACATTTGAAATGAAGTAGAGAACTGTCGATCCGAGGGCTCTGGTTTCACTCGGTTCAGCGACGAAAACATGACAAATAATGTCATTACCAGAGATTGTGACCTACCCCCGTTCATTTCGAAGGAAGAACTCCATGAGATCTTCGACACAATCAGGGCTAAAAAATCAGTGGGGACCGATGGTATTCCGAACATCGTGCTTCGACGTCTTCCTCTAGAAGCGGTGGACATTTATACCACCCTGTTTAATAATGCAATGAATAATGCACATTATCCAGCGCATTGGAAAACGGCGCTGGTTCAACCTATCCCCAAAAAGGGAAAGGATATATCCAATCCGGCAAATCTCCGTCGATAATTCTCCTTCCGAATATCAGTAAGGTTTTTGAAAAAGTTATCAATAGAGCTCTGTCGAGGTGGGTTGAAGACAAACATATAGTTCCGGATAATCAATTCGGTTTTAAGGAGAGACATTATATCTCACATGCCGCGTCTAAACTGGTGTCCGATAAAATGGAATAAAGGCAAAAACTAATTTACTGGTGCCTGCCTTGTTGACTTGGAGAAGGCCTTTGACACCGTATGGTTAGAGGGTCTTTTCTATAAGCTGACTAGTCTGGGGATCAGTACACCACTCTTGTATATTCTTTATAATATGCTTACCAACAGACAGTTCATCGTGAAGAATGGTGATGTGATTTCTGTTGGAATATTTCAAATTAAAAATGGTCTTTAGCAAGGCGCGGTCAATTCGCCGATCCTGTTCAACATTTTTACAAGCGACTTGATAGGTTCACTTCCCCATACTATTGCGTACGCAGACGATTTGATAGCGTACAGAACAGGTCCAAAAATCGAGGTCATTAATACTCTATTGCAGCGTGACTTCGATAAGATAAGAAGATTTTGCGATGACTGGAAGTTCAAAATCAACTTTCAGAAGTCGGAATCCATTCTCTTTAGGACGCCGTTGTCTAGAGCCTCTATGGATACCAGAAAAATTGGCGAAGGTTCTCGATCATTGGACAACACGGGCAGCCTGTTGCCTGTCGAAATGTGGTCAGATACTTTGGAGTCTGGTTAGATCGGTTTCTGTATTTTGACAAAAACGTAGATGCTGCTCTGGTCAGAGCTAAAGGCGCTTTTGCCCTTACAAAGAGACTGTTTTATAGCAGCCAACTCAATGCGAGCGTAAAGGTAATCTGCTACATGGTCCTTATCAAGCCCATGCTGGTATTTGGTTGTCCCGTATTGGTCAATGTACGAGCAAACTTAATGGAAAAGATTCGGGTGTTTGAGAGAGCCTGCCATAGGGCTTGTCTTCGCTTGTAAAGAACACTAGAGTCGGAGTACAAGAAATTTTATCATAATGTGGTCCTTTACAACAGGGCGAACCTAATACAAGTGGACAACCTCGTAATTAAATTGGGGCTTACTACCCCAATTACCTTTACCACGAGAGTGTGCGTCCTGACGGCTTCGTTCCACCGGAAGCATTCCTCTACCTAGATCAGATGGGGTTGATCCATGATAGAACAGCGGTTCTGTTAATCTTCCATGTCGCTCGGACAGCTGGGGACAGGCGACTCAACTACAACAGAGACGTTGCACACGGCAGTGTGGATCGTCTGAGGTTCAGTAGGGCGGCGGGTAATCGCGATAAGAGGGATGTCGTTCGGTATCACCAGCATTTCTGGTGGTTGAATGATGGAGAAAATGTTTCGTCGTCGTTTCCGTCAAGTACGGACCAGCTTCACTAATGAGGCAGAGCTGACCAATCTATTTGCTCTGTGAATAGCGATGGTCAGCTTGCATAGCTTTAAGTTAGCACTTAAGAAATATATGTATATAATTATGTAATGTTTATGTGTGTGTATTGTGTATGTAGAATTAGGTTTATTTTAATTTAGATATTAAGTTTTTATAAAATATAAAAAATACCATCCATATGCAAAGTTTTTTGTTAACAATTTTTTCTTAGCCCTTAGTATACAAAATAAAAACTTTTAAATAAAATGTAAATGAAGTCGAACGACTTAGATATAAGAATTTAGTGTAGCTTAGAGTGCCTGTGTGGGGTTAGTAAGTTAATATAAGATTTTAAGTAATTGTAAGCTAGCATTTAAGCATTTTTTGTTAGTATGTAAGAGTTAGTGTTTAAGAAAATAAAATGCATTTAAAACTAAAACTTGCACCATATGATTATGGCTGTGGGAATTACAATTAGGAAGAGAGCAACGTCGCTCAACACTGATGACCTCACCCGATCAGTAAGGGTACGTAGTATCTTGACATTATTCATGGTGATGTTGTGCACGTATTCGACCTCGACGCTGTGCCCAATTGCGGTAATGTTCGTCAGTGTCGGCGGCAGAGCCTGTAGTGACGTAGCGATAAAACTCGTAAATGTCCTGTTGTTAAGGAAGATCGTCTCGTTACAAATGTGAATCAGGTAGGTTCCAGATAGAGCTTCTGATGTTCCTTCGGTGGTAAGTTCTACATCAAAGTTGGTAACGAATATGGTATCTTCTTTGATAAGTTCGACTATCTCTGCTGTGTTTGAGCGAAATGTGCAACCCGCATGTCTTCCTTTTAGCAGCCGGGCTATACAACCGTTTTCTTCCAGTTTTTTCAGTGACTCCTTTTCGCACACCGTCATACTGCCCATGGTAAGACAGCCTGTTGACACCCCATAGGTTTCTTCGTAACTAACTAGGACTCTGTCGTATGGCAAGTCAACCTGTTTCCCATTTCTTATTGATGGCCTCGTTAGTAACAGGTTATATTCAGTTTCGCTGACCTTTGGCATCGATAAAACATACAGCAGCAAGGACTCGTGTGTGTAGACGGACGGTTTACTGTATTGTAAAGCTTCCACTACATTTGTGGAAGGGTTTCTACCTCACTGATGATCCTGTTAATTTCCTCCTGATCGAGAAGGTTGGTGTTGACTACTCCGCTTCTTGCTATTTGGCAGGCCCACACAATCTCGTTGATCACTTCCTTGATAATTACAATTTCGTTAATAATATCCTGCTCCAGCTTTGCTCGGTCTGATAAAGCTACTTCGTTATTCGTTCTTTCAATTACCCAATTGACCTTTTACGTGATGTCTTCGGCAATTTTCAGAATCCTTTCGTTAACTTTATACTGCTGGTTGTTGTTGCTGATTAAATCTTCTTCATTTCGGAGAATTTTGCCCCAATCTTCCGCGTCGGGATTGCCTACTAACCATTTCCAGGCAGATCCAATCCAGTTTATCGACCTTGGTCTCCTCTGCGCCTTTCCTTTCAGCGAATCAAGGCGCTCATAAAGTTGAGTCAGATGAGGCTGTGCCACTATTTCCCTGTCTGGTGTCTGAATTTTTTCCTGCACGAGTTTGAAATGCCCGTTGACGATCCATCCCTTGCCTTCCTTAATTGATACTATTGGGGACCGGTATTCGAAGATATTAAGCTTTTGCACGGTCGTTGTTATTAAAAAGGTGTGTAATAATGTTTTTAAAAGATATATGATAAGAAATGTTCACATGGTTTAGTTTTGTGTACAATATTAAAGGGCTTACTTATCTATATAATACGCTTAATATTACTTAAGATATTATTTTTAATTATTTAAAATACAAGTTAAATTTTAATGCAAACTAAAACATATGTTATTCAATTATAAAGTTAAGCTACTTTACTAAATGTTACATGTAGTTTATTTTAATTAAAGCAATCCTTAATCTATTAAGCTTTTTTACATATAAAGCCCTTTTTTAATTTATTTTGTAATATCATGTATCAAAGAATTGTATGTGCTTTCCGCGTGTGTGCAATATATTTATTTTCTGAAATCTGTGTTTGCTTTACGTGTGCTCTATGTGTTTGACTTATATGGTGCTTTATGCGTTTAACTGATGTAGTTCTATGAATTTTATGTGCGCAGTGCCACCCGCCTTTTTTATTTTTTTATTATTTTTTTTAATTGGTGTTTTTTACTTGGGTTTTGTGAATTTTCCGCCCTGTCGTCGTAACCACCGTTACCTTATTGTCTTTGGCCACGACCTCTTTTCTATAAATTGCCTATGCTTGCCTTGAATCTTTTTAAAGGAAGTGTAAATTATGTTCCCCGTTTTGAATGTCTTGGGTATCGTTTTCCTTTTGTTAAACCACAAATTTTTATCGGCTGGTTTTTTTCGTATCTTTTCCCTTAATTTTTGGTTAACCTTGATTCGAAAATGAGCCATGTTTTGAAAGTTGAACCTGAAACTTTTATTAAAGAAGATGTCACACGGCTTTCGCCGTGTCACCGAGTGAACCGTGTTATTATATCTATCGACAGATATGTTCAGAAGTTCTCTCAATTTCAAATCCTTGTACTCAGCCTTCAGACATCGGTAAATTTCCAAGATTGTGGAGTGAAATCGCTCTACCTGTCCACTGACTTCACTGCGATTAACAGGCTTCTGGTACATTTTTATGCCGAGCATCTGGATGAAATTAGCCATAATTAGACTCAAGAAACTTCTTTCGTTATCTGTAACTATCGTTCTCGGGACCGTAAAGTTATGAAGAACCTTTATAATTTTATCTCTGAGATGAAGGGAAGATTTGTTTTTTATATGGATAAGCTTAGCAAATTTCAAAAATTTATCCAAACAAGAAATAAATTTTTCCCCTTGTATCTCTACAATGTCTAGGTGTAGTACCTCACATGGATATGACAGGATCGGGGTGGCCTGCAGCTCGGGAGTTGATGGGTGCCGATCATGTTGATGGGTGTTAGCGAGGGAAATATCACAGGAATTTGCTTAACGCGTGGTATGGCTATTAATCTTGGGGAAATAATATTTCTCGAGAAGTTGTTCTTTGTTTTCTCGGGCATTCCTGTGGGCTCGTCTATGTTCTTTGCTTATGAGGTCCCATATCCGATCTTCGTTAGCGACATCTTCCACTATTCTTTGCGTTAGCCTGATTTTGTAGTTCACGAAACTCTCTAAATATACGTCCTGCAGTAAACCAATGCAGCATTCAGGGATCTTGATCCCGTTTACAATATTTGGTTTCAATTTTGTCTTGAGGACTTCTATTAACGCTGCCTTGTCTAAGTTTTCCACTGCAACATAGTGTCTTGAGTAGCCAGGATTCTGGAACACATTGAGAGATGCTTCCACATGGGGGATTAAGTCCGTCGAATCTTGGGCTGCGCTATGAACTGTCTCAGTGGCAGATTGGGTTGAATATGTATCATCGCTGACGGGCTTCGTGAAGGTTCCGCGTCCCGTAGTTGTCGCTGCATCAGAATAAGCGGTTTCCGTTGAGGAATTATTATCGGAAGCAGTTTCCGTTGAGGAATTGTAGTGTAACGTGCTCACTTGGTATTCCGCTTCAGCATTCACTGAGGCGGTCAAGTCTTTGTTATCAATCTTAAGTCTTGAGAGGGCATCGGCCACGACATTAGATTTATCTGGCCGGTAAATCAACTTGCAGTTAAACTCCTTTACTCTGGCCTTTCAACGCTTTAATTTTGCGTTGTAGTTCCGGTTTCCTAATGCGAAGGTCAGCGGCTGGTGGTCAGTGAATATTTTTCTTTGCGCCATATAGATAAGATCGAAGGTTGTCTAGTGCCCAAACTAGGCGTAGTTCTCCTCGAACTTGTTGAGCGACCGTGAGATATAAGCGATGGGATTGTCCTTGTCCAATTCGCCCTGCGATAGCACGGCTCTGATTTCTGTATTCGAGGCATCCGTGGTAAGATTAAACGGTATACCAAAATCTGGAAATGAAAGTACTTCTGCGGAAGTTAAAAGTATCTTAAGGTCATCGAAAGCCTTCAGCGCTTCCGCATCAAGAATGACGGGAACCCTCTTAGATTGATTGGCCTTCACCTGAGCATTCTCTCCTCGGGTGAGATTAGTAAGAGGCTTAGCAACCTTTGCATAGTCCCGGATGAATTTTCTATAATAAGAAGTCAATACAAGAAAGGATTTTAGTTCCTTCAGATTTTCGGGAGGTTGTATGTTTCGAATAGCTTCGACCTTTTTAATGTCGGGGCGTACACCATGAGGTGTAATCACATATCCGAGAAATTCCACCATGAAGTGGGTCTTTTCCACATTAACTTTCAGGTGGGCCCGGCTCAGGCCTCCCAGAACGGTGTCGAGATTTTTTAGATGGTTTTCCAGACTGTCGCCAAAGACAATTATGTCATCTGTATAGACCTAACAGATCCTGCCTATATATGGTTTCAGCACATCGTCAATCATCCGCTGGAATAAAGCGCGCGTTCTTTAGCCCGAAGGGCAACGTAAGGAACTCATATTTTCCATTCATCGTGGAAAACGCGGTTTTGGGAACATTGGAGGGTTTCATGGGTACCTGGTAGAACCCCGATATTTAATCCAAAGTTGTAAAATATTGAGCCTTACCGAGACTATCTTGAGTGGAATTGATGTCAGGTATGGGATACGCGTCCGCGATAGTCGCGCTATTCGGTCTTTTGTAGTCGATGACCATCCTGTGTTGCTTTTCGCCAGTTGGTTTTGGTTTCTTCGGCACGACCCAGATTGGCGAGCTGTAGGGGCTCCTAGAAGGTCTTATTATATATATATATTTGTTATCTCTTTTTCTACTTCGCTTCTAAGGCAGGCTGGATACGGATAGCTTTTCTTGTAGATTGATTCATCTGTATTCGTTCTAATCTCCGCCTGAACGGAAGTGTCGACCACTTTACCAATATTAATAAGTCCAAACAGTGAGTCGTATTTAGTGATCAACGACTGCAATGCTTGCCTAACCTGATTGGTTAGACAAGTATCTCTAATCAAGTGGAGTATGCCTTTGAGAGATTCTCGAGCCTTTGGATAATAAGCATTAATGCTAATTGATGATTAACAGCAGCGTAAGACTCGTCGATCTTATTATTTCTCTGACTGAGTTGATTTAGCTGGTATTTAAGGGTTCTCATATCCCGCTTGTCTGTAGTGCAAAGAGAGAACCCGTTTCATTTCATACCAGTCACCGTCAAAAATATTGTACGAAACCAGAGCTGAGTTAGCCAATCCGCTGACCTTTCACGAACGTGTTGAAGTATTTCACGGTATATGGGTTTTCCCTTAACAATGTCAAAATCTTTAAGAATGGCCTCCACAGCATGTACCCTTGATACATACTTATGCAACTCCTTTATAAAATCAGGTAGTCGGCTGATCTCCCTCGACACATCGACACACACACACACACATATATATATATATATATTTTTTTTTAAAACTTTAGCACAATTCAATAGCACAGATCATTTTTAATTTTTTGCACCTCACAACACACAGATCTCATTTTTAATATTGCACACTTTTTAGCACATTACTTTAGATTTTCTGTCACTTAGAGCGTACTAAATGTATGAAAGGACCCGTAACTATCGACCTATGAAAAAAATGAATCAATTTATAGACCTGTCCCTGCTCGGGCGCCAGTTAACGAATCCCTTAAGGGAATTCATAAAAAAAAAAACCACGAACGGGGAGGCTGAACCTCCCCCCAACCATTTGACTTACTGAAAAACGAATTATTTAAATCAAACGAATTATTTAAATCAGACGCGTTCTATATTCTAACAGCTCCCCATACGGACTACTCTTAAAACTAACTTAAATATATTTCTACACCTATGTGTACCTATATCCACTGGGCATCCTACGCGTGCAAAGGCAGCTGTGTCAGCATTCTCCGGCCTGGGAAAGTTTTCATGCTGGATCATTTTGGTTGTTGATTCGCGCACATGCAGGGTGTCGCGTTGCACACACGAATAGTTGGGAAGTTCAAGGTGACAGCTCTCCTTTCCGGCGGCTGGCAGTGCATCGTGTTAACTAACGTAGATAACCAAAGTACAAGTAGCGCAGAAAATATTAATTGCACATACCCAGATGTAAATAATCTCACTATTGTAGTTAGTTCTGTAGAAAATAATCGTTCGGGTTGGTATGAGAGGATTGATGTTGGCGGAAAATATGTTCATCTTAAAATAGATACTGGCTCTGAGGTAAATATTTTGCCGACTGAATTGTTTCGAAAACTTCGAGTTACATAGTACAAACATTAAATTAGAAGCCTATGGTGGTTTTAAAATCGATGTTACAATGATGTGAAAATAAACACTTGTTTCATAATAGCGAGTGTTAAATCTGCACCAATTTTAGGTCTGGAAACTTGTTTGAAGCTAAAAATTATAAAGAACATTAATGAAATTAAATTGCATAAATTTAGGCAGTTAGATTATGAGAAAGAAAAAAATGAATTTATTCAAAAGCATAAAGAAATAATTACTGGACTAGGTTGCTATCCCGATAAATGCAAAATTTATTTGAAAGATGGTTCAAAAGGGAGCGTTAAAGCTCCAAAACGAATTCCAAAGAGCTTAAGGTCGAAATTAAAAAAACAAATTAGAGGAAATGGAAACATTAGAAATTATACAAAAAATAGACTATCCTACTAATTTTGTACATAACCTTGTATTGGTTGAGAAACCAGATAAGTCAATAAGGTTATGTTTAGATCCTCGTGAACTAAATTTAAACATTAAAAAAGAGCGTTTTGAAATTCCATGTCTTGAAAATTTGACCACAGCATTTGAAGATATGGAATATTTTACAGTCATGGATTTGAAAGATGAGTTTTGGCAAGTGATTTTGGATAAAGCCAGTAGTGATTATTGTGCTTTTAGTACATTTTATGGGTTATATAAATTTTTGCGTATGCGTTTTGGAGTTAGTTTCGCACCGGTGTTATTTCAAAAACCTAAAGTATTTTAAAGACTTTCCAGGAACGTTTATTTACATTGATGATATTCTTGTTGGAGGAAGGAATAAACAAGAACATGACAATAATTTAAACCGAGTAATAAAGAGAGCTAAGGAGGTTAATATAAAATTTAATGAAAGTAAACTGCAGAACAAACTTAAAGAAGTTAAATATTTAGGATATATTTTTTCTAAAGATGGAATTTCTATTGATGCAGGTAGAATAGAAGCAATAAAAGCGTTAAAGATACCTGAAAATAAAAAAGATCTTCAAAGATTCTTGGGACTTATACATCACACCTAACCTATCAGAGTTGACTTCTTCCCTCCGAGAACTTTTAAAAAAAATATATTGAATTTGTGTGGACGTCGCATCATTCATAAATATTTAATATTCTTAAAATCAAAGTATCTCAGGCTCCCGTTTTACAAAATTTTAGTGATTCTTTGTCTATTGTAATTCAAACAGATGCATCTCGGAGTGGAATTGAAAGTTGTCTTCTTCAGATGGAGAGACCAGTTTGTTATGCATCAAAATCTTTAAGCAAATCAGAAATATCATATACACAAATTGAAAAGGATATGTTGGCAATTGTTTTCGCATGCTTGAAATTCCATTATTATATATATGGGAGACCGATAGTAATTTTGACAGACCATAAGCCACTTGTGGCTATAATGAAAAAAACCGTTTCACAAGTTCATTCTAGTAGACTGCAAAGAATGAAACTCAAACTTTCAAAATATGATTTCACAGTTGAATATATGCCAGGAAAAAATATGTTTATAGCAGATACTTTATCCAGAAGTTACATTCAGTCGAATGATGAGAATGACATAGATCCTTCTCTTAATGAAATTGCAGACAATCGACTTGATCTTATCCAAAAAGAGATGGAACGCAATAGAGAACTAAAACTACTTATACAAATGTGCAAAACTGGATGGCCAAATGACTTAAAAAGGATTGATCAGTTAATTAAAATACTGGCCTTTAAGATACGAAATTTACTACGAGAATGAATTATTATTTTTTCAAAAAAGTGTTATTGTTCCAAAATGTTTGCGAGCGCAACTATGACAAAAACCAAAGCCATGGCGAGAATGACTATTTACTGGCCAAATATATCTTCAGATATTGAGAAACTTATCTCTCAATGTAAACCTTGTGAAAAATGTTTGCGCTCAAATGTGAAACTCCCATTAATTCCACAAGAAATTCCGGACATTCCATTTTTTAAAGTTGTGTGATATTTTAGAATTTCAAAACAAGCCTTATCTTGTGCTTGTTGATTATTTTTCGAAATGGTTAGATATAGAACCAGTTGCTAATAAAACCGCACTATCGGTAAGCTCTGTTTTGAAAGATATTTTTCAACCCACGGTATTCCAAACCAAATAATTTGTGATAATATGCCTTTTAATTCCTACAGTTTTAAGAAATTTGTAAATGCTTGGAATATGACTGTAACAACTTCAAGTTCTATGTATCCTCGCTCGAAAGGATTGGCAGAAAAAAAAAAACAATTACTAAAAATGCATTGTTAACTTTTAGAAACTCACAAATAACCGGTACTAATGCTACACCATCACAGCTGTTTATGAGCAGAATTTTAAGATCTAAAATTCCTATTCAAGAAAGTTCTTTAAAACCTAAAATTTTTAAAAACCCTTTAAATATTTTAAAAGAAAATCAACAAAACTACATGACTAACACATAAGAAATGAAAAAGAAATTAATTTTGCTAAGGGAGAAAACGTAGTAATACAACGAAATAAAACTTGAGAGCCAGCCCAGATAGTTAAAAACCATAGTAGTCCTAGGTCATATATTGTGCAAACTGAAGGTAAAAGTTTACTACGGCGCAATTCAAGTCATTTGAGAATTGCTGGGTAGTCAACAAAACAATGAAAACACAATTCAAACGACAACACCACACCTAAACTTGCAAACGCAAAGTAATAAAGTTGATAGAAAAAGCTCTCCATCTGGTTACTATGTAACTAGATCAGGTAGAGAAGTAAAGTCTGTTCAAAAATACACTGATTCAAGAGTTTGTATTATATTAATAAATGTCAATTAAGCACTTACTATGTACATATTGTAGGATACAATGTTATTGCATAATATGTAAAATGTATGTATATTATAAAAAAAAATATTATAGAATGAATTATGTAATGATAAGTATTAATGTACTCTTTTTGAAATTTATTTTTATTTTTTTTAAGTTGACTTAAAACTCAAAAATTTATGATTTATTGACTAAATTAAATTTACCTCATTAATGATATAATCTTAATATGGGAGATGTTATAACATATATATGGTTTATGGTATAACATTTATAGCTTGTTCTCATGTTAAATATCTTAATATGGGAGATGTTATAACATATATATGGTTTATGGTATAACATTTATAGCTTGTTCTCATGTTAAATATGGTATAACACTTATAGGTCGCTCTTGTGTTCTATTTTATGTAAACGCCAGTCCTAGCAGAGTCACGAACGTGAAAGTAATAAATAAATATATAAAGAAAGTTGAACGTTGTTTTTTATTAATTAACGAGATATAACAATGGCCCTTATCCGGTCCATGCTTGTTAATTGGAAAAGATTCGGATGTTTGAGGGGGATTGCCTTGGGGGTTGTATTGGGTTATACAGAACACTAGAGTCTGAGTACATAAAATTCTACCTTTCTAGTAGTTAATTCAATTAATTTTCTTAGTAGTTAATTCAATTAATAAAAATACGAGTATAATAATAAACAAAATACTTCACGTTCGTCGAAACACTTAGATTTAGTGATAGGCGTAGTCTGAAGTGCTCCCATAAGGGAAATAGATTAAAATAACTTAAAAATGTTTTTTAAGGTAATTAAGTTAACTGTTAAGCAGTTTTTTGTCTAGTATTAAGATATTATTGGTGGCGTCACAATGGGCCAATAGGTCTAAGTGGGTTGGTCTTTCCAAAAGCCACTTTATTAAGCTTAGGTATTATTGAATTGAAATGAATAAAAATACATTTAAAATGAATGAAAATAAATATGATATATAGATATGCCACATGTATTACATGCCTTTTTTTAAATTTATGTTTTGTAAGTAAGGGGGTAACCAGAAAGTCACATGATAGCGCGTCACTTTGTCTAAAACTTTTTTGACATCAAAGTTCTCCTTTAAGCCGATACCAACTTATCAATCGTCATTCTGCACAGAAAGACGAGTTTGGCAGGGATGCCAGAACTGAACATGTTTCATGTACAAAACTTGTCTTTATAAGTGCTGTCATATGGGGCCTTAAAATCGATGAGAAAATGCTTTCACAAGTTCACATTCTTCCGACAAGATTTGAGAAATGTTATATATAATATATATATATTTATAATAATATATATAATTGTTTCCAGCAGATATAAATTACTCGTCTAGTAAGCCGTCAGGTTTAGCTGCGTTGTTAGTTTTCAGTTTAAATATTGCTATCCTTACGTCAATTTGGCTAGGTGCACGGAAGTTTTGGCGATTATAGTCTGAGTTGAATGGTCTCTTCTGCCTGAGTGCGGGATAGTGTTTCCATATTCTCAGCACTGGCTGTGACTCTACTATATGGTTTCCTTCCTCATCTCCACAAGTTTCTGTATGGGTCCTCTTGCCATGACATATTTTGTTTACCCTTTTTGTAAAACTATCGCACGATATTTCTGAAGTACAACTTCTCAATATCTTCAATCGTACCATTATCTTACTACTTTTTCTTCTTCTTGAGAAGCCCTTTTTTTTCCGTCTCTTCCGCTTGTAAAGCTATAGAGTGACTCTCGTTCTTCGTTTCGGCACCGTTTTGTACGCTTCTTGTTAAGCTGCATGTGCTTGTCGGTATTCTTCATTAAACCTGGGATTTCCTTGGTATGAGTTTCGGTGTATGATAGCATGTTGGCAAGGTTGAAATTGGTCTTCGATACATGATGCTGGGGGCGTGGAAGTTGTTGTGAGATTTCAGGATACGCGTTGGGCTACGATTCCGTCCGTCTTTTGCGATTGTTTTTACGTTATATTTTCTCAAAGAAGTTCTTTTTTTTTTTGTTGCACTTGGGAAATACTCATTCACACCTTTTACTCTAACAAGGTGGTGATCCGAGTCGATGTTGGCTGCACGGAACGTTCGTACATCCATAATACTGGAAGCATGGCTTCCGTTTATCGTAATGTGATCAATTTGATTTAGCGTTTCATTGGGATGTGCTTGCTGTAATGATATTTTTTTCCGCCGTAAGGTCAATAAGATGTCGTCTTTGTATTCTATACGGAAACATGGCTGCATATAAGGCTTATGTTAGCGAATTAGGATGCGGATTGTTATAGGACATTTGCTTAAGATTTCTTGACTAAGCTTGCAGCATATGGCAAGGCGCTGTTTATTTTCCCTATAGCAATCACTATAGTAGTTATATATATATCACAGTTTTTCACTCTCCTTTGTCCGGTCCATCCCATAGCACTTTTTGACTGGAGGTAATATCTGTGTGATATCAGTCAAGCGCCTCTTCTAATTGCTCGGCTAAATGTTGCCTGTTAGGGTCTGAACATTGCACGCTCAAGTCCGAATGTCGTTTTCCTTTAAACGATTTCGATTGTGGGCAGCAGGCCATTTGGGATCATAAGTTGGTTCTTCACATCTTTTCAATCTTTTCCGTATTGGGTTGCGATCCCTATGTCAGTATTATGCCGGGGCGAACATGTCCTTGCCATTTTAGCCTGCATGAATAAGCGTTTTGTTTTTTTTTTTTGCCCTTTTTTGATTGTTGCGCTGCTGGTCCAATCACAGTCAGCAGTTTCACGATTAATCACAGGACAGGCCACTTAAAGAACAATACGAATAAATTGAAAAAGAGACATAGAAATATTATTTGTCTTTATATTTTTAAATCATTATTGTATCTAAAATTTTACATTATTCATAAAACTACATTGCACAAATTACAGAGATGTTTTATATGCTACCTTCGTACTGAAAAATATTTATAATTTGTTAGGAAGACATCACTGTTGATTTAAAATAATGTTTGAACAAAAAGCTATTTTTAGCTAAAATAACTTAAAAATGTATGTTGGAGTGGACACTTTTGCTCATATAAAAAAAAACTTCAATTCCGAAATTAAATGAACAATACTTTATTTTTCTAATATCGTTTGGCTACGAATTTAAACGGATATAATATTATGTCTCCTAGGGGATATACCAATTATTTAAATACACGACCAACTCCTCGAAACGTTTGATGACGAATAATGACTGCTGAGTGGTTTGTTTCTCTCGTCCTCTTTGTCTGTATTATGTGCGTATGTAATTCTTTGTTCTCTGAATGTGTTGTACGAGTATGTTCTGCCTGCGCGTTGTAACTGTCCTCTTCGTTGACCTACGTCGCTGTCTGTTATCAGCCGTTTGGTCGCCTGATCGTAAACCGTTCATTCTGTCACATGATTTGGTCTCTTCGTTGAGTAGCATATGATCTTGTCGCTTGTTTGTCAAAGTTATCTGAATAATATTATGTTAGCGCATAATGTTATTCGTCAGTCTGTCTGACCCCAATCCCACATTCGACTATCCTGACTATTCATTCGACCCGAATGAAGGGTTCCACCGTTTCATGTTCTCGGCTATTGTCGTTGTCGTCTTTCGGCCTTCGTTTGTCCCCACTTTGCTGACTTCGTACCTTCCACGGTTGAGTCGTTTGGTGACTTTGTAAGGTCCTAAGAACTTTGAACGCAACTTCACCCCCGTACCGAATTGAGTGCGCTTGATGGCGACGAACTCATTCGTCTGATATTCGTGTTCTGGCATTCGATTCTTGTTGAATGACCTTCTGTTCTCATGATGTATTATGCTGATGTTCTCGCGAGCTTGTCGTCGTGTTCTTTTACGTCCGGCATCCAGCTCCTCTACCGCTGTGTCATTCAACTATTCTTGAATATGCGGGTATTCGGGCATCCGCATGTCTACACCTGTTAATATCTTGAACGGACTGAATCTCGTGCTTCTCGTCAGAGAATTATTAATTAGCTGCTGCACGCTGTCCATATGCTTTCGGATTTCCCGTGCAAAACTTTACCAACATTGGTATTGCTATCTTGTGCATCATTTCAACCTGGCCATTACCTCGCGGGGCAACTATTGCTATTAGCAAATGTCGACTATTTTCTTTCTTACAATAGTCCTTAAATGTGTTGGCATTAAAGGCTGTCCCTCTGTCCGTAATAATTCGTCTGGGATTACCGAATGTCGCAGCTTGCTTCTTCAACCTGTTGATGACACAAATGTTAAGCCACACAAATTTGAAGTACGCGTCTACCACGACAAGTAGGTGATTATATTGTTTTTGGGTTGCTTCCATCGGTCCAACATGGTCAGTGTGGTATGTCCTAAACGGTTCTTCCTCTTTGTCGATGGGATTCAGCAAACCTTTCTTCCTTCCAGCCTTCGACTCCATGATGATACATTTTACACATCCTCGAACTACGTCCTTGACCTTCGTGGCTACATCTGGGATGAAGAGTTTCTGTTCGACTAAATCCTGAGTTTTCTGTTGATGCGCCATGTCGATGACTTCTTTCTCCATTGCGGCCGGTACCACAATCTTCTCGTTGAACGGATCTTTACACAGGACTCCTGATTTGATGAAAAAGTCCTGGTACTTACGCGTCTCTAGGATCTCTCGCACTGCCTTAGCTCAATTGTCTTTCAGCTGAGCTTCCTTCAGGCGGTGACTGAGCGAATCTTCAAGCATGAGGAAATACACCCGACTTAAAGCATCCACGTGCCTCATCTTGGTACCAGAGCGATGTTTGATTTCATACTGGAAATCTTAGAGGAATAGCGCCCATCTCGCTACTCGTACCGGTAAATTCTTCTTACTCATCGTCATAGTGAACGCATTGCAGTCGGTCACAATCCTGAACTTCACTCCGAACTTCACTTTCTTCTCCACCGAAGAAAGAATACCTCCGTCTTTGACGACATACCCAAGAAAATCCACCTTCTTCTTTAGGAATTGACACTTCTTCCACTTAATCCTTAGCCCATTATCAGCTGCCACTCTCAGGACTGTTCGTAGGTTTTCAATCCCTTCCTCTTCGTCGATGGATGGTATTACTCAATCGTCGTTCATGTACAACACCAGGATACCTGACTCTATTAGTACGCCTAACACTGCGAAAACATACCTTCCGAACACTGCAAGCGAGTTGGAAATTCCAAATGACATGTAGAAAAACTCATATTTTCCTTCCGGCGTCACGAATGATGTGTACTTTCTTGAACTCTCTTCCACTGGAACATGGAAAAAGCCATTCTCAAAATCTAGCGTAGTGAACACCGTGGAACCTTGCAACCGTTCCAATACATCGTCCATCAAGACCATAGGAAATTGTCTCTTATTATTTTCGCGTTTACTTTTCTGTAGTCGCAGCACAATCTCTTGGTCCCGTCTTTCTTGGATACAAGTACTATTGGCAACGCCTACTCGAACGTACTTGGTTGCACAATCCCTTCTGCTAGCCACTTGCTTAGCTGCTCTCGTACAATTTCTTTATCCGCATAAGACAATCTTCTTGGACCTTGGTAGATTGGGATCTCGTCCGTCAATATTAGTTTCGTTTGGACTGGTACCTCCTTGGTCTTCTTCGGTACATACTTCTTGATCATATCCATTAGTGCTGACTGCTTTTCTACATCCAAGTGCTCGACTTCAACTTCCATCCCCGACAGATCTTCATCCACCGACAAGCAAATACCTGGGAACTCACACAGCAGGTCCTTCATCTCAATCTCAGCACTAGTTGGGTGACTTGCGCTCACCTCCGATTCATCTAACTCCTCGATCATATCAGCAGGTCTTCCAACAACACTTCTAACTACTTCAATATCACACGTGGCCTTCTTTCCAACATAAACTACTCTTCCGGCAACTCTCGGAACTTCTTCAATTTCAATGGCCGTATGCGACGAATTCCCTTTGCTTTTAAGCTCCACGCCTTCAGCGGTTACTACAAGATCAACGTCGTTGAGGATGTCGTTACCCAAAATTGCCGAATACTGCATATCTCTCTCCTTTACTACGTGAAAATTGAGCCTCAACTCTATGCCGTCCACCAGCAAATTTGCCCAGAAATTTCCCAGCGTAGTCACTCGTCCTTGCCCGATGCCCACTAAATTTCTTTTACTTTGATCCAACTTCACGGAGTCCATTGACAACAAACTGTCGTGTTGGATTAGGCAGATGTTGCTGCCGGTGTCCAACAATGCTGATAACTTGACTCCACTTATGTCAATATCCTTGAATACTCGATTTGATCCAATCGCGATACTAATTCCTACCTCTGGCCATGATTCAGATTTGTTCTCCGTTGATGCGGTAGTTACACGGCTGCGTTCTGCTTTTATCTTTGTTTTCGGTGTCTGCGCTTCTCTACACATACTCGCCCGATGACCTGGTAGTCCACACTGAAAACATTTGAATGACTCCTGTGTACATTCTCGCGCAAGATGCGTAGGCTCTACTCATTTAAAACAGCATTTCTGACTAGCCGTTGGCTTTGAGTCAACCGATGGCTGGCTACGTGGCGAATATATGTGGCTCCCTCTCAAGCTTGGCGGCAGAAAATTGGAACCACGCATCTTTTCCCACACGTGCAGATTCCGTTTTAATTCATCCACGTTCCTGGCTTGATAAAGTAGAGTTTTATGTTCTGCGCTGTCCGGCAATCCGCGCACGAAATAATCAGCGAGACTCTCCTCGTACAACTGAATAAGCTGTCCTATCTCCATCAGTGCTACAGGTACTCACTTAAGGACTCAGACGTCTGCTTTCTTCTGCTAGCTAGCTTTCGGTGTACTTCGGCTGATGATACCTTTCTGCCGAATTCTCTCACCAATGCTGACTTCAATGCTTCCCAATTGCGAATACCTGACTGACTTCGAACGAACATTTTATGCCGCCCTTCAACAGTTGTTTCCCGTAGATAAATTTTTGCAACGCATTCCACCCAACTGTAACGGCATTGTCTTCGAAATCCTCTACTCAAGTGTTAACATCAGGGTGGTTAACTCCATCGAAGGATGAAAGCGAATCATCGATGTCCCGAAGAGTAAACATGCTACGCATTCCCATATCGCTTGATGACGATACAGGATGTGAATCAGACAAACCGCGCTCTAACATTTTGCCAGCGGATATCAGACTTCTTTCGTTGACTTCTTCCTCTTCACCCGGAATACCTTCTTCCTCACGAGTCAAGCCGAAATGGAAACGTCACCTTACGTTCGTCAGCCGGTAACTGTACCTGTGCCAGTTGTTCGCGCAAACCCTCAACAGTCAACCCCAAAGCCGTTTCAAGATGCATAATTGAAATGATTAAATACAACAATTCAGGAATAAAAAAAAAAATAAATTTAAAAACAATTCGATGATCAAAATCAAGGATACCAATACAATATAATTAATCAATAATAAAAAAAATGAAGAGCGGTAAATAGATGTGAGGAAAATAAGTAAATTGAAAAAAAATTTAAAATACAAAAAATACTATTCTCTCGTCCTCTTTTCTGTATGTTCGTATGTGCGTATGTAATTCTTTGTTCTCAGAATGTGTTATACGAGTATGTTCTGCCTGTACGTTGTAACTATCCTCTTCGTTGACCCACGTCGCTGTCTGTTATCAGTCGTTTGGTCGCCTGATTGTAAACCGTTCGTTCTGTCACATGATTTGTTCTCTTCGTTGAGTACAGTATGATCTTGTCGCTTGTTTGTCAAAATTGTCTGAATAATATTATGTTACCGCATAATGTTATTCGTCTGTCTGTCTGACCCCAATCCCACATATATGTTAAAATATTTTACTGACCCCACGCGGACACTCTTAGTAAAACATATACAAAACTTAATCTATGTCTTTCGACGTTGTTTTTATTTTTACATTTCTTAAAACTAAAACTAAGAAAACAAATTTTAAGTAAAAAAAAAATATTTAATGAACTTTTTTTTGTTATAATACAAATTTTAAAAGTAAACCACCGATAATCTATGATATCTAAAAATAAATTTTAACCTACTTAAACTACCTAATTGTAGAAATACATACAATTTTTTTGTATTGGTTATTTCTTTTTTTAAAGAAAGCTACCCACCTCTTTGTTCTTTTATATACAATATTTTTTTTAATTTTCAATTTTTTTTATTTTTATTTTATTTTTTTTCTTTTCTTTTCTGGAATCTAACCCAATCTAATCCTAACTAAATCTAAATCTATGTAAGCCGGCCACGGCTAAAAAACTGACTTTGCTTCATAGTAAAGCTATCTTATACTAGAGGAATTCGACGAAGAAGCTTCCTTTGCTTCAACAAGGCACCAAAATTGTTGGTGCTGCCGGGCAACATTCCTCATGTCGCGACTACTTTCCGTACTACTGAAGCGGACGGTATGTCATGTGCGACGTCAATGTCGTAAGAGTGACTTGAAACATTAGAAGGAACGCTTCTGAAGGAACAATGCGGTTAAAGCGTATTCTCTCATGATACATATGGTACATGTATTTGGGGTAGTAAGTCTCGGAGATCAGGTTTTTCAATGAGGTGGTTGCTCTTGCACTGTGCGTTCGATTTAACTTAATGACGAAATTGTCCACTCTTATCTGGTTCACCCTATTGTACCAGACCTAATTACGATACCAGAACACTCTGGTGTTCTGTATAAGCGAAGACAAGCACTAAGACAAGTCCTCTCAAACACCCGAATCTTTTAGTGTGAACCGATGATTTCGGTGTGGCGAGGCCGTTGACTAGATTCCCGTTTATATTTTATAAAATACAATAAATAAATATAGAAAAATCGTGAACGAAATATCGCAAATACAACCATATAAATAAATAAATAGAGGCAGTAGAAACACAATGAAAAGCAATAAATAATAAACAGTAAGCAATAAACAATAGATAGATAAATAAAAAAAAACAGATAATATATTATATAAATTCTAAATAATAAATAATGAAAAATAAAAAGTGAACAATAAATAATAAATTTTAATCAATAAATAATAAATAATAAATAAGAAAATATATATTTTACAAATAGTAATGAGCAGATATTTTTTGTGCTACTAGATTGGAAACCAAGTAGTTGTTAGAGGAACTACAAGATATGTTGAAGCGATCGTTTTAAGATCCCTGTCTACACTTTTCCAACATTTGCCAATACTTGTATATGTAACTCATCGGTGGAAAATCAAAGATCATTTTGGCTTACTTGCAGCTTTCGAATATTGCTGATTGCATACTTACCTCAAATACTGGATCCATAGAACATGATTGCCTGGAAAATGAACAGCTGTGACTTACGATTTACAAATGCAAAAAGCGTTTCAATATTAACATTTACCGAAAGTAAACGTTTTAATCAGGTTTACCCCAAAATACGTTACACTGTCCTTTCACACATAGTGAATTCCCTTGATATGAAGTCAGTTGCTTGGTAAATGGATTTTTGAAGCTTTTGTTTTATTCTTCCAGTACATAAAATATTCAAGGCAGATTGTGAATCAGTGTAAATAATGAATAAGATATGACCAAGTACTGAACCTTAAGGAACACCTGCATTGTAATATAAATATACATATACTTGACCAATACATACTTATGTACATACGAGTGCATATCCGGTTTTTGGAACTAAAGTACTTCCTTGTTCACAAAATTGGCGGTGTTTCCATTTGAGGACATAATAACATTTTGTGAGCAATGATACATTCATCCCAGACGATTTAGTAAATTTCCTGTAATAACTTCGCCATCGCGTTTTGCTTATAAATATTGTAAACCGAATTACTGATCTGGGTACTGTTAAATGATAATTTAAATGCATGTGCTGTTCGTCCACCTTGCAAAAGATTTGAGGCAATACTACAATTTACAATTGAAGGTACAACTGCAATGGCAACTTTTCTCGAGGATATTATTTTTCGTAAAGTTAAATTAATCAAAAATGTTTTGCCACTTCCTTCTGGGGTATATAAAAATATATCTTTTTTTATTGTTTTTGCTTTTTTCAATGCTTTATTAAATAAAAATGTTTGCTCCACAGTCAAGAAGAGTTCGCATCTATTCACATGTTGTATTAGGTGTACAGCTTAGTTATCGATGTTTTTTTTTGATGAAAATGCAACTTTATTGTGAAGAAGTGTTTCCAAAGAATAATTCAAACTATTACCCATACCTAGCTACAATTTTTGCAGAGCTCGAATACCTTATAGCTTATCTTTTGAAGCTATCTGCGAATCAAGAAATTTTTTGAAGTTTTTTTTTTTTCATCCTTTTGGGAGGAAAAGAGAGGTGCCGATGTACATTGTTTTTAAATGTTCGTAAGTTATAACGTGGTGGTGGCGATGGCATAGCGGTTAAGTCACTGGCTGTCACGCCAGCTACCTGGGTTCGTATCCCGGTAGAATAGCAACAGCAAATTTTTGAAAAAATCGTCATCACCCTCTCGGCGGGCAATGCCAAACCTCCGAAAGTCAAATTCTGCCTATGAAAAAGCTTCTCAGGAGAGCCGTTCGGAACCCGCAATAAACAGAAGGCCCTGCTCAGGCATGTAAAAATTCACAAAGTGAGAAACACAAATGAGTGCGAGAACCTAGGCCTTGGCCCATACCAGGCTGTCGCGCCACCTATTTATTTATCTATTTAAGTTATAATAACCAGGAAATAAAGAGCTCGGCAGGGCATTCTATAAGCGAGTTGCACGGCTTAAGAACCAGTCACGATATCTTAGAGTACGTCTAAAAATGGGTTTGAGGGTATGCTCTCAAGCATTCATAGCGTGGCGGGTGTTGCGGCTGAAGAGGTGGAATGCACCTGGCGATTTCTATTGAGCTCTGGTGGTGAAAATAGCGAAAAAACAAAGTGAGACAGGGGACATTATGTCGGTGTTCAAGGTTATCGATTGACTGACTAATATAAATATCAACTATGAGTTTTATCGCACGGTTTTGAATCCTACCTAGCAGGTGAAGAGATGTTTTAGAAGCACCTGACCAGATGTGGGAATTGTACTCCAATTTAAGCGGGTGAATGCCTTAGATATTGAGGTCCGATCAGGGGGGGTGATATATTTCTTACATCGTTTGAGGAAACCTACACATTTCGCAGCATTTTTGACGACAAGGAATGTGTGGTCATTTAAATGTAAGTTGTCACTGACACACATACCGAGAATGGAAAGTTTTTCGGTTTCGACGATGTAAGTGCCATTCACGGATAATGGCTGGGTATTTAAATTTCGCTTTAATGACAGCAGGCAGCATTGAGTTTTGGAAGCATTAAACTCCACTCTGTTGATAGTTCTCCACGTTCTAGAGCCGAAGAGCAGCGGTGTGAGTCCGGGAACAAACATGAAAAAGAAAGATTACTGTCATCAGCAAAGGAATATATTGGTTAGGAGTAGCATGCCATGTAGTAGAAAGTAGAGTAGAAAGCAATGGGGAACACCAGCATTTATTTTGTGAATATCAGACTTGAAACAACTTGAATTTAACGTTCTGAAATATAATTTCAAATCCATTAAAAATGAGAGTCATCGATCCAAAAAGAACGACTTTTCGACAGAAGTGCCTGATGCCAAACTTTGTCAAATGCCTTAGAAATATCAGGTGCAAATATCTTGCTTTCGCCAGATTGATGTAAGCTTTGGTTTCATTTTTCAATGGGACAAATCATCAAATCACCTGTGGACTTGTTGCTACGAAAACCGTACTTTCGGTTATAGAGAAGCTTTCGTGCTTCAAGATATTTCATGATCTGACGGCTTATTAGCGCTACATGACCTCGGAAAGAAGGGACATAAGTAAAATGGGTTTGTAGGAAGAGAGAGAAGAAGATTTGCCTTTTTTAGGGACGGGCTAGATAAATGCTGTTTTCCATCTTCTCGGAAAGAGCTCTAAAGAGTAGTATGAAAAAGCTTATGCAATGGTTCTGCTGGGGGGAAAGAACACTTCTTCAGAAGAAGGGGAAGAATACCATACCAGATCTTTAATTACTCTTGCTACTACACGAGTGCGAAAGTGGATTTGTCTATCTTGAGCTAGGCGCAAAGTGTGCAGCAAGTAGATTGGCCTTGTTCAAAGAGCTGACAGCTGGAGTGTCATTGTAAATGAGCTTTGGGATGGATGACGAAGTACAAAATGTTTACTACCTTTGGGACATTTTATTATTTTTTGCATCAATTTTAAGTCGTGTTGGAATTTAACACTCTTGAGAAAGGCGTTTCAATCCTTCCTGGCGCGTTTGAACTTTTTTTGATTTTCTTCAGTGGAGTTGGTCTTATAGGACAGCAAAAACATTTCCCTAACCCTGACTGCCTATTGACAGCTCGAGTCGTACCACGCTTTTTCTTTTGGTTTGATACTCTTCATTCGATGAGGGATGAAGCATGAAGAGAATAATGTATGTGATCATATCAGCAGCGGCATCCACGTTCCTATCGAGGAAACATATCGTCAAGTTAAAATTA
Source organism: Volucella inanis (assembly GCA_907269105.1). Classification (NCBI taxonomy): domain Eukaryota; kingdom Metazoa; phylum Arthropoda; class Insecta; order Diptera; family Syrphidae; genus Volucella; species Volucella inanis. The sequence goes on along the minus strand of OU026156.1, from coordinate 131,245,750 downwards.
CTAAGGAAACTGTTAATTCCGCTCCAATTGGCTTTCTCGTATTGCCGTACGGTTTTTATAGGAATGTTTTCTCTAAATGCGTGGTGGGTGTACGAGGAATTAGCTGATATGGCACAATGGTCTGACGAGCCTAGTGGGAAGAGCATATCAGCAGTGTACTTATCAGAGTGAGTGGCTAAAAGCACATGTCTTCATATGAGTGGATCTACTATCAGCCAAACCATGTGCCATCGAACAAAACAAATAATAATCGGACTGTAGTCTTTTTTTTAGTTTTATTGACTTTATTTCATAAAAAATATTAAAATACATTTTGTTGTTATCTTAAGTCTATTAGGTTTTTATTAATATTATTATTTTTTTATGCACATAGGTACATAGATAATCTAGATAATTTTTAGAATAAGATAACGAATAATTATTTCTATTTAATAAAGATAGTAAAACCTTTATGTCATTTTATATGTTTATTATCTAAAAATCGCCTTACAAGATGCGTCTCCTGTAGCATAGGGTATTTATAGCATACTTATATATTTCATCCAAACCACAGTCTCCATTAAAAAAAAAGTTAACGTATTCTCCATCTCTAGTACTTGTGATCCAAAAAAATCACACGAAATTCTCTAATGACCTGTTTTTTCCAGTATAGTGCCGAATTTATATTTTAGGGATATACTATCTTCGCTCCGTAAAAAACTTAAGTTAAAACTTAAGGCCTCCTCTTGTTGATATTATATAGGAAAGCATTACCTGTGGTAACCGTCTTTGCTTCATTTGCATTACTTTTTCAACATAATTGGAATGCAATTTAAGTATTTTCAAAAACAGAGAGGCTATCCCAGTTTCTAGGTAAAGCATATAATTGGGGGTATTTCTTGGCAACCTAGAACCTCTTTTTATGCTATCGCGTTTAAATTTTTTGACTGCGGTATATGTGTTGTATCCTCATATTTGAGCTCGATATTACATAATAAAGTAGTTGTTGCAGTAGCACGAATGAGTTTTTGTTTCGGATTGCGTACAATGTATTTATTTTTGATACATTTTCCCCAAATTGAACAAATTGTGCGCTTAGCTTTTTTTAATTTCGTTTCAAGATGTTTATTCATACTTATGTTTACTGAAATCAACACTCCTTGATACTCATATGATTTTACTATTTCTTTACGCTCTTTTCTATACATCCAAGCTTTTTCATTTCTGAATAATTAATGGGACATTTCCATGTATTAAAGTAGCTATTAAATCTGTTTATCATAAACTACACCATTTGCTTTCTATGCTTAGAAGACAATATCATCTGCGAACAATAATGCAGGTACATTTACTCCACTAATTTCAATTCCGCCTCCAATATTGTCTGTTATATCGTTGATAAACAAAATGAGCAAAATTATACTCAGAATACATCCTTGCTTAATTCCCAGCACTCTTCAGACGTGCTGTTGCTGCGTGCTGAGACGTAAGGCAAATATGGTTTATTGTAGGTTAGCTGTTTTGTGTAAATTTTGGCGTACATGTCAACCCAATACTGATTGAGCAACTAGATAAATCGATAGAGTGAATTAAACTTATCATGCCTTTTCATTAAAAAGTTGACACAGAGAACAATTTTTTCGCTTCAGGTTCTTTTGAAGTAGGATTTATTGGAGAAACATCTTCTCCTTTACAAAATATCTAATATATCTTATCTAATAGAAGATGTTTGTTCGCGCGACTCGTAGTTATATGGTTTATTGCCTCATTTGGGATAAATGCGTTTCTTTTACTACAATTGATTCAGCAATCTCTTAGATGTCTTTTTCAGGGAGGCTCGAATAGTACGTTAGTGTTCTCTCAATTCAGGAAGACGTTGATCCCCATGTAGTTCAGATTCTTGTTGCACTGCTACACATTGATTTTTTGCTTTTACAGCAGATCGCTTGTATGCATAAGTTTTTGTTTGTGTGTGTTTCTTTTATTAGATCCTACACAATATCTAACAATTATTGAATGTGCGTAATGAAATACACAAACGAAGAGCTTCGATTGTCAGTGGAAACTCAAATAATTTGCCTTCAAACACTTGCTTTCATTTCATACTGAAATGATCATTACTGTAGATCTTTGTGATGCAAATTAATGTAATGTTATCAAATTGAAGCCTTTTTGTATAAGGAATTTCCTGCTTAAGCCACCGACAAAGCAATATTTTCTATCAAACATGGATTTTGTTTACAATTAAGTCGCACTGGAGATCATGACATTAAAGTCGGTGATTAAAAACCTCCAAACATTAATAAAAGAAAATTACAGAGCTTCTGTAAGTTTGTATTGAAACAATAAAATTCGGGCTGTAAACACCAACAACCCGAATATTTTCCCGCAAATAAATAAAATATTTCGGAGGAAAGTTAAAAACGATCTTTCATGTCTTAAAATCGCCCGAAAGACAGAATGAACGCATACTTTCAACATCAGGCATAAATCCAAATGAGGCTGTTGATGATGACAACTTCTTTGTGAACGAGGATCCACAGGGGAAGGTTGAGGCTATAGTAGCGACTTTCCAGGAAGTTTATAAGACGAATGACACCATTGGTTCTAACCACGACCTGAAAATACGAATCCTTGTGCACAATTTCTACCTTCGATATGAAATAGTGAGATGGCGAATCGGGTAGTAGGATTTTACCCAGTTCAGTGACGAGAATGTGGCAAATAATTTAATCGCAAATGAAAGAGAACAACCATCGTTCATTTCGAAGGAAGAGCTTCAAACGATCTTAGACACAATAAGAAGTAAGAAATCAATGGGAACCGATAGAATACCGAACGTTGTACTTCGACATCTCCCAGTAGAAGCGGTGGATATTTACACCATATTGTTTAACAATGCAATGAATAATGCACATTATCCAGTGCATTGGAAAATTGCGGTGGTACATCCCATCCCCAAAAGGGATAAAGACATCTCCAATCCGGCGAATCAGTCTCCTTAAAAACATCAGTAAGGTTTTCAAAAAAGTAATCAATAGAGTCCTGAGTTGAGGACAGAAATATAGTTCCGGATAATCAATTCAGTTTCAAGGCGGGACATGATGTTATTCATGTCGCGTCTTAGCTGGTTTCTAATATCCAATGCAACAAAGCCAAGAAACAGTGCACAGGTGTCTGCCTGATCAACGTGAAGAAGGCCTTCGGTACCGTATGGTTAGAGGGAATCTTCTAAAAGCTGAACAGGCTGAGCATTAGTAAACTACTTTTGTATATTCTTTACAACATGTTAACAGATAGACAGTTCATCGTGAAAAATGGCGATGTGACTTTTGCTAGTACATTTCACATTAAAAACGGTCTGCAACAAGATGCGGTAAATTCGCCGATCCTTTTCAACATTTAGTTATAAAATAAAATAATTAAATCTGTTAGTTATATCTTTTACGTGTTCGTTGCCAGCTTTCTCTGCATCTAATTATATATACATACCTAATCTGAATTTTCTAATAATTCTTGTTTATTTGTGATACTGTCTTTCTCCTTTTTGTTCCTTCTTCTTGTGTTATTTTCCCGCTTATGAAGTCGATAGGTTTGCTGTTTGTTGCTGTATGGATTGTATCATTATAAAATCTTACAGTTCGCAACATTTTCTTCTTAACAGTCTCCTCGTTATTTTTCTCGTCGTTCTTTAGAAGTCTTAAGAGTTCGTTTATCGTATTCTGAAGCCGTTCTACGCCAGCGTTGGACGTATGATTGCTATTAGATGTTAAATGAATTCCTATGTTTTCATCTTTCAGAAATTGTTGAAGGGTTTAAAATCCAAGTTCATTATCGACTATTTTTTTCTATCGTGTTTTTCCATACTACAAACCTAGCAGTTGTTAATGGATTGTGTTATTCTGGATTTAAGTTTTGGATGATATATTTTTTTAATTCTTTATATACAATACAACATCAATACGTCAATAATTGTTTCTCGGCTAAGAAAATTCTTAGTAAACGTCTTTTCGAATAAATCATAAGATTCTTCAATTATTATATTGTAACAGCATTGAGTTTGTTTGGTTTCAAGTGGTTCTTCAACAAGGTTAGCATTGTTAGCCCAATTCCTTTCGGTTTTTATTAAAAATTCAATTTTTTTTATATTTAATGATCTAGATATTGTTTTGTAAGTTATTATTTGGTTCTTAAATAAAATAATGGTGGATTTGTTATTTTCAATTATTTTTTCCTTTGTTGGTGTAACATCTGCCATTTTTATTTCCTTGATCTCTGTTCTAGATAAGTCATCGGCGTTGTCATTTTGTCTTCCCTTTTTACATCTTATGGTATGATCGAATTCTGAAAGCTTGAGTCTCCATCTTACTAACTTAAAATCATGCTCTTTTATGGAGAAAAGTCAAGTTAGGGGTGTGTAGTCCTTTTTTATAACAAATTTTGGTGAGCAGATACGGTCTAAAATATTTAGTAGCTCATACGATAGCTAACATCTCTTTTTCTATCGTACTGAAGTTTACTTTATACTCATTGAGTGAGTGTGAAGCATAACATATTGAGTGGTTTTCCTGACTAAGCAAAATAAGATGTGTGTTTTTAAATGACTCCTAAAGCAAAATTAGATGTGTCTGTTGTTAACGTTAATTCTTTACGAAAACAGGGGTATTTAAGTATCGGATCGTTGGTTAGCTGTTTTGATAATCTAAGTTTGCTAAATCGATTTTGGTGCCTTTCTTAAGACCTTTTGTAATATAATAGGTTTAGAAATAAGTGCGTATTCAGTTATGAAGTTCTTACAATAGCCTCTTCTTTCCAAGGTCATGGAAATGCTGATAAAACGTTTCCTCATGAAATATCTCGAAACGCGAAAACTTGTAGTTTGGAGTATGGTTTCCGTAGCAACAGGTCTACTGGTGATTTGATGGCATGTCTCACCGTAAAATGAAAGATCAATCTGCAAGATAGTTGCATTTGATACTTCTAAGGCATTTGACAGAGTCTATCGTTTGGAATCAATGACTCTCTTCCTAAATTGGATAGAAATTACCTTTCGGAACGTTCAATTGAAGTTGTCCTGGATAGTTTAAAGGCTGATATTCAAAAAATAAATGCTGATGTAACCCTGTTCTGTGTCCGACACTCTTTTCAATTTCCATTAATGATCTCTTTCTTCTACTTCTAATCCAATATATTCTTCTGTTCTCTGCTTTTCATATTCGTTCCTGGACTCACATTCCTGGTCTTCGGCTATAGAACGTTAACGGCAGTGTATGTTAAGCTTATTTAATCAACAGAGTGAAATTAGGTGCTTCCAAAACACAAAACTGCCTATTGTCATCAAGGCAAAATTTTAAATAGCCATTATCCATGAATGGCACTTACATCGTCAAAACCGAAAAACTTTCCATCCTCGGTATTTGTGTCAGTGACAACTTACGTTGGAATAAACACATATTCGATGTCGTGAAAATGCTGCGAAATGCCTAGGTTTCCTTAAGCAATGTAAGAAATATTTCACACCCTCTGATCTGGCCACAATATATAAGACACTCATCTGCTCCAAATTGGAGCTCAATACCCACATTTGGTAAGGTGCTTCCAAAACATCTCTGCACCTTCTAGAAAGGCCTCAAAACCGTGTGACAAAACTCATAGGTGATACTAATATCAGTTAGTCAATTGACACCTTTGAACACTGACGTAATATTTCCTGTCTCACTTTGTTCTATCACTATTTTCACCACCAGTGCTCCATTAAAATCGTCAGTAGCATTCCGTCCCTTCAAACCTTCAACCGTAACACCCTTCTCGCCATGAATGCTCATCAGTATACCTTCCATCCCAATTTTTGATGTACTCTTAAATATCATAATTAGTTTCTAAGCCGTAAAACTCGTCACTGGAAATTTAAGGACAATTTACACCGGTACCTCGCTTTTCTTCCTCCCTAAATTTCTTTGGCCCGCGCTGTGTACAAACATTTTAAGGCTACACAAATCCCTTAAACTCGAGCTTATTAAAAAAAAAAACCCGGTATACCATACCAACAGGTTCCATACCAACAAATGACATACCAACAAAAGACATACCAACAAGCGCAATACCAATAAGTAGAACCTATGGAAATCGGCAGTACCATAAAGGCACGAGCTGCTGACAACCAAAATCGACTCCAACAACAGCCACCGACCAGGAAAAGAACAAACAACAAAAAACCTTTTTAGCTTTCTCCGTAGGAAGCAACTTTGAAACCTCACACTATAATCCTAATAAACTATTTCCAAATATAAAACATTTAGATTCTTCATTCTACTTACCTTCTTAAAAGATCTTAATCCACTCTATCATTTTATGAAAACAAAATCTGAAATACGCATTCCCTTAAAACAACATGTATCAAATTTCGTGAACAAAATCAACCTCTGAATAACGCATTAAGGAAAAGACTAGACCAACAGACTTAGAAATATAGTAAAAAAATATCTTAACCTTTCTTCCGACCCAGATGAACGACTTACTTATACAACGAGAGTGAAAAGGGAAATAACGCACTACAACAGATGCCCCAACTACGAGTAATCAATATCCAATTGCATAAAAAAATTAAGTCGAAAATAAAATCAAAAACTTCTAAAGAACGGTATGTTTCGCTCTTTGAAATCGCTCTATAAGAATGCAGTTTGAGTAGTCCCAAAAACGAAAAGATAGACGCCTCTGGTGGGAAAAATTATCGACTAGTCATAGACTAGACTACAAAAACTTAACTCCGTTGCGGTACTACATCGTTATCCTTTTGTTGCAAAACCCACAACAAATGTTAAAAGAAGATATTAAAATGCCGGGCTGCCGGCAAAACAAAACAAACTTGGCGGCAACGCACGAACCGCAACCCCCCACAGGTGGCGCAAGAGAAAAGGGGCACAAAAAGGAATCGTAAAAACCAAACAATCAGCTGTGCAGCAATACGCTGCACACACCGGCTGCTTAGCAAGGGAGTGTTCGACTATCGCTCAAACCAAAAGAGGTCGATATCTAAACAAATGCTAAAATTGGGAAATCAGATGGCAAAAGGAAACGCACAAATTATCTTTTCTCTGATGGGGAATTAACGTGTGTATTTGATTTAAAACAATAGGGTACAGGGTATGCTAGAAAAAAACCCAGAAAACTTTTCTTCTTGAAGTGACTTTGACTTCTGCCATCGGGAGGCCCACGATTCCGCGTTTTTGGACACGGTGAACTTGAACGGCTCGCGAACAACGGTAAAATAAGGAAGAACGCTTACGGTACAAATTTGTAGTTTTATCAATTTTAAAAATGTATGGGGGATACTTAGCAATTTTAGAGTTTTCCTGCCTATACGGGGTTGCTCTTTCAGTGGGGTTTCCGTCAGTGAGGGAGGGTTGACCATCCCTGCCGCAATCACTGTTCAGTTCGTCCTCGGTAAATTATTCCTGTTTTCCTCCATTTTTTTCCCCTGGTGTGTTTCTCGTCTTTAGTTTTTTTTTTTTTTTTTTTTGATTTTGTTGTTCGTGTTCTGTTCTTGTTCCTGTTGTTATTTTTCTTCCTCTTTTTTTTGTCTTTTGTACGTTTTTTTTAGTTTAGTTTTATTTTCTTGTACTTTTTGTGGGCCCTTGCAGCTAAGAACATAAGCTATCGAATGATGTTACTGCGATTTTTGGCCACCACCACGGCTCACACACTCATTCACACACAATTCAACCGTTAGAGCAAGGGAATCACATCCAGAGCTCTAACAGCCCCTCCTCAAATACCCAGCCTGTCACACTTTTTGTAAGTTATGTTTGTTTTGTCATCTTAGTGTTTGCTTTGGTTCAAGCCAAACCACTGACCCGAAACCAAAGCTAAAACGTTAGAAGCTTAAATTTGAGACAGCCAAATAGGTAGGAAAACTATTTCAGAGACCCATTAGACGTACACGATGGGGGACTGTAAAAATTCTTGCAAATATAGGGGTAGAAAACGACAGTGGGAAATTGTGAGCTTCCCCTTACAAGTTGTTTATTTTTTTTTTTTTTGCAGGGGTAAGGGGATGGGTTGGGATATAGAAGAGATGAGGACAGCGTAAGTTACGAGGATTATTGTTGAAGGAAATGGAGTTGTAAAGGGAAGCGCAGTCCACAGAACCGGAGAGCAGTCGATGAATGAAGAGAATGTCGTCTACGTCTCTGCGTTTTTCGAGGGTATTCAGATTAAGAAGTTTGAGGCGGTCGCGATATTGAGGTAAGATAAATGGGTCACTCCAGGGTAGTCCACGAAGAGTAAAACGAAAAAGCCGTTGAATGTTCTCGATTCGGGATATATGAGTTCGCTGAAAGGGGGACCACACTTGGCTGGCATATTCAAGAAATGGGCGAACAAGCGTAGTGTAAAGTAATGTCACATAAGGGTTGCTAAATTCTTTAGACCAACGTTTGATAAAATCGAGCGATGAGTTGGCTTTAAGGATTATCTCATCAATATGCGAACGAAAGTTTAACTCTCTATCGTATAAAATATCGTATAAAAAAATAGGACTTACGAGACAAAGTCATAGATTGGCATTTGGAGACATTAAGCTCAAAGCAATTTTTTATACACCAGGTGGAAAACCTATCGAGGTCTTCTTGAAGGAAAATAGAGTCTTGGGGTGAAGAAATAGTTTTGGAGAACTTAGTGTAATCAGCGTAAATGGATATGGAGCAGTGTTTGATAATCCTCTCAAGATCGTTTATAGTTAGAATGAAAAGAAGGGGACCAAGATGGCTGCCTTGTTTGACACCAGAAGTGGCTAAAAATGGCGTTGAGAAGGCTAGCCTAAATCGAACGCTATAGTAACGGTTCTCCAGATAAGAAGATATCCATTTTAACAAAATGGGAAGACAGTTTGAAAAAATCAGTTGATGTGATATTTTATCGAAGCCTTAGCCAAATCTGTAGCAATAACATCAATTTCGTTGCCATTTTTTAAGGCTGGAAGCGCAAAGGACACGAATTCAACTAAGTTTGTAGTAGTTGATCTACCTTTTAGAAATCCGTGCTGACTAGGTGATATAAGTGACTTGCACTGAAAGCTTAGAACATCATATAAAACACTTTCGAACATTTTAGGTATGTGAGAAAGCTTAGCAATGGGACGGTAGTTGGTTACTTCATTCTTTGAGATCCCTTTTTGTGAGCCAGGGTTATAAAAGATGTCTTTCAAACTTGGGGGAATTCCCCTTGTGTGAGGGACATATGAAATAAGGAGGAAAGTGGGTGCGAAAGATTGGAGGCACATTTTTGAGAAATATTGCTGGGAGCCCATCTGGACCGGATAAAAATTCATCATTGAGATTTTGTAACTTTTCTTCGATAAGGGTGGGATCAAAGGGTTGAGAGAGAGAGGGGCCAATGTAGAAATTGGGAAGGTACTTGAAACACATGGGGTCGGGTACGAAGGAGTTGTCTGCTTATGACTGCTTAAGAAAGTTTCCAAAATAGTTGGCAATAATATGTAGGTCGGTCGATGATATGTTATCGAACGAGAGAGAAGGGGGATATCCGTCTGATTTTCTTTTGTAGTTGACGAATTGATAAAATATTTTAGGATCATTGATAAGGTTGGTCTGCGCTGTGTCGAGAAAGCGCTGATAGAGGCAGTTATAGAGTTGGGTGAATTGCAGGTAAATTCCAAGATAGTTTGAGTAGTAAAAAGAATTGGTGCAAAGAAAAGTTGCCCATAATTTGTTTCTTTTATTACGTAAATAGCGAAGTCTTCTGTTGTACCATGGAGGGGAAGTAGAAGATGTTTTATGCCGTGAAAAGGGGACGTAGAGAGAAATAGAATTAAATATTTCACTGTAGAAAATGGAGACAGCATCAGATAAGATGGTGAGTTGAAGAAGTGGACTGGGATGGAGAGATATGGAAAAATGAGAGAAGAAGAGGGGGATGAAAGTTGTCGACAGTTGATAGGATAAAGGGACAAAACTTTACTGTGGAGTTTATAGGATCACTAGTGAAAATAAGGTCTAGTTGCCTACTGATAGAGTTAGGGACCTCACTTACTTGGCACAGGCTTGAGTCAGTTATGCTATTAATGAAAAGACATTCTTTGGATGAAGTGGCATTTGAAGCGGTAAAAAATAAGTGATCATCCGATGGAATCTACTTCAGCAGGGGCAGATTGAAGTCTCCAAAGCTAAGGATATCGTCGAAGGAATCACTTAGGTCAATTAGCTGGTCAATTGCTTTAATAGCAAGGATGTAGGATTCGATAGGTTGAGCTGGGAAAATGTAGCAGCACATAACGTACAGGGACCTATTGGGAAGTGTTATTTTAATTGAGACAAAGTCAATTTTAGCAGAAGAAGAGATAGCGATTAGAGAAGAGTTAAGGTTATTGTGAATAGCAAGTAGGACATCTCTACATGGAGAATTAACTTTAGGAATGGCAGGGTCATTAACCATAGGGAGAGAGTGATCGTCATCTCGAAGACATTAAACGAAGATGGGAATAGCTCCTGGCTCTTTATGTCGGGGATCAGATTGGTTTCTGTAAGAACATAGACGTCGAAAGAGAGACTGTGTGATTTAGACAATACAGCCCGAGTTTTAGAGCGCAAGCCTCTTACGTTTTGGTAGTAAAATGTAAGAGGTAGTTTGTTGCGTGGAGGATTAGGGGAGTGTAGATGAGATGCAGGCAAAGAAGGCAAATTAGGAATGAAAAAATTTATCATGGTCAGCTCGACTGCGCTGAAGGTAAGAAAGTCTTAAAGAGTGAACATAGCTGCGGAAGCAGAGAGGTCATCCGCAAACTTTTGAATAGGTGTGTCGAAGATTTCGTGGTACCTGTTGTAAAGCTTTCTGAGACTAGTTATATCCTAGGAAGGCCTTCCTGTTGGATGGAGACCATGACACTTGTTTTTGTTTTTCCCTCAAAGCAAACAGAGTCGGATTTGTCGTAAAGATATGCGAGAAAGAGACGTATATTTTCGTATATCTTTTTATCCCTTAGCCTAGAGAGCGCGTAACGGCATTCCGCGGTGTCTTTATTCTTTTGGGTCACTTTAACGTTAGCCGGTGAAAAGGGATCAAAAATAGGAACCGAGGGAGGGTTAGTATTCGTGGGTATGGGTGGTTGAGCAGTGACAGAATCAGGTGCAGGGGTTAAATTAAATGAGACGCGTTGGGGCTTGGATGAAATAGAGGCACTTGCAGCTTTTGAGGAGATTCGTGAAGGGGGTTGCTTAGGGATATAAACGCGAGGGGAAAATTGGGAAATATTTAGGTTTTAAGGCTCCAGTTGGGGTCTGGTTTAGGATGTGAATGGGGAATGGGTCTGGACGATTTATAATTATCCTTTGATGAAACGATGCTTCGTTTTTTTCTGTATATTTGTTGATTGGTTGATCGTTCCATTTGGAGACCCGCATCTTCCCTAGGTTGAGGTTGGTGTTAGATGAGTTAACAAATAACCATTAGTTACCCACCACCATTCGTTTTTGTGGTGGGATGTTGTGAGTATTGTACATTGGTTAATGGGGATGCCATACCTCTTTTTGAAAAATTCGGAAATCCAAGCAACATCTGCATAATTTTGGGAACTTTTGATGAGTAGGGCGGTAAACATCTGATTCGTTGTGCTAAGTCGGTCTAGCCTGCCTTGCTACTCTGAGGGTGTCCACGTCGTTTTAAAATGTGTAACAAGTTTCCGTGGGGCGGCGACAGAAGGGGTTGGCGTTGGAGCAGTTATATCACCATAAGATTTTTGGATCGATGGACTGGTGAGAGGGTTTGGAGGTTGGGTTTTTGGCACTGAGTGTGGCAATGATTCGGCTTCGGTTTGTAACAATTTTGTCAAAATTGAAGTATTGTAACTTTTGTGCGGTGGGGGATGGTTTGAAAGACAATCTATTTTATGGCATACTGTTCCAATGAGATTTTCTAAATCATTCAACACTGTTCTATTCGTGGTGAGTTCATCATTAAGCTCACCGATTTTATCGAATATGATATCAAGTATCGACCCGTAATGATTTGAGAGTTGGTGATTGCTTGTTGTAGTTTCGAGATAGAGATTAGATGTGGATGATTGGATACGGATATCAATGTCTTCCCGGAGAGAGTTGATGGAATTACATGTTTTTTTGTTGGAATCCATCATTGCGGAACCGATTTAAATAAATTCACTTAATGCTGTATCAAGGTGGCGCTTGTATGTTTCTTCACTTCTGGATCTTGCACTTTCTAGTTCAATTAAATGCGCAATTTGTTTTTCAATGCTATGACCAAAGTCTTCCGCACATCTTACACTTTGTTCAAATATTGATAATTTGTCCGTTATCAGTCTGACAAGTGAGTTATGATTGGATTCATTTGAGTCACTGAGGCATTTGATTGCAAGGAGCACATGTGAGAGAGAAATACTGTAACACTCATCACAGAAGAACAGCAGATTTTGGGAGAACTCTTTAAGGAAGACCGTGTTTCTTTTATTTAGCCCGCCAAAAATAGCACAGAATATTTTGCCGCAGATCCCCTTACAGGCAACAAAGTCAGCATTTCTGTCGTTAATGGAACAGTTGATTAATCCACAAGAAGACATGACGAAGACCAGGAAAAACAAAAAGCAAATTGCGGAAAAAAAAATAATAATAAAAGCACTAAACGCACTGTCGCGAAATGAACAGTAGGTCAACAGTAAAAGAAAAAAGGCGTGTCAGCGATAACAATTGTTGGGTAAGAATATAGGTTATTAGATTGATTTAACTGGAACAAATGAAATTGGGAAATTCACAAAATTATGGAGTAAAGTAAGAGGGCGACAACCAGAGAGTGATAGGGGAAAAAATGAAGGGACACCACAGGGAAAGAAGGAGGAAAGACAAGGTCAACAGACAACAAGCGGGATCGGGAGTGGAGGATTTTTGGGGCGTGATTTGCACGCAAAACTTTACTCGACATTTCTTAAGTTTAAGCCAATCTCAGCAAAAATAAGTGGTTTGCCACTGTAGACCTAAAAAGTTGTCTTCACCAAATACCTCTAAGTGACGTTGACCTCTAGAAGACAGTATTTTCCATAATGTTTGGCTAGAGTTCATCGTCTATCCTTCGGATTAAAATATGCTTCATCTATATTCCAAAGAACTCTCGATTACAAAATACGAGAACACATAGGAATAAGATATTATGTGCATATAGATAGCATCATTATCTTTGGAAAAGATGAAAGAGAACACCTCCAAAACTTAGAACTGGTATTCAAGACACTAGAAGCAGCTAACATGAAGATACAGTTGGACAACAGCGAATTCTTTCAAATAGAAATAAAGTTTCTAGGCAATGTAGTTTCAAGAGATGGTATCAGAAGAAACGCAAAGAAAGTCGACGCCATCGTTGATTTATCAATACATAATACTTTTAAAGAGCTAAAGCCCTTCTTAGGGATGACACGCTGCTATTGACGGTTTATTTGAAATTATATGAAAGAATAAAAACCCTGGCATTTCTTTTGAGTTGAGAAAACGAACGAGTGTAAAAATACCTTTCAAAGAATAAGGGTATTCTTTGCAGTCAAATATTTCAAAGCAATCACTTGTTTCTAAAGAAGTCACACTCTTTCATGCTTCAGATTGTGCAATCGAGAAGCTAATAACGTTTTTGTTCAGAACATTGACAAAAACCTAAGAATGCTATGCTTTCAACTCGTGGAGGAGCTTTCTATATGAAGAAAAGAACGTGAAGATATTCACAACCATCGCCCGCTCATCACAATGCGGACAAAAATCGAGAATAATTAATAGAAAATTTTGACTTTCCTAAAATGTTATCAAGGATTAAAAGATTGATAAAAGATTGTCAGACATGTTAAGAGAACAAATACGAACGACACCCGACCAAACCTATAATTCAACCTACTCCCAATTCGAAATGTCCCGAACACACGTATCCTCTACCATCATCGTGAACTGTCATAAATAAGGAACCTTTTAGATAACTTCAAATGAAGAAAGCCAAACATTTATTAAATTTTCTCGGCTCAGCGTGGAAATGAATTGCTGATCCAGACCGCGAGGGTGATATAATAATTCAACAGAAAATCAATACCGTACGAGGGCTGATTGATGAATACTCGGATTAGAAATAACAACGCAACTTTTTTAGGATTTAGCAATTTATTTTTCAGTATAATCCCCTTTCAACTCGATACACTTTTCCCAGCTGTGCTAGAACTTTTTTAACCCCTCCGTACAATACGACCTTTGTTGGCCTGCATTGTATTTTTTTACGGCTAGCGATATTTTAAGGTTTGGGAACAATAAGAAGAAAGGGAGCCAAATCCAGAGAATATGGAAAATGGGGGACCAATTCGTAGTGAAAGTCGACAAATTCGGCAGTGGCGACTGCAGAGGTGTAAGCCGGTGCGTTATCGGTCGGTTTTTCTTCAAATCGGCGTTGAATAGGCCCGATAAATCGACGTAGTTCTCCAAATAGTCAACATAGATCACACGGAGAAACTCCTACGGATTTCGATTAAACAGGGCCAGGCACGTCTTTAAAATGGTCTCACGTTCACGCTTTTTCTCCGGTGTGAGCAAACGTGGCACCCATCGCGAAGGCAGCTTTCTCATGCTCAAAATCTTGAGCAGAATATGGCTACACGTTCAGTTAAGATTCAGCCAAAACCCATATTTTCACACACAAAACCTCATGGGTTTTGCAAAAAACACTAACACGATGTTTTGAAATGAGTGTCAAGTTGTACTGGAGTATGTCCGATCCTTGATTCTGATTGCTTCGTTGCCAAGCTAGATCAAGTAAGTGCTTTTTAAAGGAATTGAGGAGTTTCTATCTAAAAGAGAGCAATTGAAGTTAGTAACAAAAAATGTTTTCTCCTATTAATTCAATGATCTCTGCATTAGTCTTTCTGAAGTCGCATGCTGCAGTACCACCTTTGACGATTCCTAGTAGACAAATATTTTCTGGTAATTTCCTTACTATAGTACACTTTCCTCACATACGGAAGTACTCTCTATATGAAGGCAGACACCTTCTAGTCTGAATGTTTCGTCGTAGTTTATAAGTAACATAGTTTCGTAAAATGTAATTAAAGTTGTTTTCCGTCATTTTAGGCCCAACAAGACGGGTTTCTTCATCCCACATCCGCTTCGTAACAAGTTATTCACTTTGTTGTACAACTAAAGTTTTAAATCAATAACATGGATAAGTTTGAAGTACCCATTCGTCATCCAGGCGTCACCTTCCGTAACTGTCACAATTGGCGATTTACGTAAAAAAAAATGCAAGTCTTCCAAGGGAACCAACAACACTATATTGTAATACAAATTTGTTATTTTATTTAGGGTTTAAATCGTTAATACAAAAAATGAAATCTTGTAACTAATATGTGTAACATATGTAGAAATTGTTTAAAGAAGTTAAAATCTTCTCATGGTATAGGGAAGCATTCCCCTATTTTTTATCTTTTTTTTTATTATTGAGTCTCAGTTCTTTTAATTGTTTTGTTAAATATTAATATTTTTTAGGTGAGCTTGTGTGTTTTTCTACCACTATCTGTCGCGGTCTTTACGTAAATCACGTCCCCATCACGATACTTCCTAGGTTTACCTCTATTTAAATTTAACCTTACATTTCTAGCATCCATGTTTCGCTTACTAATGCCCCTGAGATTTTTATTGACTTTTGAGGGGATGTTCAAAAGATTTTGATAATTGACTCCCTGAAACCAGAAAGAATAATACAGTTAGCTTCCGTTTAATGAACGAATGCATTGTGTTGTTATTGTGTGTTCATTGATCCTTAAATCAGAATTATCGACTTTAAAGAACCGACAAATTTCCAGTATGGTGGTTGTACCCTTTCTATCTGTCCATTTACTTCGCATCTGTGTGTTGCGGTTAGGTATACATAGTTTAATTCCAAGCGTTAAGTATATAACGATTGGGTTGAGTAAGCCTCTTTCTTTGTCCGTGACTAAAATTTGTGGGACTGCAAAGTAATGTGAGATTTTAATCAATTTTGATCAAAATGGCAGATTCATATTTAATTTGGAAAGATTTAAAAAAAAACTTAGAAAACTTGTCAACTATGGTTAAAAATTTCTTATTTTAAAGTTCTATTATATCTGTATATCAGAAAAATGTTAATCTGAGATATACACGCAAAAGATTAACAAAGCTAAGCCAAGCAAAATATTAAAAATGTTACAACTAAAATTCCTTGTTTCCCAAATGAATTGGAGCACCTTTATTCTTCGACTTGAAAACCACAACTGACTTTAGTAGATAACAAACAAAATTAAAGAAAGAAAACAAAGAAAAAGGGGTTCAGTGCATGTACACCAAACTGTTGCCCGATTGCCGTTGCGGGTATGTATTTCTGCCTGCTGCTAGTCTCGTGTCGTTGCTCATGTACTGAAGTGATTGCCTGTTCGCCATTATCACTGCTTGCATGTAGTTTCCTTATACATGTGAAAATGCGCATCGTTTGGGTTTTTGATTTAAATTTCTACCTTTTTTTTGTGTGTTGTCTGTAACCTATAATATGGTTATTTGTTCGGCTTGATTGTACCGTTGTCTTTGTTACAATCTGCGAAATCCTATCCTTTGAAACATTGTTTTTGAATCTTCGTCTGCTAGAAGATTGCACAGTGTATGTGTGCGAGCACCGTTGCAATGACTCTAAGGTAAATATGCTAGTGTTGGTGTTCCCGGCTGCGTTTTTTCTTATACAATATCCATATGAAGAATTTCGCGTTAATACTTGGGATTGGGTGTTTCCTGTAAAGTGAGTGTTACGATTTGTCTATCATACTTGTTGGTATTACAGATTTCGCATTACGAAGTAAATTTTTTTATTCAAGTCATCATATGTGGAAAGTAATATTGTTCGAGGATTTGCTCTTGATTTTGTTCTTTCTCTATAATTAAGAGTTGGCGATCTCCATAAGCAAATCTTCGACTACTCTTTTCGCCACGCGAATCTTGTTTTTTTCGAAGTTTTCCAAATAAAACTTTTCAATCCCAGATTGTTTTCCGGAATTTTAATTCCGTTTACTACATTTGAGTTGAAGTTTTCCCTAAGCATATCTATGAGATTAGAATGACAAAAGGTTCAAATATAATGGCGATGATAGCCCTGATGCAGTTCTTCGTGAGCACAAAGATCGATTTCAAATCGGAAAATAGGCTGGTTTTTAAACACATTAATTGGAACCTCTACATGTGTTATTAGATCGGAATTATCCTTATCGACACTATGCGCTGTGCAAGAATCTGTATCACTGTTGGAGAGCTCACAAAGTCCCTCTTCAGCCATACTAATCAATAAGTCTGCCCCTGTGGCTCGCCCTTCATCTGATGAAGACGATCTCGATGTCTCTTAGATGATCTTCTTCTGATTTACTGAAAACAATTATGTCATCTATATACTCTGGCACACCTCCTACACTGGCAAGTGTGCTGTTAATATCGGGGATAGGATATGTATCCAGAATTGTTACGGCTCGTAGACGCTTGTAATCGATGACCATTATGTACTGCTTTTCTTTTCATTTTCTTAAGCCGTTTTATTATTTGTTATTATCCCACAGTCTTAATAGAAGTGAACTTCAAGATAATAGCTGGAAAAACAATATACAGCCACGGAACTGCTTTAAGAATTCCAAACCGATGCTCAAGTTTTTGTGCCCCCAGAAAATTTTCATAAAAAAGGCCTTAGGTACTCATTGGGATCCCACGACAAAGGGCTTTTTCTTTTCTAGATCTCAACCAAATTTGTGCCTATTTTATCACCCATTGCCACCAGAAATGATCACTTAATTTGAATTGCATCATGTTCAGTCTCAGGATAATCTTTACGGCCCAGATAGGCTTAATAAATGTGACAGGCTTAAAAAAAGAGCTACCTATCATAACATTTCCATATATGTTATGTAGGAACAGAGAATAACAGAGAATATAAGAATGTAAAAATAAAGACGATGTAAAGAGAGACACACTAGTTGCAACATGCGTGATGGACTTTTCATTTTTCAACATAATCCATACACTCTTTACATGAATTACTTTTATACATATAAAACAACGATACGGAAATGAAATAGATGAAAACACACACTTACATAGTTTGGTGTACATAGTGTGAGAGTCACGCGACAAGACAATTATTTTTGGTACAGTTGTTACGCGAAGTGTTTTTTGGATGGAAGGGCAGCTCCGTTCACTTATGACGCGAAAGATACGTACGCTATGCAAAAAACGTTCAATACCCGATTATTATAAAAGGAAAAGTGATTTAGTGCAACGCCTTGTTAAAGATAAAACTAATAGACACGGAACTATCGTCCGGGAAGAAAATAGTGGCAGCGGCAACGAAGAAAACAGCGACATCAAGGAACCCGAATTTTTGTCCAATAGCAAAAGTATGACCACCATGGTAGCTTCAAAGATGTAGAAGAGGCACTGGAACGGTGGGCGGCGAGTTTCGAGCAGGGACGTACATAACATGCTGGGATGAGAAGAAAATCTGACGGCGAAACATATCTGGAATGCTTGTATTTCATGCAACAAATAGCAAACAAAGGCACGGTTGATCAACAATCATTAGTCTCGTTCGTAGTGGCTGGCATACGAGATGAACCGCATCGGAAAGCATTACTATTTGATGCAACCACGGTCAAAGAGTTGAAGAAAAAAATTAAAGATTAAAAAAACAATGCAACAAAGCTTACAGCCCTCTAAACAGTCACAGGCAACAAGCAAAAAATCCAAATATCAAACACCTCGACAACAACAGCAACAACGGTGTCAGACCTGTGGTGCACTTTCACACCAAACGAGTGCTTGTCCCTACAAGGATAAGGGGACTCGTTGTTTTTGCTGCATATAGGAAAGCAAGCCCGCTTAAACCAATTGTATCAATATCCCATACGATTGAAAAGGTGTCAAGCAACAAGTGTCTATGCAAGAAATGCACGTACCGGTATATTGTTACGCAGAGCCAGCATGCAGAGTCAACATTTTGAGTCAACATTGCAACAAAAATGGGAATTGTTGCTGATACCATTTCCCACAGGTATTTAGCAGATTGCAGCTATAAAAACTTACAGTAGAATGCCTCGGTGAGTTCATTCGATAGCAACCTTACATGAGATAAAAATAAAACCTTGAATACACCTGAAATTTGTTGTGCGTTTAAATTACTTTATTTTTGTTAATCGTCGTCACTTGTTCGTTCGTTTTGGTTGATCGTCGTCACTTGTTCGTTCGTTTTGGTTTCGCTTTTGAGCTTTCTTGCGTTGTTTGTGCTAGTGCTCAACTGCACTATCATTTTTCCAATTCCAAATACACAAAGTAAAGCTAATGGAAAAAACCCTTCCCATACAATCAGCGCGCGTGTGAGTTAACGTACAATTTTAAAAAGAACTGTGCCTGATCAGGCATAACATTTTTGGTGGCAGCGGTGGGATACGCAAGTGTCTCTAATAAAGTACTTTAACAAAGAGAAGAGTGAAAAGTGAAAGACAAAAAAGAGAGAAAAAAAAACCAAACCATAAAGACAGTGAATCAATTTATTCATAAGTGAAACATTCCTTTCATAAGTGAAAAAATCCAGTGAGAGATGTAGTGTGAGATCCAGAATCCAGAAACCAGATCCAGAAATACAGAAAATGAACCAAAATATTTTTACACTTTTGATGTAATAATATTGTGACTATAATTGGTTCTTAAGTAAGAGAAATAGTGAATGAACTAAACATCTTCAAATAGATGTTTAAAATAAAACTCCCTTCAGGAGAGGAAGTAGAACGAAGTTTAACTTGGATAGAAAATACGGAAGGCAGGTATAGAATTTTACTATCTAATTAGGTGACTAGGCAGGCCTTTATGTCAGTCAGTGGTAGTGATAGTGACATAAATAGCGACACAGAATTTAGTGTAGAACAGGGTAGTATAAGTGAGTCAAGAAAACATTCGCGAAACATAAAACTGTCGGAAATCCCAATGAACGTATTAACACCCTTCATTCCTACTTAAAATAGTAGTAGTGAAGAGGTGTTCAGTTCTGTCGATGCGTGCAACGACGCAATCGAGTTAGCCTCAGTAAGCCAAAAAGTTATCCTTTTTATATTCATTAAAACTAGGATTCATGGCAATGCTACGACCATTCTAATGAATAAAGAAATAACGGATTGGAAATCTCTTAAGAAGAAATTATATGGTATCTTCAAGGAACCACATAGTAGCCTTCAATTGCATAGAGAACTAATAAGTATAAGCCAAAAGAAAGATGAAACAGTAATGGTATACACACAAAGAATAGAAACATTAGAACGAAGGTTAATGCAAAGCAAACTGCATGACGTTAAAGAAGAGGACTCAAAAGGACAGTTGAATTACATCAAGGATGAGTTTCTCACAGTATTTATTATTATTTATTATTTATTTATTTATATTTTAAAGGCCATATCTCAAAGAATTGCCGGCTTCCAAGAAAACAAAAAGAGAGTCATAGCTCTAGGGATCATAATGCAAGTACTGGCTCAGCTTCCAGTTCAAATACAAACCAGAAGACAGGCAAAAAAGATTTCAAGAACGAACCAAATGTGAGGACAATAAAAAATTATGTAGTATTAAATGAGTTAGGTACCTCAGAAAGTCCACACATAAATGCGTTAATAAACGGGGATATAAAAAAATTAATCATCGATACAGGGGCGGAAATATCCATGCTTTGTGCGAATAGTGTTTATAAGCATGAAGTTGACACAAGTAGAATAATAAAATTTAAAGGTCTAGGAGGTAAACCCAAGGAAACTTTAGGTGAAATTGTTAGATATTAAACTATTCATAAATAAAAAAGGGTAAATCGAAACCAACTAGAGAACGATTTACTTGGTAACTATGCTGCAATTTTAGGCAGCCATTTACATAAGGAAGGAGGTTACTCCATTCATTATAAGGAAGGTATCTTGAGAAATAGAAACGAAGAAATAAATCTCAGGTATTTGAGTGAGGAAAAATTCGTCCAGGCTAGAAGTGAAAATTTTAGGATTATCAAACTAAAAGATAATATCGATCTAAATGAAGAAATATTTATTCCAAAACAAGAAATAAAACAGGGAGTTATTATCCCAGAATATATAACAAGGAATAATAATGGTGAATGTCTAGCAACAATATTATATACCACAGATAGAAAAATCGAAGTCACGGGAAATATTAAAACAGATCACATGAACAGTGATCTGTTCAATAATTAGAACGTATTGTGACGTGTTTAGTATCAAAGACGAAAAATTAAGCAATACAGACGTGACAAAACACCAAATTAGAACAACAGAAAGCTGTTCTCCAGTCTTCACTAAGACGTACAGATACCCAAAGATTCATGAGGAGGAAGTACGCCGTCAAGTACAAAAACTTAAGGAAGACGGAATAATAAGAGACATCAAGTCACCATGGAGCTCACCTCTTTGGATCGTTGCAAAGAAGGCTGATGCGAGTGGCATTAAAAAATGGAAGATAGTAACTGACTATCGTAAACTGAATCAGTTAACGATATCCGATAATTACCCTCTTCCTAATATAAATGAGATTCTAGATCAGTTAGGAAAAGCCAGGTATTTTACAACATTAGATTTAACTTCCGGTTTTCATCAAATCGCTGTTGATGAAAAGGACAGAGAAAAGAACGCATTTAGCACTCCTTATGGGCATTTCGAATTTACTCGTATGCCATTTGGATTGAAAAATGCTCCGGCATGCTTTCAACGCTTAATGAACACAGTATTATCAGGGTTACAGGTGGTTATGTGATTGTATATGGACAGAGTCTTGAGGAACATAATGATAAGTTAATACAGGTACTTGATCAAATACGAGCCGCAAATCTTAAGTTACAACCGGATAAGTGCGAATTTCTTCGGAAGGAAGTTCAATATTTAGGACATATAATAACTAACAAAGGGGTAAAACCTGACCCTAACAAGATAGATAGTATTGTAAAGATGCAACCACCATGTAATCGAAAATTTGTCAAAAATTTCACTAAGATAGCAGAACCATTAAATAGACTATTAAAAAAAGATACAAAATTTACTTGGGCAATCTTTTAAGAAACTTAAAGATGCTATAACAAAGTTTCAAACTTTGCAATATCCAGACCATAATAGGACTTTCATTATAACAACAGATGCATCGAACAAGCGATGCTTTGAGAAAGGGCATCCTTTAGAAATGCCGAGAATGAGATTATATTCTTTTATAGGAGCTGTTCTTATCCAACAGCATGGCACAATAGATTTGCCAATACAATTTGTTAGTAGAACGCTTAACAAAGCAGAAAAAAATTACAGCACTACTGAAAAAGAGTGCTTGAGGAAGAAAATTCATAGTTCAGACTGATCACAGACCACTTACTTGGCTCTTCAACGTTAAAGATAAAGGTTCTAGATTAATCAGATGGAGACTTAAATTAGAAGAGTTTGAATATGAGATAACATACAAAAAGGGTAGTAAAAATGTCGTTGCAGATGAACTATCAAGAAATGTGAGAATACTAGAACAGGAAAAAGACAATGCTATTTCGGAGAGTAGAATAGAATCACTAGACGAGGTAGATGATATTATAGAGGACATGTAACGAGACATAATTAACGAAGATAGTGAGAAACTAAAGAAAAAGTCTTATTGGAAAGGTATGCAAAAAGACGTAGAAAAATTTATCAGAAATTGCGAACATTGTCAAATGGAGAAGGTGATTAGAAAACCAAACCGGAATCCTATGAAAATAGTTACAACGGCTGAAAAATCTTTAGAAAAAATATCGATGGATTTAATTAGTCCACTCAAAGTAACTAGCAATGGATTTAAATTTGGTCTTACAATCCAGGACGATTTATCAAAATTTACAAAATTCATACCACTTAAGACAAAGGAAATGGGGGTAGTAGCGAAATTATTTATTAACGAATGGGTTTTGAATTTTGGTCTACCAAAAATTATTTTAACCGATAATGGTAATGAATTTTGCAATGAATTATTTAAAAATATGTGTGAGATTTTAAACCTCAAACATATAACGACGAGCATTGCCTACCCTCAGGTGATGTTAAAAGGGTACATTGTCGATTAACTGAATATTTAAAAACCACGGGAAGAGAATTAAATAACATGGAAGATTGGGATGACAGAATGCCTTACGCTAGTTTCTGTTATAATACAACCAGACATAATACCACAGGGTATACATCATATGAATTAGTTTTTGGGAATATAGGCAACCAACTTAGCCAAATTGAAGACCCAGGCGAAAAAACCATATTTGATTATCTCGACGAATTACAAGCAAAGTTAATGCAAGCTAGTTCTAAAGCAGTATAGAATACATAGAAATTAAGGGAAAAATCGAAGGTAAGATATGACCAACATATTGGCAAACAAGTAGAATACACAGTAGGTCAAAAGATACTATTTAAAAATGTAGTTAAAGGAAAATTAGGAAGTGCATTCAAAGGTCCCTTTAAAATTTTAGAAGTTCACATTTTTATTATTGCTAAAATAAAAAAACAAAAAGCAAAAATATTATAAATCTAACATTAGACCCTACTTTACAGAGTCACCTGTTGCTTCAAGTTTACGGCAGGAAGCATCGAAGTAAGAAAATTAAGTAAGTTAACCTTATTAAACAAGATTGATATAGGAGAGTTAAACGACTACGTAGAAAATATTAGAAATATCATAAATACAGTAAACGAAGCATGTTTAAGTCATATAACTAATTGCAGAAAATACCAAGAAGTAGTACGTAATAATTTAATTAAGATCGAACACAAAGTTAATATAGTATACAATATAGTTGGTAAACAGATTAGATCACGAAGGGGATTAAGTAGGTACAGGTTTTAAAACATTGTTTGGCATAATGGACAATGAAGGTGCCGAATACTATTCGGAAACCATTAGCACAATTAAAGGTAACGAAATCAGAATTAAAAATGGTATTGAAGAAAATATTAAGTTAATGTCAAAATTAGGAAAACAAGCTATTGATGTAGGCATAATACAAAATACAACCGCAAGTAAAATTCAATTCAATAAACTTAATAAAAGCCGAGGAAAAAGATATTGAAAGTAGCAATTCCGTTCAATCATATTTCAATGAAATAATGAATAAGGTCAATTTTAAAATTGTTCAGCTAGAATTAGAAATAGAACAAATAATAGATTGTTTATTGTTTATTCAAAACGGGGTTCTACATCCAAGAATCATTGAACCAAAGCAACTACTAGAAGAATTAAATAATTTATATCTTAAAAATTCTCTTGCTTTTGAACCAAGTATAAAAAACTATGCCATAATAATGAAAGAATTAAAAATACAAGCTTATGCGAAAGATAATTACATTATTGTATTACTAAAAATACCCCTTGTAACAGAAGAACAGTTTGATATATATGAAATAATTTCTGTGCCAAAGGTTATAACAAATGACGTTGTTTTATTTAATATTAGTAATAAGTTTATAATGATAAGTAAAGATAAAGAATTGTATAACTTTAAGAAAACTATTGAAGATTGTAATGAAATTAATTTAACAACTGAAGAAATAAAATTTAAATGTAATTGTAGTAAGGAAAAAGAAGAAGGTACTTTAACTAATGCGGGAATTCTAATTTTAAGCGAAAATTGTAAATTTGAGACAATGGAAACAAGTATAAGAACATTTGTAAAACCAAAAGAAACAAACCACAAAGATAGATACACATTAAACGATTTAGAAGATTGTTCTATTAACGTAAAATTCAACAAAGTTCAGTTGGATGTAAAACCTATTAATAAGATTAAGACACAGGATGTCAAAGAGCTTAATGATTTATCAATCGACAACCAAAACCAAAAACACTTCTGGGAGAATATTTTGGACCCAATTCCACAAAAATCAAGAAGCTTAATTGCAAGTGTTGGAGGTGTTATAATAATCATCATAGGATTCATCCAAGCCTATAAGTGTGGATGTAATTCAGGAACACTAACCACACTTTCGATCTTCAATATCTATTGAAGAATAAAATAATATAATAAGAAGAATAAAAAATACGTCAAGAAGTTTCCGGAGATCGAGAAAGCATCATCGATTTCATCCGAAGAGATTATAATGCGGAGTACTGAGCCCAGTTTAAGGGTAAGATACCCATAAACGTGTCTTAAGGAAGGAGGTGTTACGCAGAGCCAGCATGCAGAGTCAGCATTTTAAGTCAACATTGCAACAAAAAATGGGAATTGTTGCTGATTCCATTTCCCACGGGTAAAAAAAATGCAATCTTAGCAGATTGCAGCTATAAAAACTTACAGTAGAATGACTCTGTGAGTTCATTCGATAGCAACCTTACATGAGATAAAAATAAAACCTTGAATACACCTAAAATTTGTTGTGCGTTTAAATTACTTTATTTTTGTGAATCGTCGTCACTTGTTCGTTCGTTTTGGTTGATTGTCGTCGTTTTTGAGCTTTATTTCGTTGTTTGTGCTAGTGCTCAACTGCACTATTATTTTTCCAATTCCAAATACATAAAGGTAAAGCTGATGGAAAAAACCCTTCCCATACAATCAGCCCGCGTGTGAAGTTAAGTTATATCAACAAAATCAAGATTATCGCATTCGTTGATAATTGTGATGTCACCATTCTGAAACGCAACATTTATGATCGGCTCGAAAGCACAACTCAAATGGTTTAACTTGGAATTACTCTACAAGTCGCAATCTCAATCGGACGCCAGGATCTGTTTTTGCGGGAATCTCCATCGATCAACATTTTTTCGAAGTTAACTGCCACGTCGTACAGGACAAGTGGATGTAGGTGGACATGATTGTCGGCAAGGACATATTAACGTTTGCAAAGCTCTCAATTGAACGAGGACATGTAAAAATTGAAGGCATCACTTACCGAAGAATTACCCTATTATAACGAAGTGGAAGTGAAAAATATCGAGCCGCCAACACCTGAACTTGAAATCGATCAAAACTTAAGCCCCAAAATGCAGAATGGGATTAATCTTTTGATTTCAAATTATAGTCCTATGAAACCACCAACGTCTGCTATACAGATGCGCATCGATTTACTGGGCGACATCACCACCGCGACGGTTATCTCCTTTGGAAAAACAAATTGTTCGAAACCAAGTAGATGTGTGGCTACGTGAAAGTATCATTTGTGCAAGCAATTCAAATTATACGAGTCCAGTAGTTTTGTCGGAGAAAAAGGATGGAAGCCATCGTCTATGCATCGATTATCGGAAGCTCAATGCAAATGTGATACGTGATAGATACCCCTTCCCATTAATAGAGGATGTTATAGACACATTGAGCTCGGCGAAAGTATTTACGACACTAAACCTTCATAATGGGTTTTTCCATATGGAAGTTGCTCTAGCTAGTCGCCGATATATATCGTTTGTAACAACTGACGGCCCATATGAATTTATGACGGCACTATTTGGTCTCTATCGGTGTTCCAACGGTTTGTTAACGTAGTGTTCGGTTAAATAATTCGCAAAAAACTCATAAACGTGGATGATATAATAATACCCTCAACAAATGAAACCAGCAATCTTGCAGTAATTCGGCGAGAATTCGAAAAAGCAGCCAGGAATGGGATCTTATTTAGCTGGAGAAAGTGTAGGTTCCTTAAGAGAAGAATCATCTATCTGGGACCTCTCATAAGCGAAGGTATTGTACAACCATCTGAAGAAGAAACGAGCTCGATACGGAATTTTTCAGAACCACAGACAGTCAAAGAGGTGCAGCGATTTATTGGACTCACGAGCTACTTTCGGAAGTTAAAGACTTTTTGTTGATTACAAAACCGTTATGAGAACTTACAAAAGAAAGCGTTAGATTTGTTTTTGGGCCATATAAAAGGAATGCGTTTCAACAATTGGACGATATTTTGTGCAACGAACCAGTGCTCATGATATTCAATCCGAACTTCGAGACTGAATTGCATGCTGATGCATGCAAATATAGTGATGGTGCAATCCTCTTGCAAAAATGCCCTGACGATCAACAGTTTCATCTAGTCTTCTACTACATCTTCCAAACTGACGAAGTAGAGCAACGGTATTCGAATTATGAGTTGAAGATTTTGGCGGTAGTACGAGCTTAAAAAAGGTAGCGGCATTATCTTCTGGTATCATCTACACGGGTTGTCAGACATTTAAATTGACAATGAAAAAGCGTGACGTCAATGCCAGGATCTCCCTCTGGGCCATAGTCATTGATGAATTTAAGGCGCCAGTAAGGCACCGAAAAGAGATAGCAACAACACGTTGACGCGCTTAGTCGGTGTCCAACCGTGTTTTTCGTGGATAATGTGTTATTTGAAAGGATTCGGAACGCGCAAGTGTGCAGTATCCTCTCGGATATCCTAACCACACAAGATAGTTCTCATGATTATGCTTTGAGAAAGGGCATCCTTTAGAAATACCGAGAATGAGATTATATTCTTGTGTTACCAAAGCAGATGCAGGGAGAGATAATTATGACGACTCATCTTAAAGGCTACGCCAGTGCAAGACAGGTAGAAAAGGTAATCAACAGGGACTTCTTTATACCAAAGCTGGCAAAAAATGTAAATTCTGTCATTAAAAATTTTATTAATTTGAACTTAGCCGAAGGGAAAGCAGGTGAACAAGAAGGGATCTATAGCAAACACTATAGCAAAACCAGGCATACTACTCCACACTTTTCATATTGACCATTTGGGCTCACTACCATCGACTTCTAAGAATTACAATTATTTTTTCATAATCGTTGACGCTTTCACCAAATTTGTGTGGATCTACCCGGTGAAAACCACAAACGCAGAAGTAGTTACTAGATTGGATTAGCATAGCGAGACCATCGGAAATCCAGTTCAAATCGTAAGCGACCGAGGGGCTGCCTTTACATTTAATAAGTTCGTCGACAACGTCAAATCCAGCACACCAAGATTACGACAGGTATCCCAAGGGGCAATGGTTAAATGGAGCGAACAAACAGAACCGTCATCTCCGTCCTCAGTAAGCTGTCAATGATCCTAAAAATTGGTTCAAATTTGTGCCAAGGCTACAAAAGGCGTTAAATACAATGGTTGTAAGAAGCACAAAGATCACACCCTTCGAACTTCTTTTAGTTCCGCTGCGCGACGGTTTCGATTCCGACCTGGTGGCGAGGGTAGAGAAAGAAATGGCCCAAGATTTTGCTTAAGGAAAAGATTAACTTCGACATCGTGCTAAAGCGCAAATTGTGCAACTCCAATCAGAAAATCTAAAGCAACTAAAGAAAAAGGCCTAAATATATCGCGTAGGATATTTAGTTGCAGTAAAAAACTTCCCTATGTATTTGAGTCCGTATCAGGTAATAAGGGTCAATGGAAAAGATGGATATGATGTGGAAAATCATGAAGGCCTACGACAAACATAATCCGCAGCTGATTGCATTAAACCTTGGGTTGAGTGTGACACGGATTCCTAATCATCGGGGGCCGATGATGAAGTCAGGACAGCCGATTTGTAAAAACAGAGAATACAAGAATAAAGAGAAGTATATAGGGGCAGTCAGACGCAAGATGTTAAGAGAGACACACGAATAGCGACGTGCTATTAATAGACTCTTTCCATGAACTGCTTTTATACGTATAAATCAGTGAATTAAAATTAATTGTAAAATATACTTGTCAAGCTGTTTTGCTTTTTTTTTTTGCAATTCTCTACATATATACCACGGTGACAAGATATCCAAATAAAACTAAATTATGCGGTTTCAGCGATTACCCAAATAAATCGTACGAAGCAAAGATTAATCTTCTGGTCCTAAAAATTTTCAAATCACAAGTCGCAAAGGTTAAACATCAAGATGAGCGCCTGGATTGATTCGATCATCGCCCTATGCTGAATACATGCTCTGCCTTCCAAGTGGAAAGATGAAGAAATTCATCACCTTACCGAGATAAGGAAAAACATTTTAACGCAGGGCATCAAGGCAGGCTTGATTTCCAGAGCCATAGCGTGTCGGAATTCGTTTTGGTATTTTATCCTCCTGAGGCATCATGATCTCGTATAGATCCATTTTTTAAAATCACGTTCTTGAAACCATGACTACTTGTTCTAGTACTAGTACAAAATATTTAAATCAAACATATGTTTAAAATTCCCGTCACGTCAGTTTTATTGACATTTAGATGCTTGTTGCATTTGAGAAGTTTGTAGTACTGATTTCGTTGAAGAGAGAAGAGGTGAACTAGTTCATTTTGTTAAAACCAATGGAGACATGCCACGTTCAACGGGAAGAGGAAGATATATGTACAATCATTAAGAAATTGTATATGTAATTTATATTTATACAGTGATTAATTCATTGTATCGGGATATTATTATTTATTTTGGCTATTTCTTTTAGATATCAACGAAAATTTTATAAGTATTTTTTTTATACTAATACTAGTACAATATGCATTTAATTTCAGTTTTAATTTATTTGATTCCATTCGTTTCCTTGTCCTTTGTCATATTCTTGAAGGGTTAAAAGTGCGTTAAAATTAAATCCATAATTTAAATTGTGGATAACACAAAGAGGTTGAATTTACGAATGTGTTTTTTTTTGGCAGTTAGAGACGACCAAGTTGTTGTCATCTTGCAAAATTCGGACTACGAAGATAATGACGGTCCATTTGCAACTGATAAAAGTAGTGAAGATAAAGTTTTTGGACCTGACAGCAATGATGACTCGGAATCTGAGAACGATAATAGTAACGAGATCTTCAATACCTCCTCTTGTAGGCAATGCGAGTGTAAGCACCATAATTCACCCTCTCTTTCTGCCCTGTCGAAATTATTGGAAAAACTAATAGGAAATAGCTTGGAATGTACACTAGAAAGGCATCTTAATCATGACCAAAACGGGTTTATGCAACATGCTTTGTTAAGCGGTTTATGCGTAGCTGGTATTTCGAAGACATTCTGTCCCCTTCGAATTGCTGTCCAGTTTGGGGCTTCTGTAAATAAAGCAATAGTGGGTTATTTGCTATATATTAATTTTTTAAAATGGAGAATAAGAAATTGCATTTTTGGCATATTTTGCTTTTATTGTTTAAAAAAGATATCAAAGACTTGGAAGATTTGCAGCATGTACGGAGATTCGGTTATAAGCGCTGACAGGCTTCGTTCAGGAAATTCAAACCTTATTGATGTTGTCCGCTCTGACCGTCCACCCACTACAGACGGCAATCAAATCTTTGGGTGCAGTTACCGTTGACAGGCTTTTGATAACACGGAAGATCGCTCAGCGTTTCGCAGAGATTTGAATGTAGAAAAAGGTGGACGTTTGGGTTCCCCACGATCTCAGTAAAAGAAACATTGTGGATCGCATAATGGTCTGTGAGTCTTTATTGAGATGGAACTCGCTTGAGGCTTTCCTGAAAAGAGTGGTTACAGGAGACGAAAAATAGGTGTTTTACAACAACACTCGTCAAAGGTGCGCTCTTGTGCATCCCGAAAATATAATGTTTAGCATTAATTTTGACTGGCGAGGTGTCTTTTACTTCGAGTTGCTTCCACACAGACAATAAATGCCGTTAAATATTGCTCTTAGCTTGATACTGTGAAGAAGGCAATGGAAGAAAAACGGCTAGAGTTGGCGAACAGAAAGGGTGTTATTTTTCGTCATGAGAACCCCAGACCACCTACAGCTTTAGCGACAAAACAAAAAGTGAATTTATTTGGCTGAGAAAAACAAAAATGTGTGTTTATATGTACCCCTAAAGACACCGCAGAACTTATTGAAAAACCCCACCTAAATCGCGGTCTTTCTCTACTGCGCTAACCTTCGGGGGCTGATTTGAAACTTTTTTTTGACCGAATGGGTCTAACAAGTATGATTTAAGCTAGTGAATAGACGTGTTTTTTTTTGGCTGGCTAATCTTGCTTTTTTCAAATAAAATTTAATCAACCTGACTTATTGTATTTTTTCCGTGAAAGTGCCCATTTTACATACAATACATATAATTGATTTTAACTTCATAAGTGATAGTGACACCAATTAAATAATTGCTATTCCAAATTTGTTCAGTTTTGTGGAAACCAGTTTGCCTTTGACACTTTTCTTTGCTTTACTTACTTTATATTTCGAGCTCCTACTCTATACCCACCTTAGTATGTCCAACTCTAAACGGTCGCTGACAAACTCGATAATTGACACAAGTGTAAGCTCCCCTCGAACATAAATTGCCTCTTCGCAAAAAACTAGCCAGGGTGATCATACTTTGTTGGATAAAATAGATCAGCAACTTGAGTCCCACAGTGAGTTAATAATATCACTTATTTCATCAAAAATTTAAATGAACAATAATAAACTAGGGGCCAAAATTGATTCTCAATTCGCCGAATTAAACAAATCAGTGGCAGACATTAACTTGCGTGTGATACAATTGGAAAATAATTACACTGCCTCAAACTATGCTATAAATTTTCTTAAACGTGAAATTTCAAATATCAAAACCTTGCTGTCTAATGTCAACCCTGACACCTAAATTGTAATTACTGACCGAATCACTGAATCACTGAATTGAAATCCGCTTAGGAAGATATTGAAAACAAAAATGTTTTAAGAATTATTTTAATCATTTATGCCACGTTATTAATATAAAACCGCCAATTTTGAATGACAAACTTCGCACACGCCCTCGACCGAATAGTGGCAAATTCCGGTCCGTTTATGATAGGAACTTCGTATTATCCTCGCACTCAAAATACCGACAAAACAATAACAAGCAAATCAATTTATGCGACGTTGAATTAAACTCGCATTCAAATGTCTACCTGCGCGAGTGTCTATCAAAATCCAACAACAATTTACTGCATCGTGCTCTTCAACTAAAGAAACAATGAGAATGAGAAACAGCTCTCATCAGTTTTTACGATGAGCGGACGTGTGTTTGCTAAACGGCAACCCATTAATGAAGCTGTGGAAATGAAAACCATCACTAAATTACATAGCATTGCCAACCCATAAAAATATTATTTTTATACATACATAGTTTTCTTTTGTTTTTTTATAGAAAATCTTTTTTTTTTTTTTTTTGAAAGTTCTGAACTATTAAGAAATTGTTTTTAATTTTGCATATTTTTGAACTTTTCAATAATCTCCAAATATTATTGTTTTTTTTCTCTTTTTTTTGTTCTTGTTCTAATAAATCTTTGAAGAACTCCATGGAAGGTGTTATGTTTTACTCTAAGCCTGCTGTGCTCTCAGCCGCTTACCTCATGCCTTTTCCATCGTTTTTATTAATATACTTTAGATATGAGATCGAATTATAACTTATTTAACCCGACCAGCGAGGGTCACACAGTAATCTGTTGCTCAATGGTTAATGTTCTGTGCAACCGGATGAATGGTCTGCGTGTACGTCAATTAAACGCGCAAAAATTGTTTCCCAAGATTAATGAGCCAAGAGATTTGCTAATTGGTTCCAAGGTTGATATTGTCTGCATTACAAAATTTTTGTTTAAGGATAGTATGGGGGATGAGGTGTACAACATTGATGGATACAGGCTTTTTCGAGGGGATATAATAAGTAGATCAGGTGGCGATGCTGCCATATTTGCAGAAATTGGTTTGAGATGCTACCCAATATCAAAGTCTCCTGCCGGTATTCAAATTGACTATGTGTTCGTGGAGCTCATATCTACCATAGGCAAGCTTCTCATCTGATCTATTTATAGACCGACCAAAAATATATATCCATTTCCAATATTCTCTGTGTTGGAATCCATTTCAACTCACTACCAAAAAGTTTTAGTAGGTGGTGATTTAAACAGCATCCTTTTAGTTGACAATGACATCACTGATAGTATGCGCCCACTTAATTTGTTCCCAGTCAATACTGGTAATGCTACGTACTTTTCCAATTAAACGAGCACTCCCTTAGATGTTTTCTTTGTAAATAATCTCAATGACGCTCTCTTGTATGACCAGTTGTCAGTACCTGATTTTTCCAGACACGACCTGCTAATTTTGATCATCGATTTGGGTATGCAGTTACAACCTTCGAATTTAGAGATTTTAGGAAAATTGATTACAACCATCTGGAAATAAATTTCCGGCATATTCATTGGGATCCTTAGTATTTTATGTCTTCCCCTAATGACCAAGTTGAGTTGGCTTACACCCGGAATTCGACTGCTTTGCCATGAGCGCAACCATTTCTACGCGAGTTGGAAGCGTTACAAATTAGATATACATCAAGTTGTCGAAATTGCGAAAAAGAATTTTTTCAGGAACATAATTGACCAATCAGCAACAGGTCACCAACTCTGAAAAATTATCAGGGAAATTGGAATATGTGGAAACATTAAACATATTGATTCCGAATTGGACATATATTCCCTTAATACAGATTTCGTTTCCCTCCTTTTCTCTGCCATTAATGTTATTCCTATAAATCCGCTTGGTTCTAACTTTCTGGACAGTTCTTTTGAATTTTCCGGTATAGATGATGCTAAAATGATTGCTTGTTTGCTGTCGCTAAAATGAAATGCTGTAGGCTTTGATGAAATCCATCCCAAGTTTGTGAAAATAATCTTTCTTATTATTCGTCCACCTCTGGTGCGTCTTCAAGTAAATAATAACAAAAGGCATTTACCCTTCAAATGTGCCGAAATAACTCCCATACAGAAGAGTTCTAACAGTAAGGAATAACGGCCGATATCCATACTGCCTTACATAAAAGGCAAATATACATCTATATTCATTTCAACAACTTGCTCTCTCTAATGCAATCTGAATTTAAGAAAGGTCATAGGTGTACAACAGCTATAATTAAAGTTGTAGACGATATCAAAGAGGAGTTGGATGAAGACAAAGTAACTTTTCTACTTCTATTGGATTTCTCGAAAGCATTCCACACAGTTAACCACGCAAACATCTGTAAAAAACTGCTGACATTGTATGGTTTATTAACTCAGCTACAAATACCATATCATCTTACCTAAAATAAAGAAATCAAGCTATCTCAGTAGGCCAAAAGTCGTCCGACTTTATGTAAAATACTAGAGGGGTTCCACAGGATTCCATCTTGTGGCCTATTCTATTCTCGCTTTCGTGACCTCGTCTATTCCAATGTATGCTGATAACGTTCAACTCTATCGAAGCTGCCCTCTTGGTATAATAGATGATTGCGCCAATGCTTTAAACACTGACCTGGAAAGCATATAAAGCTGGTAAAAAAAACGAACTAAATGTATCGTCATGTATAAAAAACTGCTTGATCTCGCCTACGTTGACACCGCAAATAATCTGGGGGTTGTTTTTAATAGAAAACTTAAATGGAATAACCTCATCAACACTATAGTTGGTAAGGTATATGGAAAGTTACGCCAGCTCTGGATGTCACACTACTTCACCCCTTTCAAAACTCGCCTCTTACTAGCTAAAGCACTCCTTGTACCAGTTCTCTGTTATGGTTACGAAACCTTCTGTTACTGTGAAATTAACATTAAAAGAAAACTTAATGTCGCTTTTAACAACATTGTGCGTTACGTCTTCAATCTTCGACAGAATATCGAATTTGCTCTATAACATGCCATTTGACCATCTAATGCGCTCTCGATCCCTTACATTGCTTTCCAATTAGCCTTGTTACCTTTTCAATAAGATAAGATTTACCACGTCTGAAGGATTTCGAAAAATCACTCACCAACGTTACTCATGCGACAATTTTTTATAATGACTACTCGCCTGTTGAACTTCTTACCACGGTATGTCCGAAGGTCTTGCGGCAGAAATAGGTTTGAAAAGGAACTTAAATCCTTCTATATAAACAATAACACCTTACTCTTTCATTTTTTTTCTCTTTGTTCTTATACTTATACTTGGTAAATTGCACAATTTTATCTGGAAATATATATATATGTAGGCAGCTGAGTGTAAAAAAATGTATTTATAATATAAATATCTATTGTATTTCTTAGTAACAGTATTACATTAATAATTTTTTATTAGCTTTAATCTGAATTCGTTTTGAACATATTAAAGCTTCACTATTGTAATTTATAAGATAATTGTATGTCTTAATAATAAAAAAAAAAAAAAAACTAAAAACTAAAACTAAAAACAAATGG
Organism: Volucella inanis; assembly: GCA_907269105.1. Taxonomy (NCBI): domain Eukaryota; kingdom Metazoa; phylum Arthropoda; class Insecta; order Diptera; family Syrphidae; genus Volucella; species Volucella inanis. The sequence goes on along the minus strand of OU026156.1, from coordinate 131,210,609 downwards.
GTATCCATCCACTCTTCATGGCCCTGCAGCTTTGCTAATCGATTGCCTTCTTAGTCCATAGAAGCTGCGATTGGCAACAGTTATTCTTCGTTTGAACTTAATGTTTTTGTCGTCTGAATTGATAGCCGAACCTAGGTGGACAATGTCCTTAACTACTTCAAAATTGTATTTTTCGAGGGTGATGTTCTGTTCGAGACGTCGGGGTTAGGTGTGATTTCTGGTTGTACTGTCTGTTAAGCCAGTTTTCAACGCTTCCTCGCGAAAGCGCCAAATTTTTCAATAATGTTAATATCATCGGCATATGCAAGTAATTGGACGAACTTTCGAAAAATTGAACCTCTTATGTTGGGGTGTAAGTTTTTCACTAAACTTTCAAGAATGATGTTAAAGAAACTGGATATAGCGCATCGCCTTGTCTACATCCTCTTTTGGCATCAAATGTCTCAGTTAATTCTTTATCAACCTTCATGGAGCGCCGTCCATTATTCATCAAAGTCCTGCGCAAACTGACGAGTTTGACAGGAATAACAAAACTCGACAATACTCTGCATAGTACGTCTCTATGGATGCTGTCATACGCGGTCTTAAAATCGATTAACAGATGATGTGTATGGATTTAAGACTCGCGGGTTTTTTTTCAAGATCTGCCATAGTGTGAATATCTAGTCGATGGCGAACTTTGCTGGCCTAAAGCCAGACAGATATGGACCAATCAGTTTGTTTAGAAACGGTTTCAGGCGTTCATTTATTACGGAATATAGGACCTTGTGGGAGATGTTATGCAGGCTGATGCCTCTATAGTAGGCACAGTTCAGAGGCTCTCTTTTCATAAGGATCGGACAAACAATGCTGAGATTCCATTCGTCCGACTATGTTTTACAGATGATGACTTACTAACTAATCGCCTATTGCTTTGAAGAACCCGACTGTCAAGTCATCAACTCCAGCAGCTATGTTGGAATCAAATGGACGGAATTGTTGATCTACATCGTCTAGGTTGAAAGGTTCATTCTACCTGACAGCGGTATTTGATTCGTCGACACGACACCACCTCCGATAACGGATTCAGACTAATCGAATGGTGCCAGGATAAAGCATTGACGTAGCTAGCTTGCGCACCTTGATATTCATAATAAGACTTGGAAGTCTCCTGAACAACTAACCGCCAAGCAGACTCACCAAATTACGATCGACTCAAGGCACTTCTCCAGTATTATTTATGTCCTAAAGTTTCGAAGGCCCAACTTCGACCCGGACTATTAGCTTTTTGTATCGAAGGTAAGGTTAGGAATATCCCAAACATGGCAAAGACAAGCCAATATTCTGAGGTAGTTTGACGTCGGATGGCTACAATCGCAAGAGATCGCCAATTCTTTGGCGAGGTCAAACTTATGTTCACTTACCATACTCATAAATTCATTAGGTACCAAAATTCCAAAAATGATGAACCATTGGAAATAAAAACATTTTCATGTTTGATACTTTACGTTTGTTATGTAAGACACAACAAATATTTCTACATATTTTACAATAGATTGTTGATTGGTATTGCAAAATATTTGTACAAATGAAATAACTTGTTCCTTTTAATACAATCACTTTATTTAATACAGTTACAGTTTAATACAATCGCTTATCTCAACCACTTTTACTTTACTTTATTTTTTAATAAAAACACGTCTTTACTCTCTTAATTCATTCTTCAAATTCCACTCAATAACTAACTTGCATATCTTCGGCAAACCTCTTTCGAGAAAAATCTGTACTATCCAGCGTTCCATAAAAATATTCATTGTAAAAGAAAATCATATAATCCCATTCTCGAATGGTTGAGTCTTATGTTTTTTAAATATGGAAATCTTCTGGTCATTAAATATAGGGGACGCAGTTCACATTCAAACGGATATGACACTGCTCCCTCCCTAAACTTGTTCGTCCCGAACAACTTTGTCATTCATCAGTCCATTTAAATGACTCGTTCTATCCATAAACCACCTTCAATTTTCCTCGATCCCCACGCTGGATCCGGTAAACAACATAATTAATGCGGGTTATCATCTTGTATGGACCTTCAAAATCATTTTGTAATTTTGGTGATTCGTCTTTTTTACGCCTTTTTTACAGCCATATCAGACCTCCTTCGAAGAAGCCGGAATATTTCGCTTTGATGTCGTATCTAGTCTACATGCGTTAGTTTCATCTTTTTCGGGGTCTTATTATGCAATTTAGGAAATCCTGCGCAAGTCCTTTACCTTCTTGGGCTTCATAGGTGGATATCCGAATTTTGTTTTACTTGACAACCGAACTACTTGACCGAAGGAGATCGAATGATGCATTCTCTGTTGAACTATGTACCGCATTTCGGTAGGACGACGACCTTAGAGAGATGATCATTCAAAATTCTATTGAATCGCTCGACCATTCCATCAGATTGAGGGTATAGTGGCGTTGTCCTTCACTTCCTGGAAGACTTTTGATGTAAAGTTTCGTTCTCTATCAGAGTGTAACTCAAACAGTTGTTTGATTTTGGATTATTAACACTTCCGGTCACTTACTGAAGAAATGAGGGTGTACACTGACCATGAGGGTGTATCGGTTGCCAATAAATGTTTCGTAAAACGGGTAAGCAATGTCGATGGCTATTCTTATAAATGGTGCTTCGACACCGTACTGCTGCATTAGTCAATGTGGCTTTACTTTTGGGCCCTTGGTAGCCGCACATCTTATGCACTTTTTTCAACAATTCTCGAAATCTCTTTTTGCACCTACACAAAAGAAACATTCTCTTACCTTCTGAAACGTCTTTTTTTGCTTTCTTATGCTTACCCATTTTCTTTTCAGCAAGTCATCTTGCACACAAAGCGACTGCCTTCAGAGTTTAGCTCTTTTCCGAAATCATTCAGGCCAATATTGTTAAATGTCATTATCTGCCACTTGGAAGGAACTGTATGGTCTGTCCGAAGAATGAACTTTTGTCCATAGAAGTACTTATGGAAATTGCTTCGAATTAAGGCCAAATGTAGTAAAGGCAGTAGTTCCTTTCAGGTCTGGCGAGTATTTTGGTTTAATATGCAAACACTTGCTTTTGACCATCATGAACTGGAGAGATCACAGCTACGACCCCAAATACGCTAACTTCTGTGTCCACAATGAACAATTTTACGGGTGTAGGGTAACATAAGATGAGGGCATCGCACAGCTGCCACTTGAGAGCTTGAAATGCTTCTTCGGAGGGAACAAGGTACACTTTTCTGAGTTCAGCTTCAAATGAACACTTCACAGCCCCACAAAAACTTCTTTAGAACGTCTTGCCTATGATGATAATATCGTCCAGATAGATGAATGTTTTTTTTATCCTACATGATCTCGCGCACAAGGGATTTGTGTACGCTTAAAATGTTTGCACACAGCACGAGTTAAGGAACCTTAATAAAAAGATTATTCTCCCTCGAATATACAAAACGACAGAAAAATAACCACTCCTTATCTTTAAGAACTATTGTACGAAAACTAAAAAATCAGCAGCTAAGAAGTAGCAGCACTAAGAGCTCAAATTGGTTTAGTAACACGGCAACTGACGGAATTAAAAACAGATGTGTAGACAGTACGTAACAACCAAAATGTGTTTCGAAACATCACAATCGTGGAACAACATCTCCGATTTGAAAGATCTAAATCTAAAGGTATTCGAAAATTTATAAAATTGATGAACTTCAAGATTTCGATATGACTCTGGGCGAACAAGATTTGGGAGCTAATAAAGCAAAAATTAATTTATTTGATTATAGCCTAAAATACAAAATAAAGAAAATGGAAATTGTGAATTTAGAACAAAAAATAATTTACACAGGGGACAATGAAAAATATAGGAAGAAAATAGAAGAATACGGTGCAAAATTGGTATATGGTACTATATATGTAAACCAGGGCAACAGAATGTAGTTGCAGATGCTTTTTCAAGACAGCAACTAAATATTACTACTGATTGTTCAAAACACTCGGGGCAGAGTTTATTAGTAGAACAACTGAAACTAGTAAAACAGCCACTTAACTTGTTTTTCTTTTAGGAATCTTTTTTCTAACTAACTGGTGGGTGTACGAGAAATTAGCTGATATTACACAATAGTCTGAAAAGCCTAGAGGATAGATCACATCAACCGTGTACTTATTAGGGTGAAAGGTTAGAAACCAGGGTGTTGGCGGTATGATTGTAAACTCTGGGACTCGCGTGGGCTAATTTAGAAGCTGCGTTCAGTTGTTTTCCGCAGCGAAGATGCAACACATCGCCCTGTTGGTGTTGTCTGTCCATGATGTCGAAGCCACCCAGAATTGTGTATGTTGACAACACCAGCAATAATGATTTCAGTATTAGGATACAGGCTTACAATTCTTTGAGCGGAATCAGAAGCGCATCAAACTCGTTAAAGGTTGATCTGCTTTCCAAGTTGGGACTTCTGTAAATAAACCAATAGTAGATAACTTGCTTACGGAGATGCAATTTTAACCACATGAAATTGAATTCCGGACTGGGACATGGATTACATTTTAATGGAGTTTGGTAAGCTACATTACCAATAGTGGCACTAGTTTAAATCCAAGTAGCTTCAGACCAAAATGATCTGAGAGGTGTGGGCGGGATCTACCTGTTTCTCACTAAGTGTCAAAACTGCTGGTTTTTACTTACAGACGTGGACGTATGCATATAGTAGCTATGTTAACCCTGAAGTACCTAGTCATAACCATAAACAAACACCAACAATGCTAAGCAAGGCTAAGACTAGAGAACTTTGACTTTAGTTTACTAGGTGTTATGCCCTTACAACAATATTGTATGAAACAGTGCATCAACAAAATTAACACTTAAAACCCACCTACCGTATGATAAATACAATAACAACAGTGACCTAGTGCAATCAACAGTACTTCGTCCAAGAGCGGGAGAGGTGGGATACCCGCACTGTGTGATAATTTTTTTATATTTTTGTTTTTTTCACCGTACTGCATTATTTTTCGTTGTTTTTTTTCACACGCTCACAGTGGTTTAGTCTATTCTTTCGTTCATGAATTTTCTGGTAAAGCCCCTGCAGTCTGTCCTTCTATTCATCTAGTTTTTGCTTTTGTTCGTTAATTTTCGTTCGAGGCTATACTTAATTATTCCAGATTTTTATTTTGTTTATCGCGGCTGTTTTTCTGTTCGTCCATTTTCGACAAGAGGAGTTTCGTCATCGCAGCCATGTCGTTGCTGGTACTCATTTGTCCTTCTTCGTCAACGTCAAACGAATATGTGTCGCTTTTCCTTCCGTTAGTGCTGAGATTTCTCTTGTTCAATTCGAATTTGAGTTGGAGGAAACATTTGGATTTTCGACCCACTACATCTTTTTAAAATATTCACAAAACATTTCTTTTCTTCTTTTTCTTACAGACAATATGTCCTATCCCACTTCTGACAAAAATGTAAAACGTTACAATTTAAAATCTAATAGCATTTTTCAATCACTTTTACTTTTTACTTTACCACTTAATAACTTTCTTATGGCGTTTTGGATTGGTTTCTCTCAGAACATAAGGCGATTCGGAATCCAATTTAACACTTTAAACTTCTGACAATAATATTTGAAGCTTGTACATATTTATATAGGGTTTTCTAATAACGACTTGACAATTTTTTTTTTTAATTTAAAGGCAAACCATTTGAGATATTTCAAAAACTTTATTATTGGCTTGAAGTACAATCAAAACATTTATGAATGGAACTCGACTTCGTTCATATGGCCACCGCGGGCACGTTTGCAGCGGTCGATTCGTTGGACCCAATTTTCACCAACTCGGCCACACATTTCGGCCGAAACGGTCGCTATTTCGCGTTCAATGTTGGCTCTGAGCTCTTCCAACGTCGTCGGCGTGTTGGCATAAACCAATGACTTAACGTAGCCCCACAGAAAATATTCAAGCGGCGTTAAATCGCACGAACGAGGCGGCCAATCGACTGGCCCATGTCTTGAGATAACACGCTCACCATACTTACTCTTCAATAAATCGATTGTAGCGTGTGCTGTGTGACTTGTGGCACCATCCTGTTGAAACCACATGTCGTCCCAGTCCATGTGATCATGGCGTGATAACGCTGACCATTCACAGTAACGTGACGATCGTTATCGTCGACGAAAAAATATGGCCTAATAACGCCGCCGGCATGCAAACCGCACCAAACAGTTATTTTTTGTGGAAGAAGTGGTGATTTATGAAGCACATGTGGGTTTTCACCCGACCAGTATAGCATATTTTGCTTATTGACGAACCCATTGAGCCAAAAATGAGCTTCGTCAAGGAAGATGATTTTGCGATGAAATTCATCATCTTGGCGCATATTCTCCAGAACCCAATCGGAGAAGGTACGTCGCTTCAAATGGTCCATCGGCTTCAATTCTTGAGTCAGCTTGATCTTGCATGGGTGTAAACCCAAATCCTTACGCAGAATACGCCATAATGTGGTCTGAGCGATGCCAAATTCTTGAGAAAGCCGTGGAAATGACTGATTTATATCGTTTTCTACGGACGTCTGAACGGCAGCGATATTTTCGACACTTCGACCAACCCGTAGACTCACTGACACGGCAACATCACATAACGAATATGTAAACTCAAATTGTTGCACTAAACTTGTTATTGCCTGTCTACTAGGGCGAGAATTACGACCGAAAATTGGAGTTAAGGCTTTTACAGTTGCAGTGGCCGACTCCAAATACCTGTAGAAAATTTTTATAATTTGCAGACGTTGCTCGTAAGTGTGCTTTACCACGATGAAAATGTTGAGCTTAGTGAATAAATTGAGAGTAACAGTTTGATGATTAGTGAAAGAGTACGTTCACAAATTAAATTTAAAGTTGTCAAGTCTCTATTGGAAAGCCCTATATGTATTAGTATAAATACTTTGACATAGAATTTAGAAGACAAATTTTGCTTCTGAAATGAAAACTAGAAGCAAAATTTTGATTTTGGAAAAGTGACAGTATAACAGTTCAGAACTAATGTGCATATCTTATAGAATGCTAATATATATATATACTCCCTGATATTTTTCGAGAACAATCTGTACCACCCAGCCTTCCATACAAAAATGTAAATTTTGGTAAAAATTTCGATAATTCCAATATGCATTCTCCAATAGTTGAGTCCTTTGATATTCAATTATGGAAATCTTCTGTAATCAAATATAGATGACGCTGTTCATATTTTAACGGATATCATAATATTTTAATTAAGTTCAATTATTTAATGCTATCTCAATAATTTCAGTAATATAATTAAATTGTTTCATTTCAGTATTTGGATATATCGAGCTCTAGAAAATTCGAACAACATCAAATAAAATTAAATAGAACCAGCAATGTCACAGATTCAACCAATTTGGCGGTGTTTTTAGCTAAAGAAATAGAAGAAAAAAATATGCAAAGCCGAAAGAGACGATCGTTAATGACGAGAAGAATATTTTACAACATTTTCAAGGAAAAACTAACAATGTATGTGCAAATACAAAGTAACATATAGTACTTTTCTTTTTGGTATACAATTCGTCCTTGCCTAAAACAGTTCAATATTTGCATGACTTTATGAAAGACTCCGATAAAATTTTTTTATAGTATGTACGTGTAAGAAGATTTAGCTGAAAGCCAAAAAATGTGTTCATATTTCTCTATATTTATTGTTAGTCGGTCATATGATATCGTACGAAATCAATAAGACTCGCTACCCTAATTGCAAAATTTGTGATTAAACGTCAGAAATAATTAGACCAATATTAAAGATAATAAATATAATAAATAAATTAAAATAAAAGATAATTTATTTTCAGATCCACAAAGGAAAGTGTCGTCGTTAAGTTAGTCAGTATGTTCTTCAATCTGGGTATTCTATTATATAGGGTTTTCTAATAACTTGACAACTTTTTTTTTTAAATAAAAGGCAAACCATTTGAGATATTTCAAAAACTTTATTACTGGCTTGAAGTACAATCAAAATATTTGCAGCGGTCGATTCGTTTGATCCAATCTTCAACGAGTCGGCCACACATTTCGGCCGAAACGGCCGCTATTTCGCGTTGGCTCTGAGGTCTTCCAACGACGTGGGCGTGTTGGCATAAACCAATGACTTAACGTAGCCCCACAGAAAATAGCCAAGCGGCGTTAAATCGCACGAACGAGGTGGCCAATCGACTAGGCCATGTCTTGAGATAACACGCTCACCATACGGACTGTTCAATAAATCGATTGTAGCGTGTGCTGTGTGGCTTGTGGTACCATCCTGTTGAAACCACATGTCGTCCAAGTCTATATCTTCCAATTCGGGCCAAAAATAATCGCTGACCATTCACAGTAACGTGACGATCGTTATCGTCGACGAAAAAATATGGATCAATAACGCCGCTCTCATGCAAACCGCACCAAACAGTTATTTTTTGTGGATGAAGTGGTGATTCATAAAGCACATGTGGGTTTTCACCCGACCAATAACGCATATTTTACTTATTGATAAACCCATTGAGCCAAAAATGAGCTTCGTCACTGAAGATGATTTTGCGACTCCGAATATCTGTAGGCGTTGCTCGTTACTGTACTTGTTGAGTTTACTGAATAAATTGACAGTGACAGTTTGATGATTAGTGAAAGAGTGCGTTCACAAATTAAACTCAAAATTGTCAAGTCCTTATTGGAAAATCCTATATAAAAAATCCAACATTGTTCATATTTCTTCAATCATGCATAATGAACACATGAATTTTACCGCTTAGCTACGAGGGGTTTAACTCCCTATGGGCCGAATATTTTTCTTAAGTGTAAAAAAATATATGCAACGAAAAATCTATTATTATAAACCTATATGGTAATGCCAAAAAAAATAAATGTTAAACAGTTTAAGCAACTTTATTTTCGTTAATTCAGTTTGTAACTTTATAGTAACAACGGCTTACAGTTTTCACTTCTATGCATAAATGCTTAAGCGTGAAATTCGATAAAAAAGTTTGAATTTGGCGTAAACATAGATGAACGTTGCGTTTGGAACATTCTATTTTTGGAACTCCTTTACAACCCGACTTTTTGCAGCGTCTTCTATTGTACTAAAAATTGGCCAATGTTCTTCCTCATTTTTTTGCACATTTTGTATTGGAAGTATTGTATTCGGTTTTCTTTTTCTTTTATCTTCTACGAAGCCCTCTTTTCCTAGAAGTTCCTTTGTGCGCATGACATAAAGAAGATGTAATGTCAGTTTTAAATTATAATAAGGAATATTGACGCTTAATGTGATAAAAAATCTCTCTTATATAATAGGCACGCGTTTACCACCGTTAAATCTAATAGATGAAACATTATACGATGGTATCATTGTCCCAAAATTGTCTCAATTTTTATTCGGTACAACGCTATCAACGAATCGACCAAGTCTACTTCACCCATGTGTTGATGATATATTTTAACTACACATATTTTCGCTTTTTACATCAATTTTACTTATTATTTTTTTGTTCCAACTCTTCACTACGTCTATTGGCTCTGTTTTGCACAATATGCTCATTACATGAACGGCTCGACAGCAAAATTTTCAAACCATTATCACCCTTTCGGCGGGCAATGGCAATCCTCCGAAAGTCAAATTCTGCCTATGAGAAAGCTTCTCAGAAGAGCCGCTCGGAATCGGCAATAAACAGTAAGGCCTGCCTACTAGCAGGCCAAATGAAACGCACAACAGAAACGCTTTTTAGCCCTATTTTTTTAGGTTTTTAACCAATTTGTCGAGAATAGGTCTTACTTTTTGTAAACTATCCATAACTTTTGAATTGTTTGTGTTAGTCTCTATCCAGTCTCTCCATCGCGTACGACTCTTAGTATTGGCAACGGCAAACACTCTTGTCCCCGATTTCTAATAGAATTCAAATATTGGTAACCCGTGACGGACTTGAAAAACAGGAACCAAGGTTTTGTTCAAATTCGTTCGATAAAACACCTATGAGTTTTGCTGGATCACACTACACTGCATATGCATTGGTATACTCAACTATATCACTTATGATTTAACTTTTAACTAGTTTTCGAAAATAGGTTCCTTCGGGGTCTTCAGGAAAATCTCCTTTCCAAGAGCGTTGACAAATATTATTCATCTGCGATACTGATTGCCAAACAATTTTTTGTCGTCTTGAATTTTTCTCACCTGATGACTTAATACTCAATTCGTCATTACTGTCAATAATAGTTATGCGTGGTCTGATAAATGCTATTGGATGATCTTCATGTGACTCAGAATCTAATAAAGAATCTTCGGATCCATTACCGCTAATGCATCTAATTCTAATTCTTCTTTTATTTTTATATGATTTTCTATCTATATTTTGGGTATTTTGTATACAAATTTGATTATAGAAGAAAGCTATTAGTACTATCCTAAATACCCTCAAATCTACCACAATAGCCCAATATAACCTGAATGAAAATCAAAACGTGCGCTTGATATGTAAGAGCCTATCGGGAAAGTCGTAGGGGTGTACCCCTAGTATTCTGAACACAGAACAGAATACACAGAACACAGAACACAGAACATACAGCGATTACGAGAACATTGATCACATATGGTGCAGTAGCATGGTAAATACGCGAGAATCTTTCAACAAGATGCAAAGACTGGCGTGTCTATGCATCACCTATCCAAAGTATAAGTAGGGGGCACAATAGACCACAAGGTCGTAGTGTACGACGCCCTAAATATTATTATAATTATTATTATTTAAAGTACACTTTTTTTCTTATTTAGTAAACACCGACAAAAGCACAAATAATCTCAATTACACAAGATGGTCCCCTTGGTTCATATCTGCAAACAACTTACAAGTTATTTATTTTGACATTTCAGGTTGATGGTGCTACCAACCGTTACCAATATTGTCATTGGTTAATTCAGAGGCATTATATAACGAAGCCATATACATCATTTTTTGAAAAAAAAAAACAAAAACTATTTAAACTTAGGATATATAAGCTTATGACTTGAAAGTTACATGGGCCCATAGCGGGTTAAGTTGTTATACACATAGGCAAAAAAATATACCAGTATTTCGCTATCTTCTTCATTTTAAGCTTCCGAACCGAAGATAAATAATATATAAAAAACAATATGAACTGTTTTTTGTTGCATACGTGTATCCACACAATACACTACACACCGTATGTGCATGAGACTTGAACAAATTTACTCTAAGGGACAATTACCCGTTGCCTCTCATTAAACAGTGTCATGCATATCAAAAGATAAGAAATATGTTAGGCCTTGAGATTTGAAAACCTATGCTTCATTAGGAAAAAGGAGCGTTGGCTAAAAATGGACTTAGGACTTAAATTATCTTTCACTGTTATTAATTTTTTCTGCTCCATTGAAAAACATTGGTTTTAAAATTTTGTTATTTCTTTCTTGTTGATGTCTGTTTCTAAAAATGCAATGTTAAAATGTGGCTGTTGTTCGAATCACTAAATTCCCTGAAAAATTGGATCCGGCTCAAGAAATAATGTGTTGGTTTTCAAATCGAACGGTTCGTGGTTCAATTCCAACCGCACTCGAAAGACATTTTTTTTTCAGCGTAACTAAAACAACATGAGTTGGGTGGTCTAATTACACTAAATGTTGAATGCCTGGAGCGAAATATCCACAGAAGCCAAATGTTAACACGCACTCAGACATTTCAAGAGTAGTCGTATTCTCTCGAGTATAACGTTCTTAAGAAAAAATAAAAGTAGTCGTATCCTCTCAGTGTTAAGTTCTATTTAAAATCAAAACTTTTAAAAATCTCGCTAAATTTTAAATTAAACTGATATCATCCACATTTTTACGATTATAGAATTACAAGTATTTCGAAAAATTCCTTTTCGAGATTAACAAAATCAGTTATACAAAAGATAAAAATAAAAGTACAATAATTATATTATATATTATATATATTATATATTATATATTATTATATATATATTATATTATAATTAAAAAATCAAAAACCCGATTGTTTAAAAAGTGAACTAAAAAGATGGAAACAATATGAAATAGAAAAATATATGTAGTATTATTGTCATTATGCTTAAGATAAATAATGTATGCTTCTACTACAATCCTCAAATTTGCAACTATATATTTGGCATCCCACTGATTAAACTCATAATAATTGACAGCACTGCTTACCCAGGTATATTCGTTGAAAATATTCATAATGCATATCAAAAACCGCATTCTTAACCGAAGTTTCCTAGATATTATATCCATATACGGACACAATTTCAACAAGATTATGCTCATAGACCTTCGACAAGTTCTAGTAAATTGATAAATATTGTTATATGTGTGGTCCATCACGACTTGTCAGTTTAAAAACATATATATAGTAGGCCATATGCTGGTTTTGTTTGAATAACAATAAAAAAAACTTTATCATTTTTGAAAGTTTTTGATTAGTTTTAACTGGAATCAATTATTCCATTTATTTATCATATAACTATGTTGCGGACTTTTTGTCACTGCTTCGTCTGACATCTTACAATTTCATTTGAGCCAAAATAAATAGGTTCTTTTTACCCCTCCGGATAAACAATCCTTTCAGGTTCAGATTTTGAAGACTCACTTTACTCATAAGTACTACATACTTACGTTAAAGTAATAAACACCTGTGAAATTACTAATTAGTCTAAATTAAAAGATTTAAGCTCAGTTTGCTCAGTGATTAATTATCCGATTTAAACACACTACTTACCATTTCTAAGGTTTCTAGGTATCGTGTATACCACATCAAATATCACAAGAAAATATGCATTACTCTTTTCTTTTTTTTGCTAGTTTCTCTGAGCTAAAATGGTTGGAAACAATATTGAAACAGAAAAAAAGACTCGATATAACCGGTATTGACATATGAACTGCAGACTATAGCTCATGTTAGAAAAAATAATAATTTTATAAACAAACATCAAACAAGTAGCAATTAAAAAGTTGCAGTAAGTCTTTAATTTTAGAATTTAATTGAAATTACAAAACTGGTCTATTACAACACAAAAGACAAAATTAACTTAATAAAAATGACATGACAAATTAAAATGCAAAAGACACGTCAAAACTGATCTGATCCCTCTCGTGATTGAAAAAAAAAACTGAAGGAACCTGCTCTGGCCAACTCGCCCAACTCGCCCACCCTCGCTCACCGCAGCGACCAAACACCGAGTTAATTCAGATTTCCGAACCATGCCCATGTTTTGGCGATCCATGATACCACGAATGCAACTCCGCAAATTACTGCTGTTAATAATATCTCTTCTCTCCAATGTGCCATTCTTGCAAGTCGTTATTGTCTCGAACGATTGTGCTTCCCAATGGTTTTTTTTGTTTCTCTTTTATAATTCATCTGAATCGTATTGCTTAGATAGCTTCATCGTAACATTATAGTCATGGAATGTGTAACAAGAGGGTGGTGACGAAGTGTTTGTATTATGCTTAGCGATCAGTCAGCGGTCTGGAATGAGTCACATAATTAAGTAATGAAATGATTAATGACTTAAATCTATTTATCTTATCTCCTACATAATACATGGGATGAAAAGTCCGTTTCTAATAGAAGGCACAACTTGAATTCCATACTATTTCATTATTTTCAGTTATTACCAACCTTCAAAAAATACGTGTATAAATTTGACAGCTGTCGGACGATTAGTTCTCGAGTGAGTGTGAGTGAAGCAACTTTTGTTATTGTGAAAAAAAATGGATTCAAAGCAATTTCGTGTGTTGGTTTATCATTGCTTTTTGATGGGAAAAAATGCAGCAGATGCAAAGAAATGGCTTGATGAGTGTTACCTGGACCCTGCACCAGCCGAACGAACCATTCGCAGGTGGATTGAAAAATTTAAAAGTGGTCATATAAGCACCAAAGATGATGCCCACAGTGGACGTCCAAAAGAGGCTGTTTCAGGTGAAAACATCAAAAAAGTCCGCTCTGAAGATATCAAAAGAGCGTGTTGGATATATCATATACGAATACTTGGACATTCGGAAGCTCTGTTCAAGGTAGGTGCCGCGTTTGCTCACAGTCGACCAAAAACAACAACGTGTTGATGATTCAGAGGAGTGTTTAAAGCTGCTCAACTGCAATAAAGCCGAATTTTTGCGTCGGTATGTGACAATGGATGAAACTTGGCTCCATCAATTCACATCAGAGTCAAGTCGGTAGTCAGCTGAGTGGCGCGCAAGCGGCGAACCTCGTCCAAAACGACCAAAAGCTCAACAGTCGGCTGGCAAGGTTATGGCATCCGTATTTTGGGATACACATGGAATAATTTTCATCGACTATCTCCAAAAGGGGCAGAATATCAACAGCGACTATTACATTGCGTTGTTGGAGCATTTGAAGGACGAAATCGGAGAATAAGAAAAGTGAAAAGAAAGTGCTGTTTCATCAGGACAATGCACCGTGTCACAAGTCGATGAAAATGATGGCAAAATTGAATGAATTCGGCTACGAATTGCTTTATATGGTATGATAGAAAAACCAAAGGTGGGAGAAAATTACAACTGAATGAATTACAAGTTATTGGATTATTGGTTATTAGCTATCATGAAAATACTATATATACCATACTATATATGGTATAGTTCAAAACTTCAAATATTTTTGTAACCTTGAATTTTCGATGTGAAATCGTTTATCTTTGCGTGTAAAATTTAAATATGTATATGATAAAAAAACTTGAAATAATAATAAAAAAAGTCAGGTTAATAAATGATAGCTAATTTTAACTTTAAAATATTTTCATTAATAAACCATATCTCTTTATATAATAAAGTAAATTATCCTTCATCTGAAGTTTTTATTATACATATAGGCGATGCCCTCTAGTTCGTAAATAACAAAAGTTGGAAGGTTTTAGAAAATTTCATAAGAAATTTAAGAAACTACCATATCAGACCAGCTCGTTACGTGAGAATATAGAATATTCGATATATGATATGTACAAGAGCTGTCTGATGAATACCCGGATTAGAAATGACAACGCAACTTTTTTAGGTTTTGACAATTTTTCAATATACTCCCCTCTCAACTCGATATACTTTTCAATTCAACCCTTACTTAAAGAAGTACAAAAAGGAGTCGCAGGGAGCCAAATCCGAAGAATACGGAGGATGGGAGAACAATTCTAAGTGCAATTCTTAGTCAAAGTGGATCACACTTCACGTATCCCAAAAAACGGTGGACATCACCTTTCCGGGCGAAGACGCGGTCTTCACCTTCTTTGGAGCACGTTCACCAGGTGAAACCAATTATTTCGACTGTTCTTTGGTCTTCTCTGGTGTGTACCAATGAATCCATGTCTCATCAAGGGTCACGAAACGACGCAGAAACTCCTCCAGATTTCGGTTAAACAAGGACAATCACATCTTTGAAGTGGTGAAGTGAAAGCTGTTCAGCTTTCTCATGCCTAAAATCTGGTGCAGGATATGGCGGTCCACCAATACGAGATTATAAAAAAAATTTCACGGTTTCCTCTGTGGTAACCGTTTTTATTCTACCTGAGCGCGCTTCATCAAAAATCGACGTGCGACTACGGCGAAACTCTGCGAAAAAAATGATAGACGGTTGTAAGGGAAGTTGAATGGGTCCCATACGCAGAATGGGCTTGAATTCCTCCTGCGACTTCCATGGTCGCAAAAGACACTAACACGATATTGTCAAATGGGTATCAAAACAAAAATAAGCGTCGGATTGTCACCAAATTTTGACAGGTAGGTTAAAAAAAGCTCATACTAAATGATAGTTTACTCATTTTGGACCTGCAGCGCCATCTATCTTATAATCCGGGTACTCATAAAACAGCCCTCGTACAAATGTTTTAATGAATCGAAACGTTTTGTCTGCATTATAGTTTTATATAATCTATCTGTAGAACTTTTGCCAATTTGCGATATCTAGAATTAGCAAGATTAGTACAAGAAACTGAGAAACGAATTAGGGATAACTACGTTCCTTATAAAGCGCAACTCAGTAACAACATTAATTGCTTCAGCAGTAACAGCAGATGCTAAAATCCCACCACAGAGCAAGAAACCTTTGATAGAATGAAAAGTTTATGCTATTTGCTTAGAAAACCGGTGAAGTATTGATGTCACCAGGAAGGAAGGCTATCCTCTATAAAGTTTCGTAACCACTTAACCTTTTGGTCAACTTGTGCGGTTTGCGAAATCCTGAGTAAACTTTTTATTTTGGAAAAATATTGTTCTTGTGCTCAATTTTGGACTGCCAATCTATTTTATTCTTTTTGTTCTAAAAATAACTTTTTTATTTATAATTAAAGAGAGCTTATTCGATCAAATTAATATAAATACATGTTATTTTATAGTAAAAATAAAATGTTAACTTTGATAGGGCTGTATATTCGTTAGCAAAAAGTAAGAGTCGTTGGAAGGATTAAAAGATTTTGAGAAACTTACCTTCACTGTGGCTATTGAGCGCCGGGCCGGCAGTGTACATGTTCATGTACGGCAACCTACATTCATGTTAACGACTTTCGTTCCATCCATATGAAATCGGTCTGCTTTAATTTATCATTTCAATCTAAAACATACGTTTTGTATTGCAACTGTTGCCACCGGATATTCATAGAAACTTGTGCTGTAAGTGCATCTTTTGTGAATAAACTAATTATATATATTAATTATAAATAAAATTATTATTTGAACCTACTGGTTTTTTATGTGTCGCCTTTCGACTGTGGAAACATACAAGTATTAATATGAAAAATAATAAAGCCATGAATTATATGTATTTGAAAAATATATATATGCAAGCCTTCGTATGAATATACATTCTCTTATTTCAATTTATATATGTTTAATTTTTGCAGTTTCGGATATAATGGAGAGAATTGTTTACTTCGTATGATCTGCGAAATAAATGCATCTGGAACTGGAGACAACAATGGTTTTCTGGGGTCAATCATTCAAATCATTTTTACGTATGTTTTAATTTTTGCCTTAACTTTCTTATATTTATATTTAAACGTTTTGTCATGAGTGTTAACAGTTGAAATACTAAAAAACAACTTGATTATAGTACGCAAATAAAATATCAAGTTCTGTGGTCTTAGAGGAGGTATCGATACTGTATTCGAGAATAAGATTTCAGTCATATTACCAATTAAACACCATCGATAGTGCTTACATAGAATTTTTTACATGTTGTATTGTATGTAAATATGTATATCATAATTATAAATATATTTCATTTTAATTGCTTGTTGTGTCACTATTGTGACATATTTATGTGAGCTCATTAATCTTATGTCCATATTAAACATATAGTTTTTAGTTTTTTTTTTTAATAGCAGCAACAATTTCACCATTTCAAACCCCTGGTTTAACGAAGGGTGCCGGCAAGCAGTTACACGAAAGGCATACAAAGCGGCGATGCATAGAAGGACTAGAGCTATTTACAAGCTTTATAAACAGAACAAGAGAGACGAATACTAGCTTTTCAGGAGCATGAGAAGCTAGTCCTGCAATAAGATTCCGAAGTTTTATTAAAGGTTAGAAAATAACATGCCATTGATATAAACCCCAAAACGATCTCTGTAATGACGAGCAAGAGAACATAGCAGAAGAGTGGCATGCTGGACGATGTAGGCTCACAATTGCGTCCACCCGACCTGGATGACCTCAACATAGTTATGTTAAAGCGTAAATCCAACAAAGCTGCAGCCGATGACTCGGTAAGGAGCATACACAAACTCATCTGTAAAATATGGTCGGACGAAAGTATTTCCGTTTATTGGAAACTCAGCATTGTTTGTCCGATCTTCATAAAAGGAGACCCTTTGAACTGCTCCAATAACAGAGGCATCAATCCACCATCGACCAAATATTCACACTACGGCAAATCTGGGAAAAGCATGGGGTCCAATTCGATGCACATCATCATCGATTTTAAGGCCGCGTGTGATATATAGAGAATCAATATCTATATTTGGCATCCCTGCTGAATTCGTCCGTTTCTACAGGCTGACGGTGGAGAATTCACGCTGCTCCATCAAGGTAAATAACTCACCAAGACTTTTGATATCAAAAGAAAGTTTTGGGCAAGTCAATCGGCTGTCATTCGATTTCTTTAACATCATTCTTAAAATAATAGTTCAAAATTCATGCGCCACCAAGAGAGGCGCAATCTTTCAAATGTCCGCCCAATAACTCCCATACGCCGATGATATTGATATAATAGTAAGAAAGCAACATGATGTCAGTGGTGCTTTCGCGCGTATTAAAATGGAAGCGGCGACGATGTGTCCAACGGTCAATGAAAGCAAAACCAAGTATATGTTGTCAACAGGAAATGATATCCAACACTGACGTCTCGGATACAACCTCGACAGATATAATTTTAAAGTGGTTAAAGTCTGTGTACTTCAATACCGCTATTGATTTTATAAGGTCACCAGTGCTGAGATCAAACGAAAAATAACTCTTGTCAATCGTTGCTTCTTTAGGCTAAGAAGGTAACAAGGCAGCAGATATGCTTTCACACTCAGAAGAAATAAACAATCCCATCAAAGAATGCTTTTTTCGAGCTTTTCGAAAAAACTATGAAATACTATTGTATAAATGGTTCAATGTCAAAATAAGAAACACAAATATTAGTTTATGCAGCACATTTGAGTATACAAATGAACTTACGATAGTTAACCTTTCATGTAGTTTCTCGAGATGAAAAAATAAAAATCAAATGGAAATTCTGCCAAAGTTGTTATGGGAAAATAGACTTCTATCTTTTCATCAAATTAATTTGAATGAAGAAATTTGGAAAATCAGGAAAGAAACCAAACAACTGCACATGGAGCACCTGTACTAAATAATAAATGACCCTGTTCTGTTAAGCAGGGTTGTAAAAGAATGAATGAATGAAAGAATGAATCTTTGAATTATATTGCATTCTTTTGCATTTTTTGCATTACTTTGCATTCTTTACATTTACATCCAATTAGTTCTACTAACGTGATTCTTTACTTGCGGTTAATTTAAATTAAGGCAAAAAAGTAAATTTGTAAATTAATTGATTAGAGAAAAATTTTAAGTTGTTTAGTTTTTTTTAAGTTTAAACCATTTCTATGCCTGCTACACGCATAAGAAGAAACACTTAAATGGAACAAAGTGCTGACGAAAAACATTTTTATTCAAATAAATAACTTAATATACGAGTACATTCAATCAATACCCAACAAAAGTTGAAGTCCTTTATGAATAAAATAAGACACGATACGAGTAGATGATTTACACTAATACATTTAGTAAAACCTTTTTCCCCAAAGCCAATAACATGTCGCTTGGCTGTCTGAATCATATGACAACACAAAGCCCAAGCGAGGCTTTGTTCTTTCAAAGTAATGTTTGCATGACAATAGAACCCAAAACAAGCTTTGCAACATACGGAAAAAAAGTAAAATAAAGTAAGAGTTAGTAAATAGTCGATTGTCTTAAGGTGAGGTTTCCTTAGTCAAAATAAGTACGTCAGCTGTTTGTTGTGCGGCATGCACGCGTCGGGAGCTACCTATAAAGTTCCCTATTTTCTTGTATAAGTGGAGCGAAATCAACTGAAGGTGATGTGTCGGGAGTGCAATGGTCTTTTCCATGCAGCCTACGTAAATGTCTTACCTGTCGACATCGAGTTTTTGAAAAAGGTAAATAAACTCTGGCAGTGCAATATATGTGCCGCAGAAAAACGACGTGAATCGCTATCCGGGGAAGCGCCAGTATTCCTCTCTAGTCCAGCAAATAAATATAATAAAGCTGACAATAAAACACCTGGGAGTGATCCACCTGTCCCAACACAAAGGCCCAACGTTACACTGGAGTTAATCTATAGTGAAATACAAGAACTAAAATAAATCCATAAAAAGAAAATTGAAGAACTTCAAATGAAGAATAACGTATGTGAACTAAAAATACAGCAACTCGAGAAGAAAGTAAACCACCTAGAACAACCACTCATATCAAATGCTTGATATTGACCACTGCTACACAAAGCGCATAACCAAACGGCATAAAAATACTCGCACCGCAACCACTAGCAGTACCAACTTCTAAATGCTGCATTGGCGTTAAAAGGAGAGAAGGGGTACCACTACGTATGAACTAAAAATGGGACATTTTATATGCGGAAGCAAGAGGGTGATAATTTTGTAAGAATTACTTGTGCTGAAGACTTGTATAATCTATGAATAATTTTCCTAATTCTGTTTCGTGTTTAGTCCCCAATGCATGTGAATGTGAATACCCAGTTAATTCTGTTAATTGTGCTGACATTGTCTGTTTACATCAGAACATTCGTAGCACTAGAAAAAATTCTTCAGCTAGTAGCGCACCTTGAGTCGTTACCCAATCTACCTGTTGTTATTGTATTGAGTGAGATTTGGATTTATGGGAATGAATTAGTTCTGTAAACAATAACATACCCGAAAATACACCTTTTGGGAATTGTAATGAGGAAATCTCAGCTGGAGGTGTAGCAGCGTATGTGAAAAATGGTTATGTAATCGATAACTTTAAATTTAACTTTGTTAGTGCCGATGTCTTAAAATTGTTTTTTGCCTTTATGAATGAAAGTTATGCAATGCTGTGTGTTTATAAGTTACATTCATCTTCTAAAGGAGTTTTTATTGGTGAACTAAGCGATGCTTTAAGTGTTCGTAAAGAGAAAAACCTTATAGTAATTGGTGATATTAATATTGATATTTTAAATCAATCTGATAAAGATTCTAAAATTATAGGCTTCTTATGGCGTCATATGGTCTAGAGAGTCTTATTAATGAACCTACTCGTATAACCGAAAAAATTTAAACTTCCATTGATCATATATTTATGCGTTCGGAGAAGAATAATGGTAATGAATTCAATGGTATTGTTTATGATCTAAGATTAACAGACCATTGCATGATTGCACTCACAGCGTGCTGTACCTCCAATGCATTTAACTGTGGAACCACATTTGAAAAAAAAAATATTGAACAGATTTCAATCTCTTAAATGAGTGTTCAAAATACGAATTTTGGGAGCCAGTTTATCTTGAACCTTATCCTTCAATTGCATTCGATCTTTTTCTTAAAACTTTGCAAAAGCATATATCAAATTGTACTACCCTTTCCCCTCACGTATCGAACAAAAATAAATTTTTAAAGCCGTGGATGACTTTTAATCTCTTGTAGCAGATTAAAAGAAAAAACAATTTTGCAAATAAAATAAGAAGTCACCCACAAAATATAAAACTAAAAAAGTATTATTATAATCTGTGCAAATCCGTACGCAAGAACATTGAAGGAACGCGCAACACTTTTTATTCTGAATCGTTTGAACGAGCGAGGGGTAACATAAGGGAAGAATGGAAAGTAGTCGACACTATTTTAGGAAAAAGTAGGCAACCAATAAGTATAAGCAGCTTGGACATAGATGGTAATAATTACACCGATTTAGGTAGCATTTCAAATAAGTTCAACGAGTATTTTACCGAGATCTCAGAACACCTCAAACCTTATGTCGAAACTTCCTTAGACTGCAGCTGCTTAAAAAGAACAACAGACGACATATAACTCAACAGTTTTTTTTTCAACCATTTTCCTCAAATGAAATATGTAAGGCATTATTCTCCTTAAAAAATAAAAACTCGTGCACTAGCGATGACATATCAAGTGTATTGTTAAAGAAAGTGTGTTATAATGTAGTAGACGTTTTGAGTTACTTGTTTAACCTAAGTGTTGAAAGTGGTTGATTTCCTCAGCACATAAAAGCCGCTGAAGTTATACCACTTTTTAAAAAAGGCAACAAAAAATATGTCAAATTATAGACCCATTTCCCTCCTTCCAACATTTTCCAAGATCTTTGAAAAACTTATAAAATCGCGAATATTGTCTTTCCTAGACAGAAATGAGTTTTTTAGTAGTTGTCAATTCGGATTTAGAAGTGAAATGTCAACAGAAGATGCAATCCTAAGAGTATGTGGCCAGTTATATGAAAGTGTTCACTGCAAACAAACTACCATGGCTCTTTATGTTGACATGATAAAAGCTTTTGACCTGGTTGACCACGACGTTCTGCTGAAGAAATTATACAATGCCGGTCTTAGAGGAGTTATCCACAAATGGTTTTGTTCGTATCTCAAGGGTAGATATCAAAAGGTCAGTGTAAATGGGTGTTTTAGTGATTCGCGTGCCTTAAGAAATAGCGTTCCACAGGGTTCAGTTCTTGGTCCTGTCCTTTTTTTAATTTACATTAACTCTCTGCTTGCTATCAATCTTAAAGGTGTGTTAACAGTGTTTCCAGATGACATAGCCCTAACTTATCAGTTTGATACTATATTCGAATGTAATGCAAAGATTTCAGAAGATCTTGGAACATTAAGACTTTGGTTTTCAGAACAGAAGTTGATTATTAGCGAAAAAACAAAACTAATGTCCTTCAGCCTATCAAACAATGATTAAGTAAATTTTAATCTTTGCTTCCATACACTCAATTGCAAAAAAATTTGTTTGCCTGTACATAGTTGTGGAAAGATTACTTTTGTTTGCAGCTCCCCCTGTTCAAATAGTTGCTTTTAAAAATTGAATCTGTGCAAAAGTTTAAATACCTTGGAGTATTAATTGACCGAAACTTGAACTGGAAAGATCATATTCATACCATTAAAAGGCATATGCTCCTTGTAACCCGCAAAATGTACCTCATAAAACAACATTGCTCTGCAAAAGTGTTAAAGTCAATTTATTATGGCCCTGCTCACTCCAAATTGCAGTATGGTATTACAAGTTGGGGTGGCTCTTATAATAACTCTTTAGGCCATTGTTGATAGCTCACAGACATTTAATTGGAATTATTAGTAAAAAATATCGCCTAACTCCGAGTTGGCCATTATTTATATATCTGCGAATTTTACCAATGAGACATCTTTACGTTTTTAAAGTACTAAAAGAATTTTTTAAGGAAAGCGGAAATCTTCCCAGTAGAACAAATCAATTTTATACAAGTAACATGCACCTGGTAAATGGTCCATTTGCCTGCACAACCCACTTTTCGCGCTTCTACACTGTTACAGCCCCTTCAATGGTTAACGACTTACCTTTTCTAATTAGGTCAATTTTACGATTTAATTCATTCCTAAAACACGTAAAAGACTGGTTTACACTCAACTACGACTTCCTTGAATCATTACTTCGTTAATCTGCTAACTTACACATCAGCACAAGTCGTTCCCGTATTTTTTGTGTCAGCTTCTTCATTTTTATTTTCGAGTTATTAATGATTGAATTTATGAATCAATGAATTTATATTTGAATTTACATTTAATTAATTTTGAATTTATGTATATGTTATATTATTTGAATAATTCCTTAAATTTTGAATTTCAATTAATCGATGCTCCCCCACATCAATTATTGTGTCTTTATATTGTTATTAATCCGGTATCTTTCCACACTAACTTTAAGTTACGGATTGATTACTAATATTTTCTGCTTTATTTTAAACTATAGCTTTAACTTTGTAATAATCTTAAGTTGATTTTAAATGAAAATAATAAACTTAAACCTTGAAACTTATCGTTCTACAATTTGTTACCATTTCCCAAACGTAAACGCAAGCAGTACTTAGTGCTTTTGATGTATGTATTCATAAACTTTTTTGTGTTGTTTAAGTTTTTCAAGTTTCACGTATAAATTCTCAGTTCTCAAAAGTTACTTCGGGCAAAAATCGGATAATTGTGTGCATTGAGTTGTTTCTGTACTTATCTAAACCGTTCAGTTAATAGTTAAACATACCTATAAATATGAGGCATGTTTTTAAATATAAGAATAAAAACAATAATACGGTATATTAAGTTATCACGATAATCCAGCTAAAAAAAGTGTCGACGTTGTACACGAGCTTCCGTTGCACTTAGAATTGGATTCCCACCTGAAAATCCGATGCGATCAGAATGAATGGAAGGAATGGAACCGCAGATCAGCAAATGTGAAATGTAGAATTAAATGTGAAATGTAGTGGAAATTGGGCATTGTTAGTTTGACTGTGAACGGCTTCGGTCGCGAATAAATCCTTGTAAAAATTGGAAGTCTGCTTTTTATATTGAGGCAAGTAGTGATCCATCTCCTTTGCACCCCTCCGAGTGCCAAATACAGAATCAGAGCTTAGGGAAATTTCAAAGTTGCCCGACCCGGTAAAAGACACACAAGTATTCGAGGACAACCCGGTGCAAAATGTATCCTGGATACATAGCGTTGAGACAGTCTTAAAGGATTATGAAATACCATAGTTCGTATTCAACCCATTTACAAGGCAATATTGCAACACATTTGCCTAAAAATTAGATGGAATTCTGATTCGGCGTTAGTTTCTTATAATGTTTTCGATGGTAAGTAGTCAAAAATCATTTTGCAGATAAAAGGGACATACGAACTTTGGCGCACCAATTAAATCAACTGAAACAAAGTGGTTCAAGGGTTGGTGATTTTTATGCCACAGCAAATCACCAATTTTCTATGATTATCAATAAAATACGCGCGAAAACTTATTCCTCGAAGACTGTTGATGATCTGGTAGGACAAACCGTGATAGAGTTTTAGACGTATTCATTAGTTGACTGAATGTGGATCTATCTAAACCACTCAGTGCACGTACCGTCGTCGAATATGATTTCTGCTCTTGCGCATTACGATTTCAAACTCGAGCGTGTACCCCATGTACCGGTTAAAAGCTCGGATAGAGTAGATGGTCGGAGTAGATATAGACAACAGCAATTCGATAGATTTCAAAATAGCAGAGGCGTGTATAGTCAACAACAGCAAACGACGTGGAATCCTAGTTTTAGGAGCAAAATTTATCAGCCGCCACCAAAAAGAACAGGACACAAGTCTCTCAATAAAATGGTATTGGGATCGGTGCAAACCTTAAGCGTGAATTACATGAACCACCCAAAAACCCCCTTTAAACGTGACCCACCTCGATAATTATCCGAGAAAACAACAGCGGCTTAACCATATGGTGGCAGTGGTTCCCGTTCACCCAAAGGAATCGGAATCTCAAGGCTGTAGTTGAGGAAAATTTTATGACAGGTCCCCTTGTTTCCAGCGTACCATAAATAGAGTATGATACGCTGGACGGAAGAACACTACAATTCCTTGTTGATACGGATGCAAATAAAAATTTAATCAAACCAAATTTGGTACCCGTATCCCAACCTGTTCAGAATCATTTTTACATCAATAGCCCCGCGGGGGAAACACTTATCAAAAATAAAATTTGTTGTAAATTCTTTGCAAATATTGGATGTGAAATTTTTTATCCTTACTAGCTAAAAGCCTTTTGATGGAATTATAGGAGATGATACCTTCAAGGAGCTGAGAGCAATCATACATAGATAGAGAAAAGAATGAGATATTAGTAAACTCAAAAATAAGATTTCCCTTAAAATACAAACCTTCCGATGTAGTAAATAATTTGGCAATATTAAATAAAAATGTTTCTGAATCTACCAAGTCAAAACTTGAAACCCTTTATTCCAAATTTGAAGGCCTGTTCGGCCCAATATGCAACAAAGAAGTAAAATCAAATGTTAGGGCTGAAATACGTACTTCTATAAATGAACCAATATTTACCAAAAGTTATCCTTATCCGGCGTGTATGCGGGAGGAGGTAGAGAGACAAGTAAATGAACTTTTGGAGGAAAATATCATCCTATCTTCAAAAGTCCATATAACTCTCCAATCTGAGTCGTTCCCAAAACGGACAAACCCAATGTTGAAAAGCAATACCGGATGATTGAAATCAACTCGGTGACCATCCCTAACACATACCCGATCCCATTATATTAATAGTACTCTCGCAAGTCTCGATGATGCTAAATTGTTCACTACTGTAGATCTTACTTCTGGTTTCCATCAAATTGCTATGAATGAAAAAGACATTTCCAAGACGGCCTTTCTTACCATGAATGGAAAATTCGAATACCTTAGGTTACCTTTTGGGTTAAAGAACGTCCCGGCCATATTTTAACGAATGACAGATGATGTTCTAAAGGAGCTCATTGGAAAAATTTTCTACGTCTATATAGACGATATCATTATTTATAGCAAAACGGTGGAAGATCATTTGAAGGACATAGACATCGTGTTTTCAAATTACATTAGGCAGGATTAAAAATAAACCTCGAAAAAACCAATTTCCTGAACACAAGCGTAGAATTTCTAGGCTTCTTAGTGACATCAGATGGTACTTTTCCTAACCCTGAAAAGGTCAGGGCCATTGATGCTATCTTGTCTCCGGTTTCCCTAAAAGAGTTAAAAAGTTTCCTTGGTCTGACTTCTTATTATAGGATGTTTATTAAGGACTGCGCCAAAACTGCAAAATTCCTAACTAACATGACCCGTGTTGATTATCGCACGTAAGAGCCAACCAGTCTAAAAAGGTCTCCGTACAACTTGATAGTAAAGGGTTTGAGGCCTTTAAAACTCTTAAACAACTATTAACTTAAGCCGAGGTTTTAGATTTTCCAGATTTTACCAAGCCATTCAACTTGACAACTGAATCGTCTGATTACGCTATCGGTGCCGTACTATCACAAGGTGAACCTAGGAAGGATAGACCGATTTTGTTTATCTCCTATCTCTTGACATATACGCTTTGTGATAGAAATTACAATGCTATGCAAATCAACTACGAGTTGGATGTCGATAAATTTTCAAAATTCTCAAAGTCTTTCCACATAAATGAAAGGTACGCGATAAATATCAGATTAAAGGTTATTAAAATTTTGCACTTCTTTACTGTTAGACTCATCCTAGTCACAGACAATGAAAAAGGATTCCTTAGTCCAATTGTTCTTAATCTAAACAAAAGTCTAGGCATAAAACTCTGTCTGACTCCGTCTCATAGAAGCGAGGTCAACAGTCAAATAGAACGAGTTCACTCCACCGTTCTGGAGATATATAGATGCTTTAGGGTAGAATGTAAAGATCTGAACGTCAAGGAACTCGTCTATGTGGCTGTTGGTCGATATAACAACACAAACCATTCAGTCATAAAGAAAAAACCAACCGATGTCCTTTTTAAAAGATCGCAAAGAATAAATTACCAAAATCTTTCAAACATTCGTTCGAAGATTAACAAGGACCTTAGGGCCATAATAGAGAGAAATATGGGAGCGAGAAATGTTATACAAAATCTAAAAAAAGGCGGTACCGAAGAAATATAATCGAGACGATATTGTTTATGTTGCTGCAAGCGGCATAAGAAGTAAGAATAAACCACTATATATAGGGTTTTCCAATAGGGACTTGACAACTTTGAATTTAATTTGTGAACGCACTCTTTAACTAGTCATCAAACTGTCACTGTAAATTTATTCAGTAAACTCAACATTTTCATCATGGTAAAGTACACTAACGAGCAACGTCTGCAAACGTTCTCCGATTGGGTTCTGCAGAAGATGCGCCAAGATGATGAATTTCACCGCAAAATCATCTTCAGTGACGAAGCTCATTTTTGACTCAAGGGATTCGTCAATAAGCAAAACATGCGTTATGGGTCGGGTGAAAACCTACATGTGCTTCATAAATCACCACTTCATCCACAAAAAATAACTGTTTGGTGAATGGTCAGCGTTATCGTGCTATGATCATCGATTATTTTTGGACCGAATTGGAAGATATGGACTTGGACGACATGTGGTTTCAACAGGATGGTGCCACAAGCCACACAACACACGCTACAATCGATTCATGGAAGAGTAAGTATGGTGAGCGTGTTATCTCAAGACATGGGTCAGTCGATTGGCCGCCTTGTTCGTGCGATTTAACGCCGCTTGACTATTAAGTCATTGGCTTATGCCAACACGCCGACGACGTTGGAAGAGATCAGAGCCAACATTGAATGCGAAATAGCGGCCGTTTCGGCCGAAATGTGTGGTCAACTCGTTGAGAATTGTGTCCAAAAAATCGACCGCTGCAAACGAGCCCGCGGTGGCCGTATGAACGAAGTCGAGTTCCATTCATAAATGCTTTGATTGTACTTCAAGCCAATAATAAAGTTTTTAAAATATCTCAAATGGTTTGCATTTTATTTAAAAAAATAAAAAAATGTTAAGTCGCTATTAGAAAACCCTATAAAAAGAAATATTGTAGTTGTAAAGGACAACTGTTAAAAAATATAAAGTAACGTAGAAGTAAATTTCTTTCCCTCTCTCTTTTCACCTTTTTTTGTGCGTAAAAATATAAATATATATTGGGAATATATTTTAATTCGTGCGGTTTGTTTTTTCAAAATTTGAACGTTTATTTAAGAAAAACATGTACAATAGTATTATTCAAAGTATTGCCCATCTGAAGTTATGACTTTTTCCCATCTTTCTGGCAATTTGTGGATCCCATCCCAAGAGAACTGCGCCGGCTTGGCAGCCAAGAATGAATCAAGCCAATTTTTGATATTCTGCTTTGATGTGAACCGTATTTCAGTGAAGGCGTTTTGCATCGACCGGAACAAATGGGACAGAAGGGGCAAGGTCTGGGCTATAAGGCGGAACTGTTTTCCAAATAGTTCTTAACCAGAATAGCAACGTGCGGCTGAGCGTTGTCTTGATAGAAAATCATTACCTCGTGTCTGGTCGCATATTCCGGGTGTTTTTCGGCTACTGTTCTCTTCAAACGGATTAATTGTGTTCGGTAGCGTTGTCCATTGATGGTTTCACCCGGTTTTAGCAGTTCATAATACAGCACACCCATCTGATCCCACCAAATACAGAGCATTACCTTCGCGCTATGGATATTCGGCATTGCCGTTGATTTGGCTGGTTGGCCGGGTTTCACGCTTGGGGGTGATGTAATGGATCCATTTTTCATCACCAGTAACAATCCGATGCAAAAATGACTTTCTTTTGTGGCGTTCCAGCAGCATTTCGGACATGCAAAACCGCCTTTCGACGTCTCTCGGCTTGAGTTCATGTGGAACCTAATTTCCTTGCCTTTGAATATAAACGAATTTAAACGTTTTGAAATGGCTGCTTGAGTGAAAGCCAAAGATTCTGTGAGCTCTTCTTGTGTTTGGCAACAATCTTCATAGAGTAATGCTTCCAGTTCTCCACCTTCAAACTTCAAACAGCTAGCGCATGTTCACTATAAACTTCCACTAAAATACGATGACTTTTGGCAGCAGTTTTCTTCATATTAAAGTAATGAAGAAGAACTCTTTTTCAGGCAGAAAGTTCGACATATTTAAGTGAAAAAAATCATTACTGTTTTCGCTTCAAATGAATGACATATACTGAAATGACGTACAATGACAGTAGCCTTCCAACGCATGTTCCAATGGAATAATAACAATGGAATAATACAAGTTACGCCATCTCTTAGCAAACCGCACGAAGTTATAGACCAATAGGTTTTATTGATGAAAATTTGAAGATTAGTGATCGGAATCTGTGTGTATTGAAGCTATTAGTCATGTTTTGAGTTGATAGTTATGTATTGATATATTTATTGTGTTATTATATGAAAGATGTTTTGTTTTTGTTTCCCTTTTGAGTAACTTAAATAATTGCCATATATTCTCAATTTGGCTTAAGTCCGGATGGTATGGTAGCAGCCTGAGTAACTTATTGTCTGCTGATGTAATCAAGTCGTCTATTTGATGCAGCAGGGATGTCTTGTTTTGTTGAACTAAATTATATAGTTCAATCTTCAGTATTGCTGATGAAGTTTGTTGTTGGTTTTTTAAGTTATTGTGATAGGGAGCGTTGTCTGTTACAATAACCTAAGGTTCCATCCAGTACCTGATCTCTTAACCATTTTAAGAAATTGTCAAAGTTCATTTCATCATGACGGTCACCCGACTTTGATCCAGATTTAAAGACTAGAAGATCGTTTTTAACAAATCCATTTGACTCGCCAGCGCGTGCAATTATAACCCTAGATATATCGGGTTTTCCAATAACGACTTGACAACTTTTTTTTAAATAAAAGGCAAACCATTTGAGATATTTCAAAAACTTTATTATTGGCTTGAAGTACAATCAAAACATTTATGAATGGAACTCAACTTCGTTCATATGGCTACCGCGGGCAAGTTTGCAGCGGTCGATTTTTTGGACCCAATTTTCAACGAGTCGGCCAAACATTTCGGCCGAAACGGCCGTTATTTCGCGTTAAATGTTGACTCTGAGCTCTTCTAACGTCTTCGGCCTTTTAGCATAAACCAATGACTTCACGTAGCCCCACAGAAAATAGTCAAGCAGCGTTAAGTCTCCCATGTCTTGAGATAACACGCTCACCATACTTACTCTGCAATAAATCGATTGTAGCGTGTGCTGTGTGGCTTGTGGCATCATCCTGTTGAAACTACATGTCGTGCAAGTCCATATCTTCCAATTCGGGCCAAAAATAATCGGTGATCATGGCGCGTTAACGTTGACCATTCACAGTAACGTGACGATCGTTATCGTCGACGAAAAAATATGGCCCATTAACGCCGCTGGCAAACCGCACCAAACAGTTATTTTTTGTGGATGAAGTGGTGATTCATGAAGCACATGTGGGTTTTCACCCGACCAATAACGAATATTTTGCTTATTGATGAACCCATTGAGCCAAAAATGAGCTTCGTCACTGAGAACGTACGTCGCTTCAAATGGTCCATTGGCTTCAATTCTTGAGTCAGCTTGATCTTGTATGGGTGTAAACCAAGATTCTTACGCAAAATACGCTATAATGTGGTCTGAGCGATGCCCAATTCTTGAGAACGCCGTGGAATTGACTGATTTGGATCGTTTGCTACGGACGTCTGAACGGCAACGATATTTTCGACACTTCGACTAAGCCGTTGTCTCACTGACACGGCAATATCACACAATGAATATGTAGACTCAAATTTTTGCACTAAACTTGTTATTGCCTGTCTACTAGGGCGAGACCGAAAATTGGAGTTAACGCTCTTAAGGTTGCAGTCACCGACTCCGAATATCTGTAGAAAATTTTTATAATTTGCAGAAGTTGCTTGTTGATGAAGATGTTGACTTTACTGAATAAATTGAGAAGAAGTTGTCAAGTCCCTATTGGAAAACCCTTTATTTCCAATAGGCATTATTATTGTGTGGGAGCTATGTATATATGATTCATCTTAACAGATTATCTGATATCCACTTTCACGAAAGTTCCTTGTTTGACAAATATATCTTAACTGTTGAATTTTCACTTCTTTTCTTTCTCAAAAGATTTTCATATTCAAAATGAATCCTTTGGCTTTTAGATACTTCCAAAGAAATGCCTTACTTATTCTTATTTCCAGTTCCCTAAGGGCGCTCAATGTTACTACTTTTTTGTCAAATTGATAAAATGAGTAGATCATCCTTTTGATGGATTCAAAGTCGAATTCATCTAATCCAGTTTCCCAGTGCCGATGAGAAATTTTCTTGTTGAGTTATTGTACTATTCCAGTTTGTTCTTGTTCTTTTAATAAACTCCAACAAATTCAGCTGTTTTTCTTACAGCTGCTCTCGTAGAAGTTTAGTTTACATAGTTGTTTTCATAATCCAAGTTTTTGTGGTAAATTTTCAGCGAAAGCACTTTTGCTTGGCGTGTTAAAGGCTTTAATGGCTTAAAGCAGTCCATTCTATAAAAATTTACCTTTTTCTTATCTTTACTCCTTGCAAAGATTTTTAAAAACCAGATTAAAAATTTATTTTTGCGCATTTACTATATACTCGCAAAAAGTAGTCAGAATATATATTTTTTACCTAACCCTTTTCATAAAAAATGTGTGTTCGAATTGAATCCTTTTTTATACCATATACATTTAAAAACTAAATATAAAAAAGTTATAGTAAATAAAATTAGATCCGCAACTAAATTACCGCTATTACAAATGAATCATTTAAAGTAATGCCCATCGCTAGCTACAACTTTTCCCATCTTTCTGGCAGAGCTCGAATACCAGAAATAAAAGTGTTTATCTTTTGAAGATATCCACGAATCAAGCCATTCTTTTACGTTTTCATATGAGCGGAACTGCTGATCCAGACCAGACCATGTGTCATGGCGGATAAAGTGGGACTTCGCATTTGTTTCCAGATAGGTTTTAACGGGTTTGGCAAAGTAGAGCCGACAGTTGTTATGCTGTAGAATCACTTTGTCGTGCCTCTGCTCGTATTGTGGCCGTTTTTCGCGTAGTGCTCGGCTCGATCACATAAATTAAAATCGATACCGTTCTCCAGTGATGGTTTCGTTGGGTTGCAACAGTTCATAATAAATAACACCGACCCGGTCCCACCAAATACACAGCATAACTTTCGAATCATGAATATTCGACCGAGCCGACCACATAAAAGCAAGAGCTTTCTTCTCTTCGAGTTGATGTAATGAATCCATTTTTCATCACCCGTCACGATACGATGAAGAAAACCCTTGCTTTTTGCCGCTGGAGCAGTTGTTCATAGGCGAAAAAACGACGCTCAATGTCACTTAGCTTCAAATCATAAGGAACCAAAGTTCCTTGCTTTTTATTCATTCCTAACGCATGCAATCACTTGGAAATGGTTTGGCGGGTAACTTCTTGCGTTTGGCACGGAGCCTCATTGAGCAAAACCTCCAATTTAGCGTCTTCGAAGAATTTTGTACTTCCTTCATGCGGATAGTCGTCAACATCGAAATCTTCGTTTTTGAAGCAACAGAATCAATCACGGCACGTTATTTCACGTAGAGGAGCATCTTCGTAAGCTGTTTGGATATTTTCACACAACCAAAAGTATATGACGCCAAAGCAAAATCACTAATGTGTCAAAACGGTTTGTTTACCATATGTCAAAACCGACCAGCACTTACTGATGGAGCTTGACTACTTAGTGGCACACCTAATACTTTTAACCGAAAAGCTAACATTATAAATATAATAAAAAAAACTAAAAGGGGAGTCGCAGCAAGTGCGCAAATCACCCCTTGCTGTAAGCACCATCTAAAGAACCATAAAAGCAGCAAAAACATTGATGGAAAAACAACAGACTTATAACATTAACAAAGAACAACGCCGCTGAATCATAGAAAGTGGGTTCAAAGATGGAAATTTCCATCGAACGATCTGCAATATGGACAGTTACTAACGATAACTGTTATCAAACGGTAGAACCACCGCAATCAGTAGAGGATTCCAGGAGCAATGGGAACTGCCAGGAGCAATGGGAACTGCCAGGGGCAATAAGTGCCGAACGAGTTAATCTTTTCTGACTGAATTAAAAAATGTAAATATTTTCTGCCCCGTAAATGTGATTATTTTATTGATACAAATTTGATATTAACCTACGTTTCTATGGTTTATGCTATTTATACCAATTGCTGTCTGATCGAGTTGTTTGTTTTTTGGCTGATAAGATTGTTTTTCTCTTAGTCTTCTGAGTGACTAATTTGTTTTCTTCTTTTGTTTTTAGCTGATAAAGTTGTGTTTCTTGTCTTGTCTTTGCTGGGAAAATGTTTTGGCTAGATTTGTTTACCAGTTTACCACTGTTTGGTGATGTTGTTTTGATTTTGTTTTCCTAAATCCGTTCTTTTAATTCTCCACTATCTTAAGATGAAATGTTCTCATCTCAAATTGGAGTCGGCGAAGTTCAGTTTCGTATATCATAAACCTGTACATTTTCTGAATATTTAAAAATTTGTAATCCGAGTTAGAAGTTAATATTTTCAGTACCTTAACTGTTCACCTTGATGTGCTTGAATTAAGTGTTGAGGTTCCCGATCATGATAATAATATATTTTATTATCTAAATAAATACTCGTACTATGATTAAATTGTATGAGGTTTAGACCGATGGCATGTCGTCTATTCCATAAATGTTCTCCATCAATTATTATATTCCCATGATCTAATACAATGAGTGGTATATAATTTTCTTGAATAATATTACATTGCGCCTTTTTGTTTTCAAGCAATGGAACAGTACAATTGTCGGAAGAATCTTGCTTACAAGTATTTGATCCCGGATAATTTTTACATTTGGAAATTTCTTTGAAATTCACTTCACACTTTGCGACTTGTGAGTTTAATTGGACCTTGACGAGCTTGTATGCTAAAGGTATTAAATTGTAAAGTTTACAACGTTTATTAATTATAGGATATTTATAGGTAGTGATAATAGCATTTTTGTACAAGCAAACGTGAATGTCAGAATATTCTAAAATATTAATTATAAGTATGTTGAAATCCTTGAACATCTTTAAGATTTAAAGTACCAGAATAAAAGTTTCCGATTTTTGCAAAATTAATAGTATATATAGCAACTGCTTCTAATTCCTTATGAACTTCTGCAAAAATTAGTTCTTTAGTAAGGGATTTTGGATGTAATATCTCAATTTTTTTCGAGCTGTGTCTTAAACTTACGTTATTGATTTTTATTTTCTATCAACTGATTGATTCCTGTCTTAATTTCTATGGGATCGTTTTGGTCAGGAGTACTACTAGGCGGAGTGAAAAGTAACCTCCTTGACCGCCAGAATGCACTTTTACTGCAAATAAGATTATGGTGCCTTGACGTCCGTTCATATTTAGGCAGACATGCCTAATTTCAGTGCGATACTGTCTTAAGCTTTGTTTTAACAGCTGATTGTTGTTGACGTGTTTGGCATCATGTTGAGTATGGAAAAAAAAATTTTCGTTCTCTCATAAAACATTATTTTTTAAGAGGCAAAACGGCGAAGGAAACAAAAGAAAAGTTGGAAAAATATTATGAAGCCAATGCTCCGTCAGATTACACCGTCAAATATTAGTTTCGAGAGCTTCGTTGTGGCCGTAACTTCACTACCGATCAAGTCCACACCGTTTTCGCCCGATTTGTTTCCCTCGGACTATTATCTCTTCCCAAACCTCAAAAGATGGCTCATCAATAAAATATTCAACTCACGCGAGGAACTCATCGACGCCACGGAGGAGTATTTTGCAGACCTTCCGAAAAATTACTTTTCGGACGGGAGCAAGAAGTTGGAAAATCGCTGGAATGAAACTAAAAGAAGACTATATTGAATAAAATAAAAAAAAAAACATTTAAAAAAAAAATTTTTTTCATTCCCAAGGAGGTTACTTTTCACCCCACCTAGTAGTGACAAAGTTAAGAATAGAACCACAAAAAATCAATGAACGTCGAAGTCTATTTAAATCGTCTCGATTTTAATTATTAAAATTGTTTCTAATTTGTTTTACTCAATGCCGTATTTAGATTTCTTGATATTCTCGTATGGAGCTGGGATATTTGAGAGTGATGATTTAAAATGGTTTCAATGAAAAAAAAAATAAACACACATTTTATTCAAATCTTCTACCTCTACTTAAAACTAGTTACACTGTTATTATCATCTTAAAGAGACAATGGTTTCTTATCACAAGTATTCTTCTTAACATTTTGAAGTGTTAGTGGAATGTATGCACAAAACATTTACAGGTATATTATAATTACAATATCCTAAAGGTACTGAAGTATTAGAGTCTATATGAGCATACATTACATATATACGCATACGTAACTCTTCCTCCGCTAAATACAGGTGTCATCTATATTGTGAAATGATGTTTTTTTTTTTTAATTGTTGATTATTTTGTTAAAATATTTCCATGTTAATATCATAATTGTTGATAGGTTAATTTAGGTGATTGTTGATTCCTAAAAGTTTCATATGGATTTCGAACAGTGCCAGGTTTCGGTAGTGTCTTTTCAAACCAATTTCGTAAATTTAAAGATTGACATGTTCCATTGAGAAATTGTATACTAGTCACTCATTAAGGTATAAGGATAGATATTTTTGGAACATATTATGTTAAATATACAATACATACAAGTTTGTGTGATTGGCTGTGTGAACGTAGACGGTTTCTATTAGGTGAATTCCAACTGAAATTGTTCTTCAAAGTTCTAGTTGCGAAGAACTGCATATCCGCTTGTTAGCCCAATCAATTGTAGATAATCATTTGACTAAACTAAATAAGATAATTTGATTAATTTTTAACCTCATGTAGAAACACAGATCAAATCATATGTTGCTGTCTATTTGTCTTCGTTCTTTGAATTTCCGTTTTCTTTTAATCTTGTTTTTATTCGATTTCCTATTGTTTGTTGCTAAAATAACTACCTTTCTATCTGACTTTGTTTTTAGCTTCTTAGCCCTAGGTGCCAATATGTTGCGTCTATTATTGAATTCGAAAACTGTATTCATTCTCGCCAAATGTCGGTGGCGTTTCCCTACCTGTGTTTACTTTATAACTTATTGCTTGGTTACTTTTTTCTATTTTCCTACTAATTCGCTCATATAACTTGCTTTGAAATGTTTTTACGTTGTCAATATAATCATGTTTGGACTCATATTCCATATTTCGGTATTCTACCTGTAAGTAGTTTTATGGGTGTTAAGTTAGTCACAGAACGGATGCTTATAGGAAGTGATGGCTTCATTTAGTATATCCTTGCATATTTGTTTCCTATCTATGTCGTATATTATTCTACATATATATTTCGATCAGCGTGGATTGAAATCGTTCTACTTGCAAATTAACAGTGGAGTTTTGTGGCGTGGTAATGTGTAACTTAATTTCATACCAGTTGTAGAATTCTTTAAGCAAATTTGACTGAAACTCCGATGCAGAATCACAAACTAACCTTTTTGGAGCACCATGATGGGAAAAAATTCTCTCAAGGATTGAATTATGTATAAGCTGTTTCGAGCAGTTAAAATATAAGCCGATGCAAATCTGGGAAATTTGTCAATAATTGTAAGAATCTGTTGATTATGATTATGTGGACTAGAGGCTTAAGGGGCATTTCCATTTTTTTAAATTTAACTTTTGGTGGATGTCTATCATATTTTAGAAGCTGGCAATTTTCGCAATTGTTTATGATTTCTGCTATTTTGTTTTTCATGTTAGGGAAGTAATAGTTTCTAGACTTGGTTTAACAGATTGATTACTTAAACGTGACTATACCAATTTATAGATTTATAGATACCTTAGGGTACCTTTAGGAACTTATTTATAACAGTAAGTTCAATGTATGTATCTCTACTTTCAATGCCTACAGGAAGTCCGGCTATAATTTTTGAATTTGGAAGAACTGTGAATATTTCGGACATATAGTTTGATTTGAACTGAAGGGGAATTATGGTTTTATTTGTTTCTAAAAGCTTGTCTTTAAGATTTATTTTTGCACCTAATTGCTTCAGCATCTCTAAACCTATTAAGCCATCAAAATAGGAATGAAATTTCTATCATTTTTACATATATCTTTAAACAACTCCAAAAATGGTATTTTGTTGTTTTTTTTTCAAGTTGGGATCTCTATGGGTTCGGCTAAAATAATGTTTTATAGGCGGCTAAATCAAAAAACTAAATATCTATTACGTTACTCCTCTTATGATCCTCACATATAACCCGAGTGCACATACATAAGTACATATGTTTTATTTCTTCAATGACTAGTAACTGCACATTTTTTTGAGGATTGTAGATGGTAGGCTTAATTTATTTGTACTCACTTGATGTCAATCTGTAGTGAGCTCGGTATTTATTTTAGATCGTATCGTAATAAGAGTTGTAAGTATAAAAATTTATAATGAGTGCTTTTGTGTGGATAACGTGCTGCAATCCTCTAGATTTACCACCTCATAAACCCAATGCTTGTGATTTGCGGCGTGTACGACCATGGATGGTTACAATGCAACTAAAATTGAACACAAAGTTGGTAATTTGCTCTACTTGTCTGAAAAAATTGAGTCAGATCCGAAATTCTGATACAGCGCCATCATTGCTAGAGGTTGAAGATCAAATTGAAGTTGACGAAATGTATTTCGACAATAACATT
This sequence comes from Volucella inanis, assembly GCA_907269105.1. Taxonomy (NCBI): domain Eukaryota; kingdom Metazoa; phylum Arthropoda; class Insecta; order Diptera; family Syrphidae; genus Volucella; species Volucella inanis. Next base: position 131,172,703 of record OU026156.1, on the reverse strand, counting down.
GCATTCAATTTGATTAATTGGATATTGGAGAAGATACATTCGACAAGAGAAGACTTAGTGACTTAAAATATATGCACTTAAAATTGAAAAAGTCTATGTCGAGGATTGCAGAGAAAGTTTTCTCTGGGTGAGTTTTTTAACTTGAGACATCCAAATTACTCGAAAAATACACGATATCGCCAAAAATGATTTCGACAAAAGTCACAAGGCTCTGAAGGGGACATAAGATGGTGACCACGAGTTTTATCTTGAGCCCGTGTAGAATATTAATTATTTGGCCCAGGACAGAACCATCAACACTTTCAATACACCTTATGCCCGTATAATTTTGAGAGCTATAAGAAACGAAATACCAGGTCAAGCAAATGATGTGCTCAATATGTTTGGGACACCTTCAGAATGGAATAAAATAAAAGAGAACTTTATTATTTATTATTCAGATAAAAGAAACGAAACTTCGCTCGTGAGAGATCTTCATAACCTTCAGCAACACAATTACGTCACCATTTGATCTTCCCTTTCCCTTCTGCTATTCACTCCACCTATTAGTACGGTTTGATCATGTACAGTAAGGTCCCCATTTGACCTTCCCATTTTCTTTAACCATTAAATCCTCCCATAAACCCGGATTGATCATGTGAAAATCACATGCACCAATAGAACACGAGCAACCATTTTCGCGCAATTAGTAAGACGCTCAACTCCATATCCTCCACACGCACCATCCATTTGACACTTGCACAAACAAGTTTCATTCCATTCCCACGGGAGGAAGCTTGATGCAGACTGCCGAGTAATCATTTTTAGAATTTATAAATATACCTGTGGAAAGAGGTATGGAATTGTCAGACACACACAGATCATTGTTATAATACTATTGAATAAAAATATATTCAAAAAAAATGCGACTTAATTGGCGCAGTCGGTAAACGCGAGAAAAGTTCGTCTCAAGAACCAATACTCGCGAGTGTTCGATAAAGTACAAGAAAAATAAAAATTCGCTTAAGAATTTACACGAGAAAAGTGTGTAGTTTCATAACCAATTGGAAAATGTAGTGACAAGTAGACAAAAAAAAAGTTAATGAAAACGCAAGTGCAGTGCTCAAAAAAAAAAAAAAAAAAAAAAAATATATATATATGTATATATAGGGTTTTCCAATAGGGACTTGACAACTTTGGATTTAATTTGTGAACGCACTCTTTCACTAATCATCAAACTGTCACTGTAAATTTATTCAGTAAGCTCATTTTCATCATGGTAAAGTACACTAACGAGCAACGTCTGCAAACGTTCTCCGATTGGGTTCTGGAGAAGATGCGACAAGATGATGAATTTCACCGCAAAATTACCTTCAGTGACGAAGCTCATTTTTGGCTCAATGGGTTCGTCAATAAGCAAAATATGCGTTATTGGTCGGGTGAAAACCCACATGTGTTTCATGAATCACTACTTCATCCACAAAAAATAACTGTTTGGTGCGGTTTGCATGCCGGCGGCGTAATTGGGCCATATTTTTTCGTCGACGATAGCGATTGTCACGTTACTGTGAATGGTCAGCGTTATCGCACCATGATCACCGATTATTTTTGGCCCGAATTGGAAGATATGGACTCGGACGACATGTGGTTTGAACAGAATAGTGCCACAAGCCACACAGCACACGCTACAATCGATTTATTGAAAAGTATGGTGAGCGTCTTATATCAAGATATGGGCCAGTCGATTGGCCGCCTCGTTCGTGCGATTTAGCGCCGTTTGACTATTTTCTGTGGGGCTACGTTAAGTCAATGCCTTATGCCAACACGCTGACGACATTGAAGAGCTCAGAGCCAACATTGAATGCGAAATAGCGGCCGTTTCGGCCGAAATGTGTGGCCGAGTCGTTGAAAATTGGGCCCAACGAATCGACAGCTGCAAACGTGCCCGCGGTGGCCATACGAACGAAGTCAGGTTCCATTCATAAATGTTTTGATTGTACTTTAAGCCAATAATAAAGTTTTTGAAATATCTCAAATGGTTTGCCTTTTATTTAAAAAAAAAATTTGTCAAGTCGTTATTAGAAAACCCTATATATAAAATCGCAAGTGCTGTGCTTCTAAAAATAAAACACCAAAAAGTGGCGAACGAACAGGAAAGTGTAGATTCGAGGAACCAACGCGAACCTCTCAAAAGAAACCTTTTTGACGCTCGAAGAACAATGGCAAAAGATCCTGTTAATACTTTAGTAAGTCTAGTTTTAGATCCTGTAAAATATCTCAACTCTCTGCCTACATACGATGGCAGTAGAGACGACTTATGTAATTTTATAGATTTGGTGGGTAGAATCTATCCAACACTAGGAAAATATGGACAGGTTAGACCAGTTATTTTTTGATGTGTTAAAAAATAGATTAATTGGAAAAGCCCAAGAGACTGTAGAAGTTAATGTCGTTAAAAATTGGGTGATGTGAAAAGAATTTTTTTTCAATACTTTAGTAACTTTAAATCCGTACAACAATTATATGATGACCTTAAAGGTCTGCAGTACAAAAGTACCTGTCAGGAGTTTTATGATAATATAAAGCGCATACTTAGGAGATTAAATAACAAAACTAGGATAGCGAAAGGCAGTGATTCACAAGAGCTGGAACAAAATTGTAAAATGGCTTTAAAACTATTTAGAAGGAAAATTCTGGGGGTTAATTCTTCATTGCAGAAACCCCGAAAATCTGGAAAAAGCTATCCAAATATTGCATGAGACAGGATATGCTTACTTACCAAAATCGAAACAACAGATCAGGCACATTTAGAAACAAGAATTCAGGAAATAATTTAGGGAAATTCAGAAATAATAGTAACAGATCAGGAACATTTACTAATAACTCAAATAGAAATGATAATAATTCAGGAAATCATTCAGGAAATTTTAGGTCTAATCGAATCGATCCAATGGACACATTGTCCGCCTCTTACCAAAGAGAAGTAAACACTATAGGGAGTAACCTGAGTTTTTGCGAGGGATGCCATCCAACAGTCTTCCCAATGTAGTTATTAAAACTAAAAATGACAAATATAAATTAAGAATACTTGTTGACACCGGGTCAGAAACGAGCATTCTCAATCTCGGTATATGCCATCCAAAATGACTACAAGTTCTATTATATATACGCAAATACAAAAGCGAGAATCTGAAAACTGCTGAATTCCTTGAATATAAATTTCACAATATTTTCGATGTACTAATTGACAATAATGTGCTTCTGCCAATGAACGCCATAATCAATTACAAGAAAAAACTATTGATAGTGGAGGAAACGAAAATTCCGATCTTTTTCAATAAAAATGAAGAATAAACTATTACGATGGAAAACTACAAGAAGGTGGTTCCACAACTGGAAATTTACCATACAGAAATCAATACAGATCCCATCGCCGATCAAGTAAGGCTCGATCACTTAAACAACGAGGAAAAGGAAAAACTAGTGGAATTAATTTCCCAATACTCTTCAATATTCTACCAAGAAGGAAGTGATCTATTTACACAAATGCGATTACGTATAGAATAAGGACGGTAAACGACGTCCCAATACACACCAACAACTATAGATATCCCGAAGTGCATAATGCCGAGGTGAAAAAACAAACAGACGAAATGCTGAAGCAAGGCATAATTCGCCCCAGTAATTCACTTTTTCTATCGTTCTAAAAAAGAGGGATGCTTCTGGAGCACAGAAATGGAGAATGGTTATCGACTATTGCAACTTAAATCAAGTCTCGATCGACAAATTTCCCATTCGGAACATGGAGGACATCTTCGACAAATTGGGTAGGGCGATGTATTTCACAACGTTAGATCTTGCAAAAGGTTTTCGTCAGATCGAGGTCGCTGAGGAAGATATTATGAAAACCGCGTTTTCAACAAGTGAATGACATTACGAATTTGTACGAACATATGCCATTTGGTTTGAAGAATGCCCCTGTTTTAGCCGAATTCATAGGAAAAATAAGTCTGGTCTATATGGACGATACAATTGTGTTTTCGACTAGTCTGGAAGAACATTTAGAATCTTTAAGGAAAATCTTCAAGAAACCTAAAGAAGTGAACCTAAAAATTCAGGTTAACAAAAGCGAATTTCTGAAAAAAGAAATAGAATTTCTAGGTCACATCGTAACAACAACAGGTATTAAACCTTACCCAAACAAAGTATCGGCTATTAATAATTACAAATTACCAAAGAGAGCAAAACAAATCAAGTCATTTCTAGGAGTCACAGGATACTATAGAAAGTTCGTCAAGGACTATTCTAAGGAAGCAAAGCCTATGACTATGTTTCTTAAGAAAAACGCCAAAATTGATCTAAAAAATACCGATTACATCGAAAGCTTTGAAACTTTGAAAAAATTAATAACTTCAGAACCAATTCTTAAATATCCTGATTTCCAAAAAAAAATTACTCTTACAACAGATGCTTCTAATTACGCATTAGGCGCGATCTTATCTCAAGATAACCATCCGATATGCTATGCTAGTCGTACCCTTAACGACCACGAAACTCGTTACTCTACTATTGAGAAAGAGTTATTGGCCATTTTGTGGACGAAAAAGTATTATAGACCCTATTTTTATGGAAGGAAATTTGTGATAAGGACTGACCATCGGTCTTTAAATTGGTTAAGCTCGCTAAAAGAACCAAATACCAAACCGCAAAGGTGGAAAACTAAGCCCGAGGAGTACAAATTTGACATAGAATATATTAAAGGAAAAGATAACCAGGTAGTAGACGGTTTATCCAGAATGGAAGTTCACTACAACGAAAATGAAAATACCATGGATAACAACTATACGAAAATGAATGCACAATCTATGATAGTTACTGCTCACAGCGCAAATGAAGACAGCAGTTACCATATTCCTATTGTTAACTCTCCTGTTAACTTATATAAAACACAAATCATTTTAAATTCCACAAACGCTATAAGTAGCCACAAAGTATATTACGAATTTGTTAAAAGAAGAATTGTCATCGAATTGAAAGAGTTTAAAAAAGAATTTATTTTAGACTTGATGAAAAAATATTTTCCAGAAAAGGTATAGTGGCTATTTACTCTATACATGACCACATGTTTGCGCAATTCCAAGATGTTTACTTTAGTAGAAATAAACTTTTAAGAGTAATTGAGTGTAGTAAGATGTTAGGCGACGTCACAGATGAAGAGATTTTAGCGGATCTTACTATCAAAACCCATAAATTATTAAACCATAGAGGTATTAATGAAATCTATTTAGAACTCAACGATATTTATTATGCTCCAAAACTAAAATAAAAAATTCAACAGTTAATTAATAACTGCGAAATTTGTAATAAAGCAAAATACGATAGACAACCAAACAAGATTCCTTTTAAATTTACCGATACTCTCGATAAACCAAATCAAATGTTACACGTAGATATGTGGTATGCAAACATAAACCTTATGTATGTAACTATGTATAATAGATAAATTTACTAAACACGCAACAGTAGAAGAAATTAAACATAGAACGTGGATAAGCTTACTTAATACACTTAAGAATAGGTAACAGTTAACTCAGATATCAAGAGATTTCACACTACTCTGAATGAACATATTCGCACATTCACAGCTGATGAGGGTAACAAAGCCACTTTACGCAATAAAGTTTTAAAAGCAATAACAATATATAATAAGACAATTCACTCAACCACAAAAAAAAGACCAACCGACTTTCTCAATAGAACTGTAAATAGCGAGGATTATGCTAAAATTGTAGAATTAGTTAGGACAAATAAACAGGAATATAGAAAAGAAGACCCAAGTTAAAAGAATTTACAAATATGAATAAAATTAATTTCAGATTTTGATGTTGACATTGACTATATTATTACTACTACATGGACGCAACGAATTGACGTTCGAGACCTAAACAACGGACAAGAATATGTAACAGAAAAGGACGAATAACTACAAATTATTACCGGATATAATAAAATAATTCACAGCATTAACACAAAAACGCATGGTCAAGTAGTTTAGAAATTATCGAACATAATATAAATAGACTTTATTAGAACAAATATCCCAAAATATTTTGATGTTGACATTGACTATAGTATTACTACTACATGGACGCAACAAATTGACGTTCGAGATCTAAACAGCGGACAAAAATATGTAACAGTAAAGGACGAATAATTACAAATTATTACCGGATATAATAAAATAGCATTAACACAAACGAATGGTCAAGTAGTTTAGAAATTATCGAACATAATATAAATAGACTCAGTTATAAGAACAAATATCTCAGAATAGTACATAGCTTTAATTTATTAACCGCAGAGATGTAAAGCCTTTTAGGACATCAACATTACAAATATGGACTATGACGACGAACAACAAATAAAAAGAAGTTTAGAAACTAACGAACAAAGTAATAACAAACTAATTGAAGGACTAAATGACCAAGTACGAGTTAGTTATCACTTTAACGAAGATATAAATAACATTACAAAAGACATCAATAGACAACAGCTAGAAATAAAAAAACAGTTAGCTACACTAGGAAATGCAATTAATCAAGAGTTTTCTGAAACAGCTCATATGCAGCATATATTTTAAATACAATATGATATACAGTTATTGAGAGAAGAAGTTAGAAAAGTTACTTCTTAGCAAATTAGGAGTCTTAGGCAAAGATATTCAGTCACCAAATGAAGTATCTACTTTTAATATAACAATAAGCAACCGCGCATCGCGCGCGCGTACCAATGGGATATGAATACCCTTTTACTGGCTTTACGCTTTACGCGGGCGGGTGGTGTAGTATTTTGAAACTCAGGTTTATTAGGTTTCGATATTTTTCCCAGAGGTGGTTGTCAAACTGGAGCGAGTGCATCCTCAACCAGTAGAGTCTTCGTTTCTGCTAGTTGTTAGTTCGTCACATTTAGCCCAGCCAGCAACCACTCCAACATCAGTGTTATGCCTCCAAAGCAGAGTTGACGCCGACGGGATTTTCATATAACTACACACAAATTCTATGAAAAGGCTTTTTCAGAGATTGCCTTGCACGGGATTCGAACCCGCGACCCTCGGCTGGAGGAGTCTATGCACATACCACTACACCACGGCCATCCCCCTGTGTTATTTTACACGACGGTAAAGTAATTTTTGTTTTACTTAACCCAATTTATTCAAACCTACAATTTTTTTAAAATACTTTTAGAACCAATGCCTATAAAAAACAATTTAGAATTAATAACCCCATGTAACGAATTTATAAGAGATGATAATGTTAACTATAGATATATGAATCAGACACCTATAAAACTTAAAGATTTAGAATAAATAAATGACAATTGTAGTTCTAAAATATTTGATAAAAATCCTATATGTAATTTTAAAGAAAATAAAAATGTAATAGTTAAACAAAAACACGATAATATTATTATTACCAACAATATTCCATATTTACCATTTGTTCATAATTGTAATAATTTTATTTTTAATGTTATGGGAAATAACCTAATAAGATTTGAAAATTGTAAAATAGAAATATATAATGTAAGATACGAAAATTTTATCAAATATGATAACTTTGTAATACCTGATTTTAATAATATTACAATTAATTAAATTGTGATGAACTTTTCCACAGAGGCAATTCACCTCAATAATATTGAAAACCCTATATTAATTGAACTTATTAACTCAAGGATAAACGCGCACGAATATATAAATCTTGGAATTGCTCCCATGATAGTTAGTATTTTCATTATAATTTTTGTTTTTATTTTTAAAAATAAAAACAATCAAACAAAAGTTAAAGTCGATATAAAGCATGTTGATTTTTCGGAGTAGAATCCTAAGGGGGGAGGAGTTACGTCACCATTTGACCTTCCCTTTTTCTTTTACCAATAAATCCTCATATGAGCCCTGATTGAACATGAGCAACCATTTTTTCACAATTAGCAAGACGCTCAACTCCATATCCTCCACACGCGCCATCCATTTGACACTTGCACAAACAAGTTGCATTCCATTCCCACGGGAGGAAGCTTGATGCAGAATGCAGAGTAATCATTTTTAGAATTTATAAATATACATGTGGAAAGGTCCAGAGATACATTCAGTTGTCAGACACACAGAGATCATTGTTATAATACTACTGAATAAAAATATATTGGTTGTCAACATACATCAAGTTAAAGACATCCCTTAGGCGGATGATAAAAAAAACGTGAACGTCAGCCAAGGGACTGACCCAACTGTTCCACTTACTAATTCAATCAAACACAATTTTCCTTTAAACGTTATAAATATTTATAAATATATTTTTTTATTCCCGGTTTAATTATGCGTGACAATTACATATAAAGTCAAGATCAGAACTGCTTTCACAATCCTCTTTAGATTAACTCCAAAGCTCCGTTAGTTATCCAAAGGTTCCCATGCATTCATCCTGACTGTGCACTTTACATAATTCGCGTGCACTTGATACGGTGTCGTTACCGTGGGAAACTCTACAGACCAAATATTTGCTGAATCAGCTGGGAACCTGTTTGTGCCTGTTGGAACAAGTTATTAGGCGGCGCGGACCGGATTGTGATAACTCCTCCCCCTTCGAAAATTTACGCCTCATAGATCCTTTCATGACCTTGAGGTCAAACCGTTGGTTGTGGTAGGTTAGGGGATGAGAGTACAAAGAATGCTACACCAATGAGGATCGAAACTTCTGTAAAAATAAAGATTTAAATTTGTTGGGATAAGTTACCTATGCGTTCTATGTTCCGAACGCTGAGTTCATGCACGTAGCTCAGGTTGATACTATGGTTGCGGTTTGTGATGTTTATCAACGCCGGAGGAAGGGCTTGTAGTGTTGTAGCCGTTGAACTCGAAAAAGTCCTTCCCTTTAATTCGATCGTTTTGTTATGTATCTGGGTTATATATGTACCTGTAAGAGGCTTTGAAATATTGTTAGAAGTTAAATCTCCGCTAAAATTGGTGACAAAAAAGATGTCGTCTTTAAGGAGTTCCAGGACCTCCTCGGTACTTGTTTGGAAGGTGCAGGTCGTGGGTCCACCTTTCAACAGTCTAGCAACGCAGCTTTGTTCAGGAATTACTTCTAAGGCCTTATCTTCACATATTGTTGAGTTATTTATTGAAAGGCAACTGGCCTTAATACCATACGTGATCCTGTGGTTGATCAGACCTTTCCTGAATTTCAGAACATTCTTCTTCCCCTCTAAAACTGATGGTCGTGTTATCACCAAGTTATACTCTTCCATTCCTACTTTGAAATAACGTACAACAACATTGAGCCATTGGTGAAAATTGAGGGTGTGCCATACTCAATTGCTTCTATGTCTTTAGCGTATGGTAGAGTTGCTAGCTCATTTGGCAAGCTCGAACGATTTCATTTACTTCTTCTTTGATGAGTAGAACCTCGTCCAAAATATCCTGCTCAAATCTTCCAGCAATCACATCCTTAATACCGTTTTTGTACTTCCCAATTACCAGAATGATTTTCTGTGTAGTTTAACGCGTGATACTAAAGATCCTCTCATTAATCTTATATTGGTGGTTACTATTTTCGATTATAGATTCCTCACTCCGAAGGATTTCGCTCCAGTCTGAAGCATCGGGGCTACCAGCCACCCATTTCCAAGCAGATCCCAACCAACTGATAGATCTTGTCCTTCTCGTTGGCTTACCTTTGAGTGAATGTAGACGGCGTTTTAACTGTGACAAATTTAATTGTATCATGTGCCTTCTGTCTTCGTCTTTAATATTCCCGCTTGTGGCATTGGACACACCATCTGGCAAATGTTCGAATTGCTCTAGATCAATGGCATGCACCAGCTTGAAACTGCTATCAACGATCCCAACCTTGCCCTCCTTAAGAGAGACTATAGGTGCCTTGTAATTGAAGATCTGGGATAGCCAGGTCGCCGCTAAAGAGGTTAATCTGTGGGATATGCAAATATTTTTCGTTCGATACATGTGATTATCTAAGCATGTTTGTCGCGACCTTACTACATAAATGGATATTAAAATATTTAAATCAGGAAAAGAGCAAACATTTTCTTTGTTTCTGTAACATTTTTACTCGTCTTAAAGTTTCATTTAAAATTTATATTAAAAATATCTAAGGCTAATCTAAATCTGATTCTTGTAATTTAATTCATATTTCTTAAAACAAATTGGACTTATGACTATTACTACATTACTATATAAGGAATGGTTACGGGTGCATAGTGCGTTTATCGTGCGTGTGTGCATACACCCCCTCTTATTCGTTAATTTTTTTATATATTTAACTTTACTTTTGAATCCGTGCATGTTATAATATATCCTTAAATGCTAAAAATTCGTGGTTTACCTTGACGCGAAAGTTCATTAAACCTTGGTAGTTAACTCTGGAGCTTCTGTTAAACTGTAACTCCATTATGTCCATGTGAAGTATCTCACAAGGATACGACGGTACTGGCACTAATTTCGGATTTGTTGGATGCCTGTCGTATTTGTTCGCAAGGCAAATTACACATGTCTTAGTATATTTGTTGATAAGGCTGTTCATTTTCGGAAAAAAATATCGCTCAAGCAGCTGCTCCCTATTCTCTGTCGAATTTTTATGGGCTTTTCGATGGTCCTCAATAATAAGATGCAGAATTCATTCGTCATTTGTTACATCTTCTGCCACCCTCTGCGTTATGCGAATTTTGTAATTACTGAAGTTTTCTAGATAAGTCTCTTGTAACATACCTAAGTATGCCTCTGAAATTTTGATATCGTTGATAACGCTCGGCCTAAGCTTTTTCTTAAAATTTTTGGTGAGCATAGCTTTATCCAGGTTTGCCATGGAAATTTAGTGGTGGGAAAACCCTGGGTGTGGTTCCTCATAAATCTCTAGGCCTTTTAAAGCCCTGATTATTATCTAGTTTCGAAATACATTCAAAGGAACTTCGACGTGAGGTATAAGATCTGAACCATCCTGCGCTGCGCTGTGGACAGTCTCGGTGGCGGTGTCTGTCGAGCCTTCGCTTTCGCTAGCCGTTTCCGTACTGGCATCGGGTCTCTAAGTTTGATTTACCTGGTTTGTAAACCAACTCGTAGTTGTACTCCTCTATGCGGGCTTTCCACCTATTTAATTTGACGTTAAAGTTCCTGTGACCTAGAGAAAAAGTAAGCGACTGATGGTCGGTAAAGATTCTTATTTTTTTCGGTCCGTATACATACGAACGCAGGTTGTCCAGAGCCCAGACTATGGTCAACATATCTTTTTCATTCGTAGCGTAATTTTCCTCGGTTTTATTAAGGGGTCTTGAGATGTACGCAATTGGTTTATCCTGTCCTGATATATCTTGCGACGAAACAGCACCAGCTGCAAAATTTGAAGCGTCCGTGGTCAGGTTAAATGCTCTTTCGAAGTCAGGGAAAGCGAGGATATCCAATGATGTTAGTAAAGCCTTGAGCTCGTTAAAAGCTTGTAATGCATCTGCATTCAATTTAATTTGGATTCGTTTTTATTGGTTTTCTTTAATTTTGGCATTTTCGCCTCTCGTAAGGTTCGGAAGAGGTTTTGCCACCTTCGCGTAGTCTCGAATAAATTTTCTATAATAGGATCTTTTCAGATCCTTAAGATTCTCTGGGGGTAATATTTTTTGTATGGCCTCAACCTTCTTGGGATCTGCTCGAATTCCATCGGGGGTGATGACGTATCGCAAAAATTCGACCTCTGTCTCCAAGAAGTGAGTCTTTTCCAGATTAACCTTTAAGTTTACCTCGTGTAATCGGGAAAGAATATATCGTCCATGTCACTCCCAAAGATGACTATATCGTCGATATACAAGTAGCATATTCTCTCAATGAATTCCTTAAGCACGCCATTGATCGTTCTCTGAAAGATCGCTGGCGCATTTTTAAGGCCAAAAGGCAACCTGAGCCATTCGTTCTTTCCGTTCATAGTCAAAAATGCGGTTTTAGGTATATCGGCCTCCTTCATGGGTATCTGGGGAAATCCAGAAGTGAGATCATGGGTAGTGAAGTATTTTGCCTTACCTAGACTGGCAAGCGTTCAAGTAATGTCCGGGATTGGGTATGCGTCGGATACGGTGACGAGGTTTAAGCGTTTAAAATCTACTACCATCCGGTACTGAAGTTTTTTTTTTTATAATCCCGCGCGCGCACCAAGGGGATATGAATACCCTTTTACTGGTTTTCTCCAGGGCGCGGGCGGGTGGTGTAGTAGTTTGAAACTCAGGTGTATTAGATTTCGATATTTTTCCCAGTTGTCAAACTGGACGGGACGAGCAAGTGCATCCTCAACCAGTGGGTCTCAGTACGTGCTAGTTGCTAGTTCGTTACATTTAGCTCAGCCAGCAACCACTTCAACATCAGTGTTGTGCCTTCATGTTAGAGTTGACGCCGATGGGATTCTCATATAACTACATACAAATTCCATGAAAAGACTTTTTCAGAGAATTGCTCCGCACGGGATTCGAACCCGCGACCGTCTGCTTGAGGAGTGTATGCATATACCACTACACCACGGCCACCCCCTGTGGGTTTGGGTTTTTTCGGAACAATCCAAATTCCAGAATTGTAAGGACTCTTGGAAGGACGGATGATTCCTTCCGTTAAAAGTTCCCTAATCTCTTTATCCACTTCCTTCTTCATGCACGGTGGGTAAGGGTAACTCTTGGTGTAAATGGTTCAGTCGGTGGAAGTTCTTATCTCCGCTCTCACGGATGTTCTAATCATTTCATTAGAACTAAGTGGTCCAAAAACGCCGACATATTTTTCTATTAATTTAGAGAGTCTATGTCTAATATTGTTGGGAATTCTTTCGTCAAGTACTGCATTAACTTCTGAATATAACTTGTTTTTAAGAGGAATTTACTTCCTATTCATCAGGGTTAGAATATTCTCCTTACGATCAATGATGGCTCCTAGCTCTTTCAGTGTGTCGTCAATTATAAATCCATCGAACGATTTTAGACCTGGGAACACATAGAAGGTTAGTTGCAAGTCGATTCCGACCCCCTCAAAGAATTTACCACTTATTTTGTCAGTGATCTTGAGGCTGCCGGCTGCCGAATTCACAGTAAAAGGTCGAGCTAAGAGAGTGGAACCCTGCGATATGTGCGGACCGATAAAATTCTTGTTAACGGGGGCTAAGGAAGCTTAACAGTATACCGTTCTTTCGGATGTAATCTATGTATGGAACGCTGGATAAGCGTCCTTCATAAAATTTACCTCATCCTCATAGTTTGCCTCTGCTACTTCGTGGTAGGCTTTGGGTGATGTCTCTTGGTGTACCTCATTGTCAGCTTCTAACACTTCGTCACGTTTCTCTTATAACACTTCTTGATCCGTCTGCAGGTTGTACAATTTCTGTTGATTTTGAGAGGAGTCCCGTGAACGTGAAAAGTTCTCGGAGTGTGCCTTCCTTTTGAAAGGGTTGTTTTGAGGTCTATTCATATAGTTCACCTGTTTAGTCTGAATCGAATGATCAACTTCCATCCCAAGATGGACCAGTCGGCCTAGGGGGTGCGTCAGAATTAGGAACAGAATTAGGACAGTTGAGGAAGTTAGAATTATGTGGTTTTGGGTGGTTTCTAAATTGTGTAGGAAATGGCCTGTTTTCCCGTCTGAAAGACTGGTTAAGAGAGGCTGTTATTGTGTTTGTTGCATTGCTGACATGAATTGAATGGTTACGGAAGTTGAATTTCTGAATCTCCAGACACTAAGCGTATGCTTCAGAAAGTGTTTTGGGTTTCTGTACGATGATCATCGTACAAGTCACCGTTAATGCCTCTTATGAAAACATCCAGCGCACGGTTCCGGTAAGTCTCTACCAGTGCACCGACAGATTCCTATAAATAAGATTCCGTTGTAATCCTATTTATTATAAGAGAGAACTGGTGGTTCACTGTGGCGTAAAATTCGTCCAATCTCGACCCCCTCTGTGAGAGTTGGTTGAGTTGATGCTCTAAGGTTCTGATGTCACGTTTGTCGGCGTAATGCAACGAAAGTATTGTTTTAATTTCTTCCCAATTATCATCAAAAATGTTGTAGGAAATAAGGGCTGAATCAGCTCTGATCTTTTGCCGGATGTGCTGTAATATAGCACGATACAGCGGTTTACTCCTGATTATACTGAAGTCTGCAGTTCCTTAACGCAATCGGGGAGCCGACTTATTTCCCTCAAGTCAGCCTCTGTCCTTGGTCCGCAGAAGGATAAATTTTCGCAACTGGTCTCAAGCTCAGAATGTGTACCACGCTCAAGTGACTTTAAGCGCTCATCCATTTCTCTGAGCTGGTCAACTCCGTTACAGATTAAGTGACTGTAACTCGGCACGGATTCAATTCTATTTTTTAGTTTTAGTTACTAGTATTTCTTTTTATTTCAAATAAAATATTATTATGCGGGGTGGCGTACACGTATAGATTTCTTTTAGTTTTTGCACGCTTTTTAAATATAAAACAATGCACCTTACCTTTTCCTTTTGACGATTCTTCGCTCTTCTTATAAATTTATCGGTTTTACGCTTTTAACTTTTAACAACTTTTAACAAATAGATTTATTTTCCCACAACTCTTTTTTATTACTTCATTTTTTTTGTTGGTTTTATAATTTTACTTGTAACAAATGGATTTTTTTTCACAGTTCTTATTTTCAATTCTCTCCTTTTTTTATACTGGCTTAAAACCCTTGAATTTTAACCAATGGGTGTATTTTTAATAATTATTATTGATCGCAAAACTAACAACGCACACAATGATTACTATTCCGTAATCTTTTTCGGAATTTCTTTCGGGAACATGTTTGTGTCTGTTGGAACAAGTTATTAGGCGGAGCGTATCTGATTGTGATAACTATCATCATATATAAATAAAAAAAAAAATAAAAATATATTTTTTCGCCCCTCCTCTCGAGCAGCAACTTAATTATAGAATGACACTTTGCAAAATTATTTTTCGAAAATAGTAGAAATACTGTCTACTCTTAACAATCATGTGCACATACATGAAAAAAATTCAAATGTGGTTCTAGCAAAATGTAATCTATATTCGGAGATGTGCTTGAATACATTTCTTATTGGCTTGAGAGAACCAGTTGGTTCAACTATTTAAGCAATGAGACCAAGCACTCTCCCGGAGGCATTTAACATTAAGGAGCAAAACGACATCCAAATTATTCGAAAAATACGCGATATCGCCAAAAATGTTTCAGACAAAGTCACAAGGCTCTGAAGGGATTATAAGATGTAACCACGAGTTTGCCCTTGAGCCCTATTTTCAAGGTCAAACGAAGGTCACTTTAGATTTTTTAATGGGAATCCCTATTTTTTGACAGATTCGTAATCTGGGTGAAAAATTACAATTTTTTTACATGAAACATTTTGTTGAAAAATGCGCTCTTTTCCAGTCAGAGGGCACCATAAAACTTAAGACATCAAAATTCTTCGAAAAGTACGAAATATCGCGAAAAATGTTTCAGACAAAGGGGACATAAGATGGTGGCCACGAGTTTGATCTTGAGACTCATTTTCAAGGTCAAACGAAGGTCACTTTTGATTTTTAAAATGATAATCCCTGATTTTCATTGCTCAGTCGTATTGCTCGTAGGCTTGTCATTTGTTTTTACATACTGCGTTTAGCATAACCCAGAAACAACGACTTGGAAGTGGCAGTATTTTGTTTCCTTCGGGGTGATTAATTAGAGTGGGCCCCCTTGCCACCCACTGTTGAATCATTGAATTTTCCAGATTTCGACGTTTATTTCCGAGACTATTTTAACAAATAATCGAAAATATGACCATTCACTTCAATACACTTGTCTATCCGCGCTCTAAATGAACCAACAGAACTGAGAAGTATTTCTGGCGTAACCTTCCGGAAAGCTTCAGTTATTTTTCTTTTCATGTCCTCACGTGTTGTTGGCTTTTTTCTGTAAACCTCACTTTTTAGGTAGCCCCACAAGAAGAAATCAAGTGACGTAAGATCAGGTGATCTAGCAGGCCATTGCCTCGGACCCCCTCGTCCGAGGGGGTATTATGTGTATTGACCGTACCGTGATTGGTGAAAGTCGACTCATCAGAGAATAACACCTTGTCGAAGAAAAGGGGGTCTCGTTCAATTTGCTGAAGTGCCCATTGACAAAAGGAAACCCGGTTGTGAAAACCCTCAGTAGAAAGTTCTTGATGCATTGAAACATGATAAGGATGGTATTTATGCCGATGTTATATCTTACAGACAGTCGTTTAAAAAATTTCTGATTCACGACTTATTTGGCGAGTGCTAATGTAAATACATGAGTGTTGAACATATTTAGGTACATACATTCAATAGTGACATTTTATTATTACGAATATAATACATGGACTGAAAAGTCCAAAGTCCAAAGTTTTAAGAGAGGGCACCACTTGAATTTTAAGTTAGTACCAACTTTCAAAAGATACGTGTATAAATTTGACATTGTGAAAAAAAAAAATGGATTTAAAGCAATTTCGTGTGTTGATTTATCATTATCATTATCAGCCGATGCAAAGAAATGGCTTGATAAGTGTTACCCGAACTCTGCACCAGCCGAACGAACCATTCGCAAGTGAATTGAAAAATTTGAAAGTGGTCATACAAGCACCAAAGATGATGCACGCAGTGGACGTTCAAAAGAGGCTGTTTCAGATAAAAAAAACATCAAAAAAGTCCACAAAATGATTACGAATGACCGTAAGGTGAAGTTGAATGAGATAGCTGAGACTCTGAAGATATCAAAAGAGCGTGTTGGATATATCATCACATCACACCAGAGTCAAGTCGACAGTCAGCTGAGTGGCGAGCAGGTGACGAATCTCGTCCAAAACGACCAAAAACTCAACAGTCGGCTGGCAAGATTATGGCATCCGTATTTTGGGATACACATGTAATAATTTTTATCGACTATCTCCAAAAGGGGCAGACTCCAGATTTGGCCCCCAGGGACTATTTCCTGCTCGCCGGAAAGAGATTTAAGACCAATGAAGAAGTAATCGCCGAAACAGAGGCCTATTTTGAGGCTAACCCGAAATCATACTACAAAACTGGTATCGAAAGATTGAAAAATCGTTTCAATCAGTGTATCGCCCTTGAAGGCAACTTTATTGATAAATAAAATTGAATTTTGCAAAAATTTTGTGTTTTACTATAAAACGGCACTGTCTTTTCAGCCCAATGTTTATTATAATTAAAATATATTTAAAGTATATATATGCTAGATATATTAGCATGAGTCTACATGTGCAGACATTACATATGTAAATGTACGAAATGAGTACGTTACGCGTACGAAATGAGTATGTTACGCGTACGTAACTCGCGCGCCTGAATAAAATAGTGGTTTGTAATAACTTTCGTTGTTCTTAGGTGGAAAAGACGTACATAAAATGAAGAGAAGACAAAAGTTTGGATAAAAAAAGTTAACCTAAGAGTTGAAAATCTCGAGATAAACGCATTTTTCTAATGAAATTGTTCCAACAATTTTTCAAAATGTTAGATCTAAGAAGCCATAATTTTGGCTACCATTCATCGAACTCAACACTGAAATTCTCTTTCAAAAATGTGCCTAACGATTTCTTAAACTAAATCTGTTAGAAAGCTACGCCCTTTTAAGAAGTTTTACCTCGAAATCAGAGGTTCCTCACTTCAATAGACCCCTTAAATACAATTTTTTCTTGGCCATAACTTCAGGAATCTTCAGCTCTAAGGACGAAAACCTAAATTGGGACACATTGTATGTTCGTGACAGTCCACTTTTGTGTCAATTTCTCAGAAAATAGACCCCTTAAATACAATTTTTTCTTGGCCATAACTTCAAGAATCTTCAGCTCTAAGGACGAAAACCTATTGCGTTAGCTGTTTTCGGTTGAACTACTTCTTTTAGCTTGATTAAAAAATCTTTCCTATCTTTGTAATATAGTGTGTGAAGTGTCTTACCAAGGAATGTGGTTTGTGAGTCAATTGTATCCTGTTTTATTTCGACGGTTGGAGAATTCTGTGTAGAATGTTGGAAATAGCCTGATGTACTATTGATTTGTTTGCGAGACTTCATTTTGGTGACTAAATTTCGCAATTAAGTTTTTCCATCTTTTTAATTTGCCGAAATTGCATAAATGAGTGACTGATGGTCAATACAAATGGTTAAATCAGTGATGCCGTATAAAAAGTTACAAGGCTACTGTAGTGCCCACACAATAGCAAGTGTGGTAAACCTCGGTAAACGATTGAGAAATAAAATTGCTATTGGCGGTGGGAAAAAAAGCTCTAATTGCAAATTTACTGGCATCGGTAGTCAGTTCAAACTGTTAGATAAAGTCAGGCTGGTTAACTGCCACCTGTGACTGCAGAGCGTTTTTCATTTTGTAATTGCTGCTTCATCTAGCTCTATATCTACTCCTGTGCTTTGGTTTTCGGCTATCATTCCTAAATCTACTCGCAGATAAATAATCGGTGGTTTTTATCAAATTTCCTATAATAACTAGCTAATCCTAAAAACAATCCTATTTCCTTCAAAGTCTTTGGCACTGGATACCCTTTTATAGCTTGAGGTACTCAAAAGAGTCCTGGGAAAAATGCCTGAAATTTTTATATTGGCTTGACGTAGTGCGCTGATTATAATTTGAATATGCTTTATATATTCTTTAGGTGTAGAAGAAAATATCAACACGTTGTCTGTATAGAAAGAATATGATCTTGTAGCCTGGATAGTCGTTGCGAAAGGTAATACTTTAAAATGTAATTAAAGAGTTAAATCTTTGCTTTGAGTAATCTGAGTCCTTGTTCGCCTAAAATCGTGTCAAAAGCATCTAATTCCATAATATCAAATTAAACTAAATTATGTCCTAACATAGTTATCGCTTTTTTAGATTCTACTATAGATAATCCATGTACCTAAAGTTTTTGTTTTACCAGGCTTAATGGATATAGACTTACCGATATCACATTTGTAGCTGATATAGTTGTTAGTTGATCCTGTGTCCACTAATATTGTAACGGGTGTGCCGGTCTTGATGCAACGTGTCTGGGATATGTGGCAGCCCATTTATACGCTTGTAAAGGTACTTCCAGTCTCGTATTGATGTTCGAAATCTTCAGATTCTTCTGGCTGGAGTTCCTCATGGTCTGTGTTATTGTTGTTGATTCGCTGCATCTTATATTGATTAAAGGTTTGCGATGAGGGATTCCTGTCCCGTTTACATGAATTATCATGTGCAGGACGAGAACTGTGTCGAAGATATTGGTGGGGATTGTCCACCTCCATCGGATCTGGTCTTCGTTGATTTGGGTGTTGATAGCTGTCCAGTGCCGTGCTGACCATCAACCAGTGCACACGCACAAATGCACTCGCTCCTCGTGTGGGAAAAAAACACAACTGTGGCAAAAACAAAAAATAAATAAATAAAACAAACAAAACAAAAAAATTAAAAACACTTGTGCAGTTTTATTAGCATCTACAGTTTGGGCATCCCAACCTTCCTGCCCCTGGTCATACTGTTGCCTTAACTTAGTCACTGCCATTGCTGTATTACATTTTCATACAGCACGGCAGTGTGGCCGTCTCGCCGCTTGCGACTAAGTGATGTACCTTAACAAACTCCACCACAATGTAGTCCCTGTTCCAATTCGGGATTAAATTTCATGTGATTAAAATTTCATCTCCGTAAGCAAATTATCCATTACTGCTTTATTTACAAAAGTCCCAAACTAGACAGTAATTCGACCTTTAACGAGTTCGATGCGCTTGTGACTCCTTACAAAGAATTGTGTCACTGCATCCTTATACAATCGTGATTACGGGCGGTTTCAATATACACAATTCTGGGTGGCTTCGACATTTTGGACATATAACACCCGAACAACGCTGTGTTGAGAACGCTGCAGAAAAAAAATTAACCGAGCTTATAAATTAGCACACACGAATACCAGACGTTGATAGTTTTACCGCTAACACTATGAAATTGTTTTTAACTTCTCACCCTGATAAGTACACCATTGATGTGCTCTCCCCCTAGACTTGTCGAATCATTGTGTCATATCAGCTAAATTCTCGTACATCGACCACACACTTAGAGAAAAGATTTTCTAAAAGAACCGTTTGGCACTACGTGAAAGTTAATTTGAGCGGTCTTAACACAATTTTTAGTAATTTTAAATGGTAGCTATGTTTCCTCGATAACAACGTGGATGCCGTTGCTGATATGATCACAGACACTTTTCTCTTTGCATTGATTGAGATCCCTTATCCCTCATCGGATGAAGATTATCAAGCCAAAAGAAAAGGCATGGTACGACTCGAGCTGTAAAGAGGTTCCCAGGGTGAGAGAAACGTTTTTTCGGTCCTTCAAGACCAACCCGACAGAGGAAAACAGAAGAGCTAGGAATGACAGCAACGTCTTGCTTAAACATGTAAAATTTCCATGCGACCAAAAGCTGTTGCAAGAAATGCTACAATGTCCCAAAGATAGTAAAAATTCTTTGTCGTTCGTCAAAGATATTAGAAATTTTGAATCATCCTCCATCCCAACCCTCATTTACAATGATATTTCAGCTGTAAGCTTTCTGGACAAGGTCAATCTGCTTGCTGCACACTTTGCGGTCAGTTCAACACACCCAGATTATGCTTTGTCTTCGCCCACACTTGGGTGCGTCTAATCTTTAATGGGACAGATCCACTTTTGCACTCGTGTGGTAGATATTAGCATTCCCAAATCCTCTGGTTCATAGGGTATAACTCCCCTCGTTCTGAGGAGGTGGTTTTCCTCGCTGGCGAAATCTTTGCATAAGCTTCTTCATCAATCCTAATCCTTAAGACTTTTTACGAGCAGATGGAAAATTTGTGCAGCCCCTTCACTAAAAAATGCAAAACTATTTCTTTTTCCTCCTACAGACCCACTGCATTTACGTCCTTTCTTTCCAAGGTCATTAAAATGCTGATATACCGTCAGCAAATGAAATACCTCGAAACACGAAAACTTCTTAATGACCGGCAGTACGGTTTTCGTACTGGTTCACAGGTCCACAGGTGATTTGATGGTATGTCTAACCGAAGAATGGAACAAAAGCGAACATCAATCTGGCTTAAGCAAGGCAATTGCACTCAATATTTCTAAGGCATTTGACAGAATTTGAGACCAGGCTCTTTTGTCGAAAATAGGTTTTTTTTGATCGATTACTCTCTTTTTCAATGGATTAGAAATTACCTTTCGGAGCCTTAAATTCAAGTTGTTTTTGATGGTTTCAAGTCTCATATTCACAAAATGAATACTGGTGTACCCTAGTGCTCCATTCTGTCTCCGACACGCTTTTCAGTTTTTATCAATGATCTTTTCTCTGCCACTTCTAATCCAATATATTCCTTTGCTGACGACAGTACTCTCTGCTTTTTATATTCGTTCCCGGACTCACGTCCCTGTTCTTTAAGCACATTAAATTGCTATATTAGCAGCATAACTAATTGGGGAACCATCAACAGAGTGGAATTAAATTTAATTGCAGACATTTAAAACCAACGCACATCGTATCCCCCCCCCCCTATCTAGGAATTTAATCAGGGTAAGGCTTGACAACATCGGCTGTTATTAAATGCCTCAAAAACGATACTTCCTTGCGCAAAAACTCACACTTTTCAGGTTGGACTTTAAAATTTATTGAACATTCGCGAGTTTAATGAAAACGTGGTCCAAGTTCTCTATTTATTGTAAAGACGTAGAAAAGAAAAGACGTAGTGTCATCCATGTATACAAGACAAATTTTTCCTTCCAATGTCGTCAAGGACATTGCTCGCTGAAAGGTGAATAATCGAATAATTTCGAAGGGTTCATTATTTACTGAAAATGCAGTTAATGGAATATTTTATTCGTTTACTTGAATCTAATGAATCTTTGATGCTAGATCTAGGGTAGTGAAATACATAACTCTTCCTAATATATCCAAAATGTTTGATATATACATATATATATATGGTTTCGGATATTTGTCGTATATGGACCTCTCGTTTAACTTGCGATAGTCTATGACTAGCCGCCATTTTGGTTTCCATTTACATCTGGTAGTCTGAGACTTGTTCTAGAAAATTTTGAATTATTATCGCTTTTAAAAATTAGATTGAATGAGCAGAGCACATCGAAATAACGCCGCTGCTCATCCTGATTGGATACGATTCGAAATTGCTTAGATAAGTTGGCTTAAAGTTTCGTCTTTGGTTTGTACGGTAGATGTAGGAATCGTTTGAGTGTTACAAATTTAAAGGAGTTTGATTTGTCTTTGTTTGGGAAGAAGATACATTGTATGCGCTTTTGTTATTATTAGGTAAATGGTTGAGATTAAAGAAATCCTTTAAAAGGATTCAAAAAAAAAAACACGAACGCTTTCCGTCCCGATAATAATTGACTGACAAATGCACTCTCGCCTTAAAATTGGTGACGAAAATGGTGTCGGCCTTAATAAATTCCAGGATTTCTTTGGTATTTGTTTGGAGGGTGTAGGTTGTGGGTCCTCCTTTAAGCAGCCTCGCTACGCAACTTTGCTCAGGAGTTGTTTCTAGTAACTTGTTCTCACATATCGTCGAGTTGTTAATTGATAGGCAATTAAATTTTAACAGAACTTTCTTGAATTTCAGATCAATCTGCTTTCCGTCTATTATTGATGGCCGTCTTTATCAGTAAATTGAACTCTTCTTTTTCTACTTTTGGCATTGAAATAACATACAACAAGATGGTGCCGTTAGTGAAAATCGATGGTGTGCCATACTCGATGGCCTATATTTCATTAGCGTACAAAAGGGTTTCCAGTTCATTAATAACTTTGTTGATTTCTCCTGTGTCCAGGAGATTTGTATTAATCAAACCGATTTCGCCATTTTACAAGCTACAATTTCATTTATTTCTCCTTTAATGACCAGCATTTCATTCAAAATATCCTTCTCAAAACTTTTAGAAATTGAGTCTTTGATACCGTTCTCGTATCTCCTTATGACGAGGTTGATCTTCTGTGCTATTTCACGCGTGATGCCAAAGAGCCGTTCGTTGATCTTATATTATTGGTTACTATTTTCAATTATAGCTTCTTCACTCCGAAGGATTTTACTCCAGTCCGTGACATCGGGGTTGCCAGCTACCCACTTCCAAGCAGTTCCTAACCAATTGATGGATCTTGCCTTCTTCCTTATTTTGCCCTTCAGTAAATAAAGACGTATTTTTACCTGTAGTAAAGGAAATTCAATTATGCGTTTTCTGTCTCCGTCCTTAATGCGATTTTTAGTGGCAGTGGTCACCTCGGCTAACAAGTGTTTAAATTGCGCTAAGTCAATAGTATGTACCAGTTTTAAACTGCCATCGACGATCGAAACCCTACTATAGGTGTCTTGTAATTGAAGATTTGGCATCCCTCGTTTACGTCTAAAGTGATCAATCTGCGGGATTTGCAAATATTTTTCGTGGATCGCTATACGTGGACATACTAGTATGTTCGTCGCATAATTAATATGATTCGAAAGTGGAAGTTAAAGATATTAAATAACAATAGGAAAACAAGAAAAAAAATCTTTTTGGACCTGTAACAATTGTGCTCTTATTGAAATCTAATTTAAATGTTTAATTAAAATATACAATTCCAGTCTTAATTTATATGTCTTATAATTAGAGCAATATTCCTTAAAGTCATTTAGACTTAAAGTTTACACATAATTCATATTTTTTGTATATAAGGAATGTCTATAGATGCATTGTAGGTGTATTGAGTAAGTGTAGTGTGCATACTTTTTTTTCTTAAAATTATAAGATATGTGTAGATTGTGACTATCCCCTATTAATTAAGTAATTTTTTATATAAGATTTATGAATTCTACGACCACTCGTCGTGAGAACAGTTACTTTAATGTTCTTCGCTACGAATTCTTTGTAATTTAAAAGCTTTTTTCTTACTATATAGATTATGTCACCCTTTTTTATATTTTTTTCCAATGTCGGATGGTTTTCTTCCAGTCACAGAATGAATGGTATTATTGTACCTGACAACCGCTTTATTGAGTTTTTCCTTCGTTTTCAAATCCTCGTACTCCGCTTTCAAGTTCCTCGCTCAAGCGAATTCAAGCGGTCATCCATGTCCTTCAGCTGGTTTAATATCACATTGACCGCTTCGGCTAACTCCGTTACTGATTTAGCGACGGTGTTCACTTTTTGTTAACAAATTTCTTAATTCTTAACTTAGTTTAAATTATGTTTCTTTTAATATTGAATTAATATTTTGTTTATCCAATTAGGGTCGCTTAGAGTTTTACAGTACGGATTAAATAAGACTTACTTTCAATTAAATTTAGAAAATTTTATCTTACAATTTGGTTATAAATTGTACTATGCATACAATTTATTTTAAAAAAGACCAATGCACTTGAATGTTGTTAAATGCTGCTTGAATTTTCACTTTATATTTTCTCCTTTTTGGGTTTACAAATAGGTATGCATTTTATTGCACACGATTTTACAATTTGAAAACCTTTCCTTAGAAATTTCACTCAATTATTTGTTTAGATTGTTTTTTTCTTTTTTACAGTTTCATTAACCCCGTTTTGGTTAATTGTCAATTGTCAATTCTTCGACACAATGGATTGCAAATTCTCCGGATGCAAATTCGTTGGATTTCTCTGGCTGAGGTATTTTGAAGGCGAAGGTTGGCACTAAAAAATACCAAAGTTTGGACCTACTTACGTGCAGCGTGCGATGCTTTCTTCGGCCGTCTCAAGACCATTATGCGCGCCAAAGTTGGACATATTGAAAACTACTGATACAGTTTGAAAATTGATGTATTTTCCAACATTTTTTGCTTTGGCATAATAAAATTTATCAAAAAATAAAAAAATTATAGCATTTTAAAAAGTTGCAGTTCGAGTCAGTCAACCTGTATATTTTATTGCACACGATTTTACAATTTGATAAGAATTCCTTAGAAACTTCATTCAAATATTTTTTTCGTTTTTACATCTTTATTGACCTCTTTTGGTTTCACAATTAATTTATTAATACATTTTAAGATTTTTTTCAAATTTTAAAAATGGACTTTTCTTAGAAATTTCACTTAAATCCTTTCCTTTGACAGCGAGGTTCACAAACCTCTTTTTGATTTCACAATTAATGATATTAATTTGATATTATGATTTGAGACAGGTTTAGCGGAAGGATCGTGGTTTTTTCGTGACGTTAATATTTGAAAGTGACCTACTAATGACACGATTTCTTCACTTATATATCCTTTAGTCTTTTTGGCAATCTTCATTGTATTCCCATGGTAACAGCAGAATGTGACCGCTAATTATTAAATTTTTATCAAGACCATAAAGGCCGTTGTGTTTCTATAGTAACAACTACATTCACTCCATAGGGAGTACTTTTATATTCCTACTTTAGGACAGTATTAATTTATTTTGTCATAATTGTTGGGACAAAAAGGATATATTTCTTCTATACCTGGCGCCAGTTAAGGAAATCCTTTAAGAGGATTCATGTATCCCATCCGGTGTCAAGTAGCTTTTGTGTGCATAAATTTCCATTGGAATATCTGCAAGCAAATAATATGTTGACTCAGCTGTGAGCCTGTTTGTGCGTGTCGAATCGAGTGCAAGGTAGTTCATATTGGATTGTGGTGACTTTCCTATTAAAGTTTTGGTAAATAGGTTGGCGTTGCTGGGAATAGAAATGAGTTTCCTTTGTTTGATTGATTTAGTAATTGGAAGGTCGGACAGAATTATTGGTTGAAGAAAGCATTAACATTTGGAAAACCTGAATATACCTGGACAGATCGAGCATATGGTACTTGTCGGATCTATTTTCTCTATAAAAACTTGGTTGCTGTACGTAGCGTGAATTTTCGAACACAACGTCATCTTCTAGTCACCTTTTGTCTTGTTTGCCCTTGCTAATTCCCAAAATTGTCTTGGGATTCAAAGGATATACACTTTCGTATGAATGCGTACATATTACTTGTTCAATATATTTCCGAAACACATTAGATGCGCATCACACTTCCTGAATTTCATTGGTTCCACTGATTTTAACCAAGTCTATCCTTTCTTTCTGTCAAAAGTATGTAAGTATGCTATACAGCAAAAAACAATCAATAATCGAAACGCTGCCTGACACTAGACAGCTTTGTGTTTTGAAAGCATCAAATTCCACTCTGCTGATATTTTCTCAATTATTTATGCTGTTAATATCTGAATTTAAAGCGCTTAAGGGGTATTCTAGTATGGAGACATGAATTTCGGGCGGTTTTTGAAGCTTCGTACAAACAAAAAAAAAAAATATTTTTACTATCCATTTTTTTATCATTTATTTACTGATATTTTAAAACTACATAAAAAATTAACCAAATAAAAAACTCAAAGTTCACAAAGTTATGAGTTGGGAAAGTGGGGATCCAAAAAAACAGGGTGTCTTGACGTGCATAATTTCAACCCTTCTGGTCATCTAAAACAAAAAAGCCGAACGGATTCTTAATTAGTATAGATGACTCTATGGCCCGAAGGTTGGAAAAGTCGTTTGAAAAAAAATTTTTTGGCATATTTTTAACAATTCCGATTTTCTCAAAAATAGTAAAATTAAGGATTTACATTTACACCGAATTTTGAGTTATCGTGCACGCCAATTTGAAAAAAGTCGTTTCGCGAAAAACACGTTTAAAATTTTGAGACAAATTTGTTCCGGTCAGACCGGAGCAGACGCCGTGTCACAAAAATGGCTGTAACTCATAAAATAATTAAAATTTAAAAATTAAAATAATTAAATAATATTATATATATATAAAAATATGAAAAAAGTTTTTTCAAATTTGTAGACTATAATACCCCCTTAACATACGCTGGCATTCCCATTCTACAGCCGAGGAGCAGGGTGATGAAACCGGGAATGAATATAAAAAGCAGGAGTACTGTCATCCGCAAAGAAATATATAGCAGAAATATTTAACAAACATTAAAAAGAGTGTTGGAGACAGAATGACACACCAGCATTTATTTTGTGAATATCAGACTTGAAACCATCCAGAACAACTTGTATTGAACGTTCCGAAAGGTCATTTCTAATCCATTGAAAAAGACAAAAGTATTTGATTTCAAACTCTGCCAAATGTATAGTATAGAAGAGTTAAGTGCAACTATCTTGCTTTCGCCAATTTTGGGTCCACTTTTCGGTGTGACATGTCATTAAATCAGCAGTGGACCTTTTGCTACGAAAACCATACTGTCGGTCATTTTTGCGTTCTGAAATAATTCATAAGCTGATAGTTTATCAGCGTTCCATGACCTTGGAAAGAAGAGACGCAAATGCAATGTGTCTGTAGGAAGAAAAAAAAGAAGATTCATCTTTTCAAGGTACGGGATGGACAGATGCTGTTTCCCATCTGCTCGGATAGAGTCCTAGAGAGTAGAATTAATGACAAAGCTTATTCAGTAGTTTTGCCAGCGAGGAAGATGAACTCTTCACAAAAAGGGAAGATATACCATCTAGACCGACGGATTTGTGCACACTAAGATCTATAAGTACTCTCACTCCCTCACGAGCGCGAAAGTGAATTCGTTCTATTGAAGATTGTGCGGGAACAAAGCACAATCTGAAAGTCTTTAACTGGTCGCAAAGTGCAGAGCCAATTTGCTTGGCCTTGTCCAAAGAGTTGACAGCTGGAATGTCATGGGATGAGGCAGAATTTCCAATGTTCTTGATGAACAACCAAACATTTTTACTTCCTTTGGAATATTGTAGTATTTATTGTCTGAGTTTTTGGCACACGTTTAGGAAAGGCGTTGCAATCATTCTCAGTTTATGTTATTTGAACTTTCTTGGGTTTTGTTCTGACGTGTTGGTTTTGTAGTACCGAGAAAATATTTTCTAACACTGACCGTTTCTTTATAAATCGAGTTGTAACACGCCTATTCTTTTGGTTTAATGCTCTTCATTCCAAAGAGAATAATGTCTGTGATTTGTGGGTGGCCGTGGCTCAAAAGGTAGTGTATTGATTTCCCAATCGGATGGTTCGGGGTTCAATACCAGCCGTGACCGAAGTACTTTTTTTAAGTCAACTAAAATTTTGTGAGATGAATAGTTGCCTAAATACAACAATAAGTCAAAATACACTACTACAGCCACTAAACGTTGGTTGTCCCCCCCGGAGCGAAATAACCAATGGGCAATGGGGCCAAAAATCTTTCTTTTTCTCTCTGTCCCATTTTTCTAAAAACTCAACATGTGCTGAGGCACTTCAAGTGTGTTCATAACCATTAAGTTCTTTAACAAAAAAAAAAATAAATAAATAAAAAATAAAAAAATAAAAATAAATAAATAAATAAATAAACAGCGGCGTCTACGTCGTAATCGAGGAAATATAACGAGCATAAATTTGCTGATATAAAAGCTGAATTCCGGATTGGAACATAAATCACATTGTGGATGAGTTTGAGTTTGAGTCCATTCTGAATTCCTTAGTCACAAACAAATACAAAAACCACAAATACTGACGATGCTGCGATGTGTGAATTTTGACTTTGGTTTACTGAAATAAATTGCTGTAAGTGCTAAACACTCATTTGCTGCCCGTGCAGTAAAGGTAGTCACTGGATGCAAGCAACGGTACTTCGACCAGAACCGGGAAACTTGGGATACTGTGTGATATTTTTTGTTTTCTTTCACTGCACATTTTTTTTGTTGTTTTGTTTTTTATTTCACACGCACGCTGGGATTATGTTCTTTGTTTACGCTGGGCAGTGGTCCTGCCCCTAAAGGGACCTATGACCGGCAGCTGGTAACTGGTCAAATCGTAGCAACCTCCAGAGAGGTTAAATTCAGAAAACCATTACGATAAGACTTTGCTCTCTCCCGCTTTTTAATAGACAACGTCATTAATGGGTGAAGCCTTATAATTAGGCTGCTCTCGTATACTCCAACAGTCAGTGTTTTCTCAATGAAAGCTCCCAAACTGAATTGTGCAGTGCAGATGCAGTGCAAGGAAAATGACTATTCGCCATATTATTAAAAAATTTGATGGTAAAGTGCCTTTTATACATATTTCTTTATGAATAAACTTCAAAATTTTTGCGGTGGGATATTTTTGTTGCTATTTTGTATTATTGGAGTAGTTATTTTGTTTTGCGAAACTTCTCACATGTTTTGATTTAAGTTGTCCGAATTAAAAAATGTCATGCGGTTACTGTTGTCCTTCGCATGCCGGATCATAATACTGTAACCCAATATGTTACCACATGCGCAAATTCAATAACATAAATGACAAACGCTAGTCGAGCTTTCTTGAATTTGGTCAACTTTAAAGAAATCTCAGCTTGAATCAGGCTCCTATATTATATATATATTATGTTACGTTATAAAGTGCTTATAAAATTGTAAACATTCTTTTTTTCAGACCAAGCTCTTCAGAGGACGATGGGGTTCCAGAAAAATACTTTGAGGCGGAATTTGATGGACATCATACAGGATGTACCAAATATACGCAAAATTGTACGAGAAATATTTTAGACTTTATATCTATCCCAGTGTATGATATTTTAAAAAATTTACGTATAAACAAAATCTAAATAACAAATACATAGACTTTCGTCTAAATATGGTCCAAATAAATAAAATGAAAACATTCTTTCCAATCGAATTATTCTAAACATATACTACTGTGTTTATTCGTTTTAAGTAGTTATACATTAATATTTTTCATGTTCAGAGCGCATTGTAATCTAAAGTATCATCATGATAAGCATAGTGGACATCCTAATGACAGGTGTTATTGCATATTGAAAATTAGGCGTGATTATAAATTATGCATACATACCAGAAATCATTTCTGAGTTAAGAATACATAACGAAGTAATAAAGATTAGTAAAGCAATGTGACATAACACCAGTACCCTTTAGAACTGGATAGCCTGTAATCAATCAAATGATACTTTAAGCAGAAGCGCGAATATCCCAGTCAATATAACTTTAAGCATCCATATTAAATTGGAATATCTGTATTCAAAAGCACTTTCCAAATGCCGCATTTTGCGGCGCACAGGGTGCTAATACTTTTTTTACATTGCACAATGCCTTTTTCGGTTATTGAGTGCAGCAAATCCAATTGAACAAAACCATATTTTAACCTCAAAAGGCTTAAAGGCTTTACAAACGAAAAAAACTTTCCTACACTAGAAAAATCCTATGACTCCTATGACAATAGTTATTTTAAAGGAGTGGAAAACGTGGAAAAACGTTTTCTTCATCAGGTGATGAAGATAAAGGGTGTTTTTTAGCTGTTTCGTTTTTCAGTGTTCTGTTTTTGACAGTTCACGCGTGCTTCGCGACATATGTCAAATTCAAGCATACTCAGTTAGCATTGGCATTTCGTCATGGAAAGAGTTACACCCCAACAATGTTCTTTGAAAAACGTTTTTCCCGCACTTCGGCCATTTTACAGTCGTCATAATCGACCTACTGAGCAAGCAATTCAAGCACTGGTGACCAAATTTTGTACTTATTTCACGCTATTCGACATCCAGCCACTTACCAGTATGCGTATGAGTACAGTGCGTACAGAGGAAAATATTGCTACTATATACGCCAGTGTTAATAAGGATCGTGATTTGCTTATTCGTTGTCGTTTGCAGCAATTGGAATTGTGTGACTCGACTACGTGGAAGATTTTACGGAAGGATCTTGATCTAAAACCTTACAAAATACAGCTCGGGAAAAAACTGAAGTGGAACGTCCTGCCACAGCGCCGAATTTGCTGTGGGCGAGCCTTAGAAAAGCTGAAGAAAAATCCAATTTTTATGGAAAGATTGTCTTCAATGACGAAGTTTACTTATATTTAAATGGGTATCTTAATAAACAAAACTGCCGTATTTGGTTCGATGATTAACCCCAGGTAACACAAGAGCTGCCAATGATTCCGGCGGAATCAATTGCCCTTATTTTTTCCAAAGATAACAATGAGACCAACGTTACCATGGCGCGCGCTATCGTTCAAAGATTTTGAACCTTTTTTGACCAAAATACACGACTGCGCTACATGCCATACATACATGACCAAAAATGGTCATCTGCAGATGAAGTGGTTTTTTGAGTGAAGTTTTTTTGCATGGATGATAGAGTCGGTAATAATTGAGGAGTCTGTTTAACGGGGGGTTGATGGTAATGAAGTCGCATCTTTTTGGAAGTTGGTACAACTATTTCTCGGAGGAAAAGTATGTGTATATAACATATATCAAAAATCAATATTCCTGAGTTCTCCGGGTGCTACTCAAAATCGCGCTCGTTCTACGTAAATTCGTATCACTTATTCATAGCAACAAGTCTCCCGAATACATCCAGGATCTTCAATATCTTAAGTCAAGTCCGTCAGCAGAAGCGGAAAGACTTCATCAATCTTTGTCGCTAGAAGCAGGCAGGGAATTATGAGACGGCATGGAAACTTTAGAAGGCAAGAGGAAGAAGAAAGAAATTCCAAGGTGGGCGTTCTGATTCTTCTTAAAGATGAATGATTACAAGCCACACTGTGGATGCTCACGCGAATTACACAACTTCACCCAGGAAATAATGGACACATTCAAGTCGTCGCACTGAAAATAAAAACATCCACATTGAAAAGGCCAATCACAAAACTATGCTACATTATTTCTCAGCGAATAAGGTCACAGAAGAACAGTAAATAATTTAAAGATAATAGTAAAAAATAAAATCACAATTCTTAGGGCGAGGTAAAAAAAAATCTCATACACACACCATAAAGATATCATGTCATCATGTCATAATCAAACTCAAAATACAATATAAACAATAGCTAGAAACCTTATCTTCAAATTGTCAACAATCATATTTAATGAAAATAAGCCACACATAGAATCCATTAACAATTCAAAAAGCGATCTCAAAATTTTCAAACTTTAAATAAATAAAATCTAACATTTTAAAACCAAAAACAATAATGAGAATACCATATGCCATACAATTCATTAGCATCAACATGCATTCTCATATAAATAAGTAGCACAAGCAATATTCACTATATTCATAACATAAATGACAAATTTCGAAATTTGTATGTATTTATGTGCTACAAGACAATAAAATACCGAATGGATTTGAATGCCGTTTTTGCGATCGAACCTGGAACGACTAAATCTCTGAAATGTTAAAAAAGCCATCAACGTATTTTAATAATACATATATTAATGCCAATGTTTTGCATTTATATCGCTCTATCTTGATTTTTCAAAAAAATGTTTAAAACTAAAATTTACATATTAGTTTATATTATTTCACCACAAATATTTTGATACACACGTCTTCTTTGAGCATTTTCTGTGAGAAAAGTAATAACTTATTAAAAGTTGTTTGAATGGTATGTTTTCGCCATAACGAACAGTGGAGACCATTGCCATCTAAAATATCTGTTATAGTATAGTATATACAATATCACAAGCTTTCATCCTCTTTTCATTCGGTCCATCCCATCACATTCCTGGATGACGGTGATATCTGTGTGATAGCAGTCAAGAGCCTTTGCTAATTATTCGGCGGAACATCTCCTGTTGGGGGTCCGAACATTCTACGTTGTCTTTTAAACATTTGCAAGAGTCGTCAACAGTGAATCCGTTATAGTAAGGCATTTGTTGGTTCGACACATCTTTTTAATCTCTCGTGTATAGGGTTGTGGGTCCTTAGACGGCATAGACCAGTATTATGTTACATGAGTAAGGATTGCAGTTACTGAGGGTAACTATTCCATTGTAAAACAAACACTGGGCTACGAACACATTTGTTTCGTTGCTGGTATATGACAGTCACCAGTCCCCCGATTAATTGGCGCGTAGATCACCAAATTCCCAATGTTCCTTTATACATTGGTCTGTGTGCAAGTTATAACAACTGAGTTGTACGGCTTTTAGAGTTAGGACGCACTCTTGGGCTTGAGGTATACTGATGAGCTTTTATAGTGAGACGGATGTTACAGTTGAAGGTTTAAAGGAGTGAATTGCTTCTGGCGATTTCAATGAAGCACTAGTGGTGGAAAAAGCGATAAAACAAAGTAAGAAAGGATACATTACGTCAGTATTCTCAGCATTTTTGACGACAGCTGAAGACATATGCAACCCAAAGACCATACGCTAAATACAAGACGATGAGCCCAAAAGCTGCTAGATGCTAGGAAACCTTCAATACATATATCGAGAACTAAGATATGCCATCCCAAATTTACTCAACACACTTCCTCAATTTATCAAATCAATCCAAACTTTAAGAAAAGAAAGAAAGAGCCCAAAAAGTATTTACTTCAATTGTAATTTGTAAAGAAAAAGTAATAAATTATTTAAGTTATTGAAACTGCTAAACGTAAACTGCTTAAAACTTAAACCAAAATTAATGGTATACAATGAATTCATTTAAATTAAAAAGCACTTCATTAACAACCACCTGCAGATAAGCACTTTGCTTTGCGGGTAAAATTATGTATGTAAAACGAGCATGGTAAAAAAATGCCCAATTTACGAGATGTGCTCAAAAAGTAAGGCGACTTTTGAAATTTCACGTGAAACGTACATTAGATTATCTTTTGTTTTGTTTTTGCTGCGTTGGTACACATGTCCCACATGTTTACGAGTACAGTTTTAAGTATATAGCATACATAGTTTGTTTTTGACAGGTAGAAAGGTCAGACATTTTTGGTATGCTCTGCCATTTTCAATTGATATAAATATGGAGCAAGGAATTTGCATCAAATTGTATAAAAAATGAAATCAAGTGCTTTTAGACACTTGAAGTTCTACACTACAAGTTCTTCAAAGATGACCGAAAAAGTGCCAATGACGAACTTCGCTTTGGAAGTCCCAGCATGATGTTAAAGTCGAAACTGTTAACAAAATTGTTTTGGAAAATAGTCGAATGACCACAAAAGAAGTTGCTGAAGTTGTTGGCATATCGGTCGGCTCGTGTCATGCAATTTTTTCGGATATTTTGCGCATGATACGTGTATCAGTTTGTTCCGAAACTTTTTAGCTTTGATAGGAGGAACCATAGTATGAGCATTGGTCTGGAATGACGTCAATATTGGTCCTGACTTGCTCAATAGGGTCATAACTCTTTCCTGTTCTTATACTTGTACCTTAAACTGAAGAGACCTATTAAAGGACGGAGATTTGCAATGGTTGAGGAAATAAAGGCGGCATTGCTTGAAGAGCTCAAGGCTATTCCAAAAAGTGCTTATGAGAAATGCTTCGAGAATTGGAAAAAATGTTGGCACAAGTGTATTATATCTAAGGTGGATTAATTTGAAGGGGACAATTGATGAATAAATAAATATTGTTTATAAAAGTATAAAGTCACGTTACTAGTTGTATGATTATGTATGTTGGCATTAAAATGTCATTCCCGTTCTACAGCCGAAGAGCAGGGTTATGAGTACGGGAACGAATATGAAAAGCAGAGAGTCCTGTCATTACCAAAGGAATAAATTGGATTAAAAATACCAGACAAGAAATCATTAATAAAAATTAGAAAGAGTGTCGGAGACAGAATATCAGACTTGAAACCATCCAGAACAA
Source organism: Volucella inanis (assembly GCA_907269105.1). Classification (NCBI taxonomy): domain Eukaryota; kingdom Metazoa; phylum Arthropoda; class Insecta; order Diptera; family Syrphidae; genus Volucella; species Volucella inanis. The sequence goes on along the minus strand of OU026156.1, from coordinate 131,138,093 downwards.
CTTGACTTGAACGTTCAGAAAGTTAATTTCTAATCTATTGAAGAAGATAGTCATCGATCCCAAAAGCACGCTCTTTCGACAAAAGAGCCCGATTTCAAACTCTGTCAAATGCATAGAAATGTCAAGTGCAACTAACCTGCCTTCGCCAGTATTGATTCCACTTTTCTATGAGACATGCCATTAAATCAGTAGTGGACCCGTTGCTAGGAAAATCATACTGCCGGTCATTTTCGTTGTGAGATATTTCATGAACTGATTGTTTATCAGCGTTTCAATGAACTTTTAAAGAAGGGATGCTAGTGCAATGGGTCTGTAGGAATAAATGTTTTTTGTATTGCCTTACGGTTCTTTTAGGAATCTTTTCTCTAACTGTGTGGTGCACTACAAATTAACTTATATAACACAACGGTCCGATGAGCCTAGAGGGACAGCACATAAACAGTGTACTTAACGGAGTGAGAAGTTGAAAACATGTCCAGAGTGCTAGCGGTATGACTATTAAAGTCCGGTGGTTGTGTGGGCTCGTTTACGAAAGGGGTCGAGTTATTTTCGCGAAGATATCAACACTCCGTCCTCCGGTTGTAGTCGGTCTGGAATGTCGAAGCCAACCAGAATTGTGAATACTGAAGTCGCCGATTTCAGTATGAGGGCCAGCTGTCTGTCCGGTGTGATTGTTATTTTTTTGTAATTAAATAATGTTTCTATTCATTTTCCAATTGTTCGTGTTTTTGCCGTGGATTTTAAGTGAGTATTGATATTATTATGCATTATATTTTATAAATTTGTTGGTTTTGATCATATGCAGCCCCTGTGTTGATTTAATCAGGCCGGTTGCGAAGATGGAGTTTTAGGTGTAGTTGTGTGTTATTGTTTACGTTTGTTATTACCATTTTGTATAATTTCGATTTAAATAAATAATTTCTGTTATGATAATTACATTTTATTTTATCATAATTTTCTTAGTTTTGAGTGTAGAATTATTTGATTTGATCGTTAATTTTACTATAAGCGATTTTAAATTTTAGTGTGTGATGGGTTTACTGTGGGCTTACATGGTTATGTAGATTTTCTATTGCATGTGAGCTTGTTGGATTTTTTATTATTTGTATAGCATTTTCCAATAGGGACTTGACAACTTTGACTTTAAATTGTGAACGCACTCTTTCACTAATCATCAAACTGTCGAGCTCATTTTTGGCTCAATGTGTCTGTCAATAAGCAAAATATGCGTTTTTGGGTGAAAACCCTTTTTTAGTCCCTTTGGCATTCTTCACTGTGCTCCCTTTGTAACAGCGAAATGTGACCGCTAAGAAATAGATTTATTTTAATAAGACCAAAAAGGCCGTTATGTTCCCATAGTAACAACTGCACTCACTCCATAAGGAGTACTGGTATCTTATATGCCCATCCAAGGACAGTATTAACTTATTTTGTATATAGGTTGATTCATCGTGAGGTTGGATATATAATGTAAAATAAAATATTTAAATTTGAAAAGCACTTAAATTTTATATTATTGGTTAAAAGAACAATTCATGGTATTTTCTTTTCAAGAATGATATCATGTAAATGTAAATGTTGGCCATGACTGTGTCTGAGGTAGTCCATTCGGAAGGTTCAATTTTGGGATACTCGTTCGAGCATAGAGACTGGTATCTCGCGCATAACAGGAGTAATGTTGGCTTCCAAAGCGTTAATAGTAGCTGGCTTATTCCTGAAGACCTGAGACTTTACACATCTCCAGAGAAAATAGTCAAAAGATGTGATATCGCACGATCTAGAACGCCAATTTACCGTAGTAAAACGTGAAATTTAGTGCTCTCCAAAATGATTTATCAACAAGTCCATTGCTTCACGCGCTCTATGGCTCGTAGAGCTTGAATTTCAGGAAGCACATAGACCGTTAACATGGCGCGATAACAATTATCATTGACGGTAACATTCTAATTTGCTTCATTTTTGAAGAATATGGACCAATGATTGATTAATGGATGTAATGGTAGCTCTTGGTACTGTTCGGGTTGTTCTTTAGCCCAAATAAAGCAATTTTGTTTATTAACGTATTCATTGAGCCAGAAATGGGCTTCATCACTGAACATGATTTCAAGATAACACACCGGGTTTTCATTGAGTTTTTTCAAAGCCCATTCACTGAAAATATGACAAAAATTCAAGTCGCCTGGCTTCAATTCTTGTAAAAGTTGAATTTTGTACGCTTTTAGATTAGATTACATTTCATTTTATTTCTCACAAGTTCATAAGAAATCGTATGTTTCTTAATACCTAGTACAAAAGTTGTAAATATAGAAAATATAAGAAATATTGGTGACATTCTTTATTTTTTATACAGAAGTTACAAAATAGTGTTGAACGCGACTTCACAGAGTAATTCGCAAATCAAATTATTATGAGTGGGGTGACTCAGTGAAACAATTAATATACTTAAGCATTATTTAAAATCTGTGGAATTATATATGTAAACAAATTTATTTGATTTACTTATTTAGACACTAATTAAGGAAGAGAAAGGAAGAACATTAACAAATTTATATGAAGTAACCAAAGCAAAAATCTTAAATTAAAACTAAATCTGAAGAAAAATAACACCAGAACATTAGAAAGAATTGCTTCCAAACCAGCATAGTTAAAATTGAAAAGCCAAGATTTGGCATGTTTTACGAACACTACAAGCATTGATATTGCCCTTATTGACTGGGGAAGGTTATTGAACAATCGATAAGACGATATATGTAGAATAAAAATTACGATATGCAGTAGTACGGAAATTGGGGACAGATATTATGTATATACAAAAAGTTTCCACGTAAATTAAAATTATTAGGAAGTAATCGAAAATTACGATTACCAGACTTCATGAAAAAAGTTTTCAACACTTTGTAACAGTACAAATGACGGACTGGAAAAACCTTAAGATAAGAGAACAATAGAAAACTAGGATGTCTAACGCGTTTTCGGCAAATTTTTCTTAAAACATGTTTCTGCAAAATAAATAAAGTTTGTACTTTGTTCAGATAAACACTCCTCAACAAGTAATTCCAAACTGCAGTTTGGAGTGAAAAATTCTATAATAAATAGATTTTAAAAGCGTTTTCGAGCAGATGTTTCGCAAATAATAAAAATGTCGAAGTGTACCACGGAAATAATTCTTCAGTGTGATTCGAGAAACTCATTCTAGAGTCGATGGTGGGTCATAGGTATTTAAGCTCATCTACTTTTTCAATCAGGAAAAATTTATCACTGCAGCATAGGCTGCTGTTAAAATTAGGAAAAGAAAAATCAGACGTGCAGTTATACAGTTTGTATCTCAGACACTCTGGTGCGTGAAAAAAAAAAAAATAGGTTCAAAGTTGAAAGACTAAAAAAAATTATTTTAGTTTTGCAACTAATCACCAACTTATGTTCAGCAAACCAATTCCTCAACAAGTTAAGGTCCCAATTAATATTAGAGACTAGATCCAGAGGACTCTTCAACCCATAAGTAAATCCTATATCATCAGCAAAAGCAATAGGTGCACCTTTAAAAATTAATGAGAACAGTGAGTTAATGTCCCATTGGTCCCAAGACAGAGCCTTGGGGCACACCCAAATTAAAGAAGATAATTTCGCTCCTAATAACATCCAACTTCATCCTTTGTTACCTATTTCCAAGGTACGACCTTAACCAATGAAGCATAAATCCACGAAAACCAGCCTTTTCCAGTTTTCTCAGCAATATGTTGTGGTTGACCATATCGAAAGCTTTGGTAATATCGATAAATAAACCAGCTGTACACTTTCTACCATCTAAGTGGGACATTACCTGGGAAAAAGACTGTAGTAGTGCATCTTCAGTTGATTTACCTTTCTGAAAGCCAAATTAAATTAGACCAAAAAACTTCGTTTTATTTAAGTAAGTCAATATTCTATTTTTCATAACTTTTTCAAATATTTTACTGAAAACTGGGAGAAGTGAGATGGGCCTGTAGTTACAAATGTGAACAGCCGAACCTTTTTTGAACAGAGGAACAATATCTGAACATTTGAGGGCATCTGGAAAAACCCCATCAAACACGCAACGATTAAAAATAACTGCCAAGAGCTTACTACGAAACATGCAACAATGCAATTTTTTTTATGAAAATAATAAAAATACCATCAGCTCCACACGATTTCGAATTCTTTAACGACTGTTTACTACTTGCCATTCATTTTTTACGTTTCCCTTAGCAGAATTAAATTGAGTACGGTAATAGGTATCTCCACAAATCGGAAACTCCTTTTTAAGTCCAGCGCACGAGGGCAGTTGTGAGGAGCAGCTAAGAATATGTTTATTAAGGGAATCAAGGAGAAGAGAATAGGAAGTTAAAGCATTACTACACGAATAAACATCTTCCCAAAACTTACACAATAGATTGTTTTTGAGATTCCGGATCAAGATTATCATCTTGTTGCATGATTTATGATTAGTTTTACTTTTGCTTTTAAGCATGTTTACTAAGAGCTTCGTCATAGCATGATCAGTAATCATAAGATCAAGAACATCCTTCTCGCAGATTCTTAGTGAAACGTTTTTGAAGCGTCCATAAATGTGACCTAAGCAAGTACCCGATTCAAACCTAGTTGACTCGTTAATAATATACGCTAAACCATGCGAAGCTAATAATATCAAGTAACTTGTAACAGTGGAACTGATACTACCTAAGTTGTTAAGATTAAAATCCCCCATTATTATTGAGTTTTTTGACTTTTCCCTTTCTAAAAGACCGGAAAATTCCTATAAGAACGCCATAATACTAAACATATGCAGTCTATATGCACATACAAAAACATATACATCATGATTAGTTAAAATGGAAACTTTCAACACATCAGCACTCACAAAATCAACATTCAAGACTTCGAGAATCTTGAATTCATCTTTCACAAAACACCCAACACCTCCTGCAGCGTAATTTTCATTCGGGTTCGCAAAAATGGGCAGAACGTAATCTCTTATTTCAAAGCCATAAATCCAAATTTCAGACACAAAAAAAATATCAAGAGTACATGCAAAGGAATCAAGGTACGTGACAAGTGCTGCAAACTTTTCTCTTAAACTTCTAATATTCTGGTGGATAATGAAAAGTTTGTTACTGCAAATGGAACTACTTTAAAAACATTATCAAGACTAGAGTTACTGAGATCGAGGGTAGAAAAGTCATCATCTATTTCAGTGTTATTATTCATTATAGGAAAGTAATTTAAGTGCATTCAATTAGTGCAAGATCTTTAAAAGATCTAATTGAAAATACTTTTCCACCCTCAACCTTTCTCATAAGTATTTTGTTATTATTGTACTATACATATTCAGCTTAGCTGTCTCTTTTGCCTTCATAAAGAGGTCCTGCGTATATCTCGTGAGTGAAACAAACACGATCCTTTAAAAAAAAAAATTACGCTCTTTATTTGGTTGCTTATAGGCTTTTCCTAGTGCGGCCACTTTACAATCACTAGTTAGTGTTGCCACTTTATATTTCTTACATTCTTATCAGTTTCTCTCCTATGGCTTGCTATAATAGTACTGATTCCTTTGCTGCTGTTGTTAGTGTTGTTGTTTCCAATGTCGCCCACACTATCGATTACTTTTGCGTACGTGTTAAGATTTTTTTTGTTATTCTTGTTCGCGCTCTTATTCGCCGCTTCATAGGTAGATCAGAGAATCTTACGCAGATTTTTGATTTGGGAGAAGAGGAGAGAGCAGCATTGACAGCAGCTTCTTCACGTAGCAATTTTCAATTATATTATCGAGGACATTAATGGAAAAAGCTTCGTGGAAAATTTCCTTCACCTTGCTTGTAGCGTTTGTGTCGTCGACGTTCGATACCCCAACAATTTCTATGCAATTTTCGAGAAGATGTTGTTGCTGCTAGTTAAGTTTGCTCTCCAGAAATTCCACTTTTGATTTCAAATCAGAGTTTTGCTTTCGTAACTCGTTAAGTTCTTGTAGAAACCGATTGTTTGTTTCCTCAACATTAAAGAGCTTCATACAAATCATTTGGAGAGTACATTCGCTTTCATTGTCTACGGTTTGCTTGTGCATAGAAGAGAAAGTGGCTTTTGAAGGTGCAAATTTATTTCCCGCTAGAGTTTTGTTAGCGTTACTAGAACCCCGACTTGATTTAAAATAATCTGCGAAAAAAATGCATACATTCACTGAAATTTATATTGGTCGAACACATCCGATCAATTTTTTGTTTGCACACGGTGTAATTCATTTTTTAATAGATTTTAATAAAAAGAATTAAATCCACGACAAAATTAACAAAACTGAAGGCCGAGATCCCCACGTAAAATAAGACGACGATTCGATTCGTCACGGTTTTTGCGTACACTCTCAGCTACAGCTACTAGAGTCTCTTCACTACGTGCTGGATGTGGTCTAACCGGTCGAGTATCATCCACTAATGTAAACTGGGACTCAAATTTGCGAATAGTATTGGCAATAGTGGTTTCAGTAGATCAATTATGCGCACCGTAAGTTCCTCGAATCGAGTCGCTGGTGTGGTGTGAGTCTTTTCGTATTGACTTGCCAGACAATACTGAACAAAAATGACAAGACAGTTTGATAGGAGTCACGCGTGATCTGTCCAAAGCCGTCGATTTGTTACATTTTCAAAGTGTTGTGCGGAATTATTGATCGATATTTGCAATTAATTTTGGCTCCGGGTGATGATTTCAGGTGAGATTTGTTATACCATATTCAGTAGTTATAATAGTTTAGTGTTATGTTAAATGTCAATGTACATTCCAATTTTTATTGAATGGCATTTCGTGTTGAGTGTATATAGTATGTGCGTGTGTTGTGTGTGTTTGTTAAGCATTTCACCGATGCTGTTTTAACTCGGTCGAATTCTGTATTTTTTTTTTGTTTTGATTTTCTGTGTTTTGGTTTGCTGTGTTGAATAAACGATGTGAATCAATTAATGTGAAGATATGTGACAAATTTAAATGAAATCTTGTGATAAAATATTTATTAATATATGTATATATTTCTTTATGCATGATGGTTGTTTTGATTCAGTCTGGTGTGGTTTGTGTGAATTTGTGTCATGTGTAAGGATCGCAATGGCTGCTGCGTGTTAATGCATGAGTACGGTGTGTGCACGGGTTTGGCGATGCTGTTGCATTTACTGTTACAATACGTGAATATGCGATTGGATTAATGTTTGAGTATAATTTAGTGTGAAATATGTACGTATGTGAAACTTGTGGATTCTATGATAAATGGAACGAATGTGTGTTTGTCTATTTTGTTTGTTCTATTATGTGTGTGGGTGTATGAAATGTCAGAAAAGTGAAAATCCCGTGAGATTGGGAATTAATTATTTGTTATTGTGAGGAGAGTACGATAACTTTGGCGCCAAGAATTGATAACGGTATTTTGTATTTGTATTTTTGGGCTAATAACTAACATTTTTTACTATGGGAAGGGGAGTCTATCTCGCCCCGTTTAGGAGTTAGGGGCAATTTAAGAAAAAAAAATACTTAAAATGGGAAAGAAATTATTTAAAAACAACGGCAACACTTACAATAAAGTACTATACATTTAATATAATATAAAAAATTTACGTCAAATTATTCGTGTGAATAGTTTTTGAATAATTCGAATTTAAACTTAAATTTTTTGTAAAAAATGATTTTTTTTTTATTTTGTTTTTTAAATCAATTTTATTCAAAATTGTGAGATGATGTGCCCAATTGGTTTTTTGTATAAACGGCATATCAATTCTGATCTCCTAGTTTTTGAGAAAATTGAAAATTACTAAAACTAGATGATGTTTTTTTTTTTTGGTATTTATGGTGACCTCACTTTGAAGATTAATATTTAGCGTGACCCAGAATGCACCAAATTTGCGAATAGTATTGGCAATAGTGGTTTCAGTAGATCAATTATGCGCACCGTAAGTTCCTCGAATCGAGTCGCTGGTGTGGTGTGAGTCTTTTCGTATTGACTTGCCAGACAATACTGAACAAAAATGACAAGACAGTTTGATAGGAGTCACGCGTGATCTGTCCAAAGCCGTCGATTTGTTACATTTTCAAAGTGTTGTGCGGAATTATTGATCGATATTTGCAATTAATTTTGGCTCCGGGTGATGATTTCAGGTGAGATTTGTTATACCATATTCAGTAGTTATAATAGTTTAGTGTTATGTTAAATGTCAATGTACATTCCAATTTTTATTGAATGGCATTTCGTGTTGAGTGTATATAGTATGTGCGTGTGTTGTGTGTGTTTGTTAAGCATTTCACCGATGCTGTTTTAACTCGGTCGAATTCTGTATTTTTTTTTTGTTTTGATTTTCTGTGTTTTGGTTTGCTGTGTTGAATAAACGATGTGAATCAATTAATGTGAAGATATGTGACAAATTTAAATGAAATCTTGTGATAAAATATTTATTAATATATGTATATATTTCTTTATGCATGATGGTTGTTTTGATTCAGTCTGGTGTGGTTTGTGTGAATTTGTGTCATGTGTAAGGATCGCAATGGCTGCTGCGTGTTAATGCATGAGTACGGTGTGTGCACGGGTTTGGCGATGCTGTTGCATTTACTGTTACAATACGTGAATATGCGATTGGATTAATGTTTGAGTATAATTTAGTGTGAAATATGTACGTATGTGAAACTTGTGGATTCTATGATAAATGGAACGAATGTGTGTTTGTCTATTTTGTTTGTTCTATTATGTGTGTGGGTGTATGAAATGTCAGAAAAGTGAAAATCCCGTGAGATTGGGAATTAATTATTTGTTATTGTGAGGAGAGTACGATAACTTTGGCGCCAAGAATTGATAACGGTATTTTGTATTTGTATTTTTGGGCTAATAACTAACATTTTTTACTATGGGAAGGGGAGTCTATCTCGCCCCGTTTAGGAGTTAGGGGCAATTTAAGAAAAAAAAATACTTAAAATGGGAAAGAAATTATTTAAAAACAACGGCAACACTTACAATAAAGTACTATACATTTAATATAATATAAAAAATTTACGTCAAATTATTCGTGTGAATAGTTTTTGAATAATTTGCATTGCATTCCGCGTCCCAGTCAGTCAGTTTATGAGTAAGTTAGGTGTTAGTTAAAAGTAGTCAATTAAATGTTCAATGTACGAGTACATATTAAAAAGGTATGTAAGTTTCGTCAATGAAGTCATCGTCTGTACTGGTGTCAATGTCGAGTCGGTTGAGTTCATCGATGATGGTCAAGAGCCGAGGTTGTTTTGGTGGTAAAATACCTTCTAAGTGCTCATTGTGAACGGTGGGGGGTCGAAGTTCTTCAGTTGCAAACCCACACTTTCTTTACCTTTGCAAAAACCTGGGTACACTTTTTTTACGTCAATTAAAAATTCCGTGATTTGGGAGCCCATATTGTTCTTATAATTTTTTTCAAGGCAGAATTTCCGGTAAAGGTGCTGCTTTGTATTGCGGCATAAAATTAATTTTTTCGGAAGCTTGTTCTGATTCTCAAGATTATTTATAGTATTGGTAGCATCGGTCTTGTCAACATATTCGCCTTAAATGTGGTTTGTAATTTCATGAGTTGTAGAAGTAGGGAACATTTTCTCAATACCTATGTATTGGCGTGCGCTGTCAGTACAAATACGACTGCTGCTGGGGTTAACGTATTTGTGTATATAAGGCCACAAGTCTTTTTTACTTTTGGAGCTCACTTTAAAGAAGCGTCCGACCTTATCTTCTTTAGAAAATAACCCCAACACTACGATTTTCATTTATTCGGTTACACGGCCTCTGTGGTATTTCCTTTTTGTAAGAAAGGTCTCGTCGATTTGTATAGTTTTTAATTTGCCGCCAATGTTAACATCGACATGACATGCTTTTATTTCGGCTATTTCACGACAATAGTTTTAGTAATCTGTTATAGTAGATTTACTAAGTTCACTTTTATTGTCGTGATGGCGCCAAGCGATTATATGCTAATTTTAAAATAATAACATATGTTACATGTAATAATATTTTAAAAAATCCTTAGGTTGTAGCTTAAGGTTTAATTAATTACCTGAAAAACCGTGTTCACAGGCAACCAAAGCGATAATCATTACAAGCACCTCGCGAATCTCTAGCTGACATTGAGGTCCATGGAAAAATGTACCGATAGATGGGTTGATTGTATTTCAAAAATTTTTGTCACCTTTTTTTTTAGAGCTGTTCTTTGAGCATCGCCACATCCAACCGAACTTTACATTTCTACACTTTTCTACCTTCTCACCTATGTGCAACACAGTTTGGGAATGGATGTTTTAGTGGGAATTAAGACAGATTCTTCTAAAAATTCAATGCTTCTTTCGTTGGTCGACACCAAATCTCCGAACGAACAAAACACTGAGAAGTTAATTAGTTAAGGATGTATTAGAGGATGCTTAGCCGTCATTGCTTATTCACAAAAAATATCATTTGATTCGCACTACGGTTGAACACAGAGTGATCTTTGTGAATATCAATAACTACACGCCTTATCACAAAAAGAAATAACGGTATAAAAGCCAAACGTTTGTTCGGTTGTATTTTTGCATCATCATGAAGTTCATTACATATTACATACGTACAAACAGATATTTCGCAAAGTAAATAATTTACTGCAACATTGGAACATGTGAATTTCTATAATGCGAATTAATGAAACTTTGTTATTAATGGGAACTTTGTAATTTTGTGATGAGTACTGTGGATGAAGAGTATTGATGACATAGGCACCCCGAGCGGAGCAACGAAGTTGCGTGAGCGGGGCCTGCCGCCTGCGGAAGGAGAATTGAAATCCCTTAATCCCGCGAAGCGCGTCACCCGTGTACTCTTAATTAAGAAAACTATTGATATAGGCGTCTGCGAGATGTTTAAATAATACTCATTAATTAATAATTAATAGTTATTTAATTAAAATAATTAGTTAATACTTATTCAAAGGAAGACTACGTACATAAATGCCAAAAAACAAAACTAAAGTAGTAATTTCAATTTCAATTTGCTCAAAAACTAGAGGACATAAAGCCATGCGGTTTTTTGTGTTCGATTCAGAATTAATACGCGTATTGAATACAAAAAACCAATTTGGCACATTATTTCACAATTTCGAGTAATATTGTTAAATTTTTTTTTTTAATTTTTACCAAGAATTTGAGTTTGAATGTGAATTATTCAAAAACTGTTCACAGGAATAATTTGATGTAAATTTTAAAACTAAGGAACAAGTTTCAAGGCTTTCATATTCTGTATAGTACTTTATTGTAAGTATTGCCGTTTTTTTTAATAATTTCTTTCCCATTTTAAGTCATTTTTCCCCTTCCCATAGTAAAAAATGCTAGTTTTTAACTCCTCTACAAAATACCGTTATTAATTCTTGGCGCCAAAGTTATTGTACTCGTGCCGTTATTGTTTATTATTTTAAGGTTTTGACTCTAAATGAAATAATTAATTATGTTGTGAATTGACCAATGTGGAAACCGGTATTTTTATTATTATTTTAGATGTAGAAATCTGAATATTTGTAGATTTTGTTAATTTGATGATATTGATGTGATAGTTTTTTAATGTGAAGACAGAAGTTCATATGCGAGATTTGTTGCATGATTTATTATCTAATGTTGTGATACTGAACGAAATATTTGTCCATATATAGTTTTTAGATTTTGTATTTTGTTCCTTATTTAACAAGTTTCTTATTCTTAAATATTTGTAGCTAATAGTGAAAACAGCAACGGAAACTCATTGAAAGTCGTACATTCTTTGGAATTTAGAATCTTGACAAATTGGACAGTTGAACCCGATATTTTGCCACAATTAATTCCGTGGACCAAGGAATTGCATATGTACATATATAATATTTAGTAAAAGTTAATGTAAAAATAAACAAATTAAAGTGGACTGTATTTAATATTGAGTGTATAAGATACATCCTATTATGTTTATATGTATATACAATATACTTGAATTAATCAAATTTTTATTTTTTTTTTATGATTTATGATTATACCAGATTCTTATTTTTAGTATATTGGTCTATAACTCGTGCGGTTTGCTAGGAGATGGCGTAATTTGTATTATTCCATTTTTATTATTCCATTGGAACATGCGTTGGAAAGCTACTGTCATTGTACGTCATTTTAGTATATGTCATTCATTTGAAGCGTAAACAACAATAATATTTTTTCACAATATTTCGAACTTTGTGCCTGAAAAAGTGTTTTTGCGGGGAGTTCTTCTTCATTACTTTAATATGAAAAAAACTGCTGTCGAAAGTCATGTTTATGGTGAACATGCGCTAGCTGAGCGAACGTGCCAAAATTGGTGATTTTGGCTTGGAAGGCGATGAACGTCCTGGGCAGCCAAAAAAGTTTGAAGATGAAGAACTGGAAGCATTGCTCTATGAAGATTGTTGCCAAACACAAGAAGAGCTCGTAGAATCTTTGGGTGTAACTCAAGCAGCCATTTCGAAACGTTTAAAAGCAGCTGGATATATTCAAAAGCAAGGAAATTGGGTTCCACATGAACTCAAGCCGAGAGACGTCGAAAAGCGGTTTTGCATGTCCCAAATGCTGCTGGAACGCCACAAAAGGAAGTCATTTTTGCATCGAATTGTTACTGGTGATGAAAAATGGATCCATTACGACAACCCCAACCGCAAAAAATCATATATGAAACCCGGCCAACCAGCCAAATCAACGGCAAAGTCGAATTTCCATGGCGCGAAGGTAATGCTCTGTATTTGGTGGGATAAGATGGGAGTGCTGTATTATGAGCTACTAAAACCGGGTGAAATCATCAATGGGCAATGCTACCGAACACAATTAATCCGTTTGAAGAGAGCAGTAGCTATTGTAGCGAGGCAATAATTTTCCATCATGGCAACGCTCGGCCCCACGTTGCTATTCCGGTTAAGAACTATTTGGAAAACAGTGGATGGGAAGTCTTATCCCACCCGCCTTATAGCCCCTTCTAGCTACCATTTGTTCCGGTCGATACAGAATGCCCTCACTGAAATACGGTTCACATCAGAGCAGAATATCAAAAATTGGCTTGATTTATTCTTGGCTGCCAAGCCGACGCAGTTCTTTTGGGATGGAATCCACAAATTGCCAGAAAGATTGGAAAAAGTCATAGCTTCAGATGGGCAATACTTTGAATAATACTATTGTTCATGTTTTTCTTAAATAAACGTTCAAATTTGGAAAAAAAAAACCGCACGAATTAAATGTATTTTTTTTTTTTTTTTTGAATACATACATTTTTGGTTTAAGTATTATACTATTTATATCGGTTTATTATGTTTTATATTTTGTTGGTATTATACTATAAAGTACTCTGTGTTGATCGCGTTACATGGTAGTCGACATATCTTCGTTATTGGCCTTTTGAATTTTCCGGTTTCGGTTTTACCATGACTACTCGGATTAGTTGATCTGCACCTGGACAGATCTCTACGATACGAGCTAAAAACCATTTCGATGGTGAAAGTTTTTCGTTGTTTAGCAGGACTTAGTCTCCAATGTTGGGTTGCTTCTCCGTCTTGAACTATCTTTCCGATACGATTGTAGTGATGCTTGTAATCGTTACCGTCGGTCGGTGTATTCGATTTTCTCCCCTGCTTCTGGTGCAAGTTTGCATAAAGTCCTAATCAAAAAGTGCGTTAATGCACGTGCGGTAAAATCGTCGAAGTTGTCGTTTAACGGGCAGGGGGGTCTCGAGTTGAGACATGCTTCTATTTCAGATAGATGTGTGCTGAAGCTCTCAAAGGTTAATGCTTCGTTCTGTTCAACTCGTTTCAAATGAAGTATGACCGATTTCACTCCTGCATCCCGTAGTCGCCCGAAGTGAGGAGAAGCAGGAAGATTTAAATTCCATTTAGTTCAAAATTTGCTAATTGAATCGGCGATCTCTTTGTAGTCATGCTGGGCAGACTTAGACATTTTGAATAGCTCCGTATTGGCTCATTTGAAATTGGTACCGCAGTCGCTGTACAGACTAGAACAAATTCCGCGTCATACTGTAAATCGTCGGAATGCTGCAAGGAAGGCCTGTTTATTACGACTTCGGGGCGAATGGCTTTTGTTGCTAAGCAAATAGATATTGCAAAATATCCCTACAGCGTCTTCGATCTACTTCTCTTTCTACTTTTTCTTCCATTGGTCCAGAAAAATCAACACCTGTATATGTAAATGGTCGCGATATATGGTAGTTCCCCTTGGTGTTAGTAAATTTCCCATTAGCTTTTGCATCGGCTTGGGTTTGCAGTGAAAGCATATGAGGTATAGGTGGATGTGTTTTTTCACCATCCCCTTTGCGTTAAAAATACAAAATTTATTTCGCAAGTAAGCGAACATTTGTTATAGGCCACAATGAAGCGTTTGTTCATGTGCATTGTTGACGACAAGTCCCGCGAATTGTTGGTCAGGTTTTAAAATCATTGAGTGCCTTTGGTCACAAGTCAGAGCAGAATTCTTTAATCTAGCTTCCATTCTTATGATTTGTTCTCCATTATTAAAAAAGTTGAGAGTTTTGTACACCTTGGCTGAATTATTTTTATGCAACTCGTTGAAGAGATAAGGAAACATTTCTTGCTGTACCGTTCGTACAGCTATGCGCAAGCTAAAATTGATTTCACATAAGCCAAAATTCATAAAGAGGTTATGAGTTTTGAGTGAATTTGGATTAATTTTAAGATGTCGTTTTTATCATTTACAGCGAAAAGAGTTTTTATTTATTTATTTTTTTTTACTTCTTCTGTGTCGAGTTGTGTGGGCCGTGTTCGAATGGAAAATTTCCATCGTTCCTGAAGAAAGGCTGGACCCTTACACCAGAGTGCAATATTTTGAAATATTGAGGGCAATATCCCACGCAATACAAGATCCGCTGAGTTGAATTTGGTGGGAATGTGTTGCCAAATGCTGGCATTCATCAGTCTCCGGATTTAAACTACTCGAGTTACGATGAAAGTTTTCGACTGGTGCAGATATAAAACAGAGGGTGATTTTTGAGTCAGTCCACGCATACGTTTTGGTGTTTTGCATTAGGAGCACTGATAGAGTGTTGCTAAAAAGCTTTGCCAGGACTATTGCACCACAAAGATCCAATCTTGGCAGTGACACTATATTGAGTTTTGGATATGGAAAATGTGTTTGTGTGATATTGCTGCAGTCTTAAACTTGGAGATAGATCACAGCTCCATATGCCTTGATGGATGCATCACCAAATCCGTGGAGTACCAACTGCTCATTCCGTCCTCGCGTGCTTACCAACCTGGGAATCTGGATGTCGTCAGTCATTACCCATTCTTGTTTAAGAGATGACCACTCTCGACGTACTTATGCCGGAATTGGGTCATCCATGGTAGATCATGCAGCCAAAATTGTTACATGATCATTTTCACCTTAACAATGTAAGGTGAAATCCATCCTAAGCGGTCAAAGAGACACACGATCTTCGACGGCGATCTTCAAAATGAAAACGTATCTGAACTAGGGTGCCAATTAGTTCAGAAGGTTTTCGTGTGCTGTGTTATTCCGAAGCTAAGGGAGACACTGGAATCACGGCCTTCCTTCGGTATTAAATTTAGGAACTGTTAACTGTTGCGCATTCATTTCCTGAGATGAAAGCCAGCTGAAAGAAGTAGGTATATGTACATATGAGTGCACGAATTGCCAGATTTGGAGCAGAAGATGTACCAAATATCAAGACCTTTACGTTGAAAATTTTGATTGTTGTTGTTGAAGACTACTCGCAGCTTAGTATTTGTGCTCGATTATTTAAAGACAGCATTAAGTGGCACAACATAATAGAAAGGTGATTCATGTCTGGAGTTCTGGGACATGTTCACTTCCTCCATCTGGTTGAGTTGTAAATATTCCCGTATATATTTATTGTAGTCCTTGTAATGTGTTGGGTTGGTAAGCAGTCTTTTTTTCTGCCTATAGAACATACTTAGGCTATTATTTTGGATTGAAATGAGTGCTGCAGTCTACCATCACTTATCTTTTATCCTTAACGAACTTAGTTCCATGGAGATGAGCCAAGATTCTCTAAACAACATGAGTCAATTTTACAATGTTACGGTTTTTTAGAAAATTAAAAGGTGACCTACTTAGACCTCCTAGTATACGAGAACCTGCGGACTTACCACAAGTCTTACATCAATACTTGAAACTTCAGAATATTGTTTTAAGAACTCAACATGCCAACAGTTTCCAATCCAATAATAGAAAAAGCTTTAATCAATCAATCGGAGGATTCATCTCTCAAATACAAAACCTATTCCCGTGCCTAGACATGAATTTTATCCGCAATTGGATAATAATCCTCGTCACCTAAAACCTCTTTAATTCCATTGATGTCAACCACAGTCGGATGGTTTGCCACCAAATCAACGTCCTTTACCTCCGCAGCCAATCAGTATCGATCACTCTATTAAATCCCAAAAGGTGAACTATCAAAATAGGCCTAGAAACCAACATTCGCCCAGACACGTCAACGTGTTCATAAGCCACAGAAGATGCAGAGAGTCTTTCACACAGAAGAATCAAGCCCGGAAGAGCAGCAGCTAGTGGAATCTGAGAGCACGAGTAACCAGGAAGACCAAGACTATGAGCAGACGTTTGCAGATTATGAGGAGCAGCCAGCTGATGATGACCATGTAAATCAAGAACAGCAACTGGAGGATATACATTTTTTAGATTAAAGCGTTGATAAATTACTCAAATTCCTAATAGACACAGGCTCAAGTAAAAATAATATTCAGCCTCGTTACGTTCGAAATCCTCTCCCGAATGAAAAGAGCTTCATTGCCAAATCATTCGGAGACTTTGTTGGAAAAAAAACACACCATTCTTTTATTCAACTTTTGGGCCCTGACATAAAAAAATAACAGCTTTACATCCTACCCAGTCTCATATTTTTTGATCATATTATTGGCAATGATACGGTTAAGAGTCTTAATGCTGTCATTTACGCCCAACATATTTTCATGCAAATTCATCATCAATTCATACCCCTTAAAGAACATATAATGTAATCAGTTAATAGTATTAATTTAAGAACCTCCCATTTGAACCATGACGATTCATGACGATAAATACCCTAACGTTTTTACTGAACCAAACGAACAATTAACATACGCAACTACTGTCAAAGCAGAAACTATGTAAGACCAGAACCGACGAACCAGTTTATTCAAAACCGTACCCTTACCCACGAGTTTTAAAGAACGAAGTTAAGGAAAAAAATAGTCGTATCCGGAAAAAGGAAATATCGCATAGCAAATGTCTTTCGAAAGTTGAACACAGTAACCCCACCAGTGAAATATCCAATTCCTGAAATCAATGAGGTTCTTCCTAATCTTCTCGAAAACGAATGGTTCGCAATTAAAGATCTCAAGAATGGATTTCATCAAATCCTTCTTAAAGAATCGGACATAAAATAAACTGGGTTATTGTCAGGCTATTACCGCCGATTTATCAAAGATTATGCGAAAATAGCGAACACTCTGAGTTGAAGATTGACGAGTGTCCACACATCTTTCAAAAATAAAATAATCACATAAAATAATAAAAAAATAATAAATAATAATATGTCATTACATAAAATAATACCATAATCATTTGATCCAGAACACTGACGAAAACCGAATAATTATAGAAATAAAAAAGTAAACGTTTATACGTACCATCAGCCACTAACCTATGCGATGAGCAACAAAAATACGAATCACAAGATGAAGCGATGGAAAGCAATCCTGGAGGAATACAACTATCAGTTAAAATACAAATCAGGAACGTAAAATGTAGTTGCCGACGATTTATCGCGGCTCCCGTAGATGACACATATAAATACAATGACAATGACACAACACAGTGATTAAAGTTTTTCCCATAACACAAACTAACAGTAGAAACGCCAATAAACGTATTCCGAAATTAACTTATTTTGAAAGTTGGAAATGAAACAAGTCACCAATCACCAGACACACTTTTATTCTGTCTGATTATCAGGAAACAGACATTATTTAGAATTTCAAAAAATTTCTTATCCCCAGCTCATTAAACGATTTATCCACACCCGCAACAATCATAGGCGAATACAAAAAGTTTATCCGATGCATTTCAGAAATTAAAAGATTAGGTATGTGACCGAGGAAGTAGAACAAGAGGAGAAAATATATAAGATATATAGTATAAAGATATACCGAAGAGCACATCCTAATGCAGATAACAGTCGCGTGCAGCTATTGGAAAATTTTTATTTTTCGAAAATGGCAAACAAAAGTAGGAAGTTGGTAAAAATTGCGGAACATGCAAGGAAAATAAGTATGATCCGCATCCCAACAAAACCGTCATTGAACCCACTCCTATTCCGCGTTATCCTAGTCATACCATACATCTGATATGTAAGCTGTGTGTAAATTCACGTAGTTTGCAAAAAACAAAATAGTTCAATCAAGAGCCATAACTAAACTTAGAAAACCTCATGTAGTTATCGACAACAAAATAGCACTAAATTCTGCATCATGATGGAGTACGAATTGGAAATACACATTTATAAAACTCCACCATACAAGAGTGAAGTTGCCCATTTACTTCATTGTGATGAAGAGTGGAGCGTTTCCATTCTCTCTCTGAAATTATGAGACGCCTTAAGAGTTTGAAGAACTGCTAGAAAGAACAACCAACGAATATAATTTCTCTGTTCATTCTACAATTGAAAAAAAAAACCACTTGAACTCTTCTTTGGCCGATTCCCATAGAATAACCCTTGAGGAATTCGAGAAAAGTCGTCAGGAGAATATTGAAACATTTGAACATAACCAACGGAAAGACTTCGAATATCACAACAAGAATATGAAACCATGCAACAGCTACAATCCTCGAAATGTAATTTTCGTCAAACTTAATAAGAGACTAGAATATAAATTCACAGATCGGTACCGAAGAGAAATATTCGAGGAGAATAAAAACACAGTGTGATAACAGAATCAGAGAAGACAGTCCACAAAAGCCATATTAGAAATTGATTGGTTCGTTGTAAGAATAGAAATCCAAATTCTCGATTTCTCGAGTTACATACCGGACAGGCAAAAATACAAAACGAAAATTGAAAACTGATCCACGAAATTGACCTTGACCAGTACGAACAAATTTTAACAAACATTACTCCGACAATTAAATTGAACTCAACTAAGGACTATCCACTATTCCAAAATAAAGCGATCGTTAAATTTTATAGGTTCAGCTTGCAAATGGATTGCTGTCAATCCAGACCATGATGACTATATAAAGATTACAAGAAATATTAATAACTTACTTGAAAATTTTAATACTCGTAGTCAGATTGTAATAAACAAATTGTACAATGAAAGAACTAATCATCTCACCAGTGTGACGAATAAAATTGAAGCAATGTCAAAGTGAAATAAATATGTTTATAGAGAAATTGTAACTGATATCCAGTATAAATTTAAGATCTAAAAAGAAGAATTGCAAAATATAAATCAAGTCATTCATTGGGCAAAACTATCATTCTAAATTATTAAAAAGTAAAATAGCAACATGCAGTTTGATTTAGTCAACACATTCCAACGAATGAGGAATTATCATCTGGGATAATATTACTTAACGATTTCAATGGAACTCTCGAAGCTAAACCGACTCATCAGAACCTTACGGGCACTTTTCTCATCAAATATGAGAAAACCAACGTCAATATCAACGACAGGGTATTTACGGCGTAAGAAGTATCTACAGATGCCATTCTTCCAGCTATTCTACTACAAACCACACAGTGCCCATTGCACTTGAATTATCAAATTGCTGATAACTGCTTAATTATTTCTATAAATACATGTAGAGTAAGGTAGCTAGTTTAGTCTTAAGAATTTAATTGAATAAAGAATTTGCGCCAGTGTACACAATCTCAAACGATGTAGAATCGTCGCCCATTATGTTATGTCGCCACCCTTGTCACATACATGTAATGTTATATTTTATTAACTTAACTTAATGCCGAGAGCATGTTCGAAAATACAATACAATATATTGTTATGCATGTGCAGGTACAAAAACAGCAAAAAGACACCAGAAATTTCCAACGTGGGGAAATGAAAATGGTAAAAAACAAACACGTTGAAGTTGGAATTGAACTGTATATCAGAAAAATATTATTAAGAGAATGTAAAAAAAACAGATAAAAATTAAGTTTACCTTATAATAGATAAATACGATCTCTTAATAATCTCTGTTTTGCTGTGTGTAATTTTACTGTATGATTTCTTCTTCAAATTTTGGGAAGTAAAATTGACTATTGACTTATTCAATAAAGTGTATCTTCATGCACAGCATTTAATTTGGTTGCAGCGGTGGGATTGTGTTGAAAAATGGCAGATCAGAAGACCTCAATAGACTTAATTTTGAAAATGTAAGTCATTTATGTAAAGCAATTGTTTCACACCACACATATATCTTGTTTACACGGTGATTACTTTAATATAATTAATGTTTCCAACAGTTCGAGCGTCTTTTAACGGTGCTTCTGATCTCTTAATAGGCTTAACGATAGCTCTGATAGTAAAGAAATTAACCTGAATAACTATAGGAACAGCGGTAGTAATAAGGAAGGTTCACTTAAAACAATGGCTGAGATTCCGATCGGTGTTTTAACATCTTTCATTCCAACTTTCAATGGAACAGTCGATGAAGTATTCACCTTCATCGATGCGTGTAACGATGCTATCGAACTGGCATCAGAAACACGGAAAGTTTATTAAAACTAGAATTCGCGGAAATGCTAAAATGAATTCAGAGAACCTCATAGCGCTTTGCAATTACACGGGGAACTTGTTTCTATAATCAGAATAAGTATAAAACAGAAGTCCAGCTTATGCAGCGTGTAGAAACATTACAAAGACGGTTGCTGCAGTTGCGGAGGAATACCACCTAGATTCCTCATTGAAGAAAACAAAGAGGAGGTGACATCTAAACAAAAAATTACCGGAGGCGTCATCATCTTAAGTTGTAATCGTGAAAATATAAACGGAAAATGTATTGTCTCAATTGTGAGTACAACGGACAAACCGTATAATATAAAAGGAGTTGCAGTACGAGGTTGCAACTTAACGAATTTCGACATTGCAGAATACCGAACTAAGGAAGTTACCGGAAACGTCCGTACCGACCGTTTAAACAATGAAGAAAAAGATAGTTTGCTAGAAATCGGGAAGATGTATATCGATATATTTATCACAGAGAATGAGAAGTATTTAAAACAAAGGTAGCAAAACACAAGATTCGAATAAAAGTTGGCTCCGAGCCAATATTCACAAAAATCCATAGATGTCCAAAGGTTCACGAGGAAGAAGTTCGTGAGCAGGTTTAGAAGTTCAAAAAGGATGGAATTATCTGCGATATTAGTTCTCCTTGGAGTTCACCCTTGTGGATGATGCAAGCGGTAAGAAGAAATGGCGAATGGTAATTGACTATCGCAAGCTTAACGAGCTAACATTACCAGACAACTACCGTTGTCAATTCTTAAACAATTGGGAAAGCCGAAATATATCTCCACTTTGGACCTTCTGGTTTCACGAGATCCCTATGGAAGAGGAATATATAGAAAAAATGGCTTTTAGCACTATATATGGCCATTTCAAATTTACGAGGATGTCGTTCGATTTGCGAAATGCTCCAGCTTGTTTCCAAAGATTAATGAACACTGTGTTGACTGGACTGCTGGGAATAAAGTGTTTCGTCTATTTATACGATATCGTTGTCTATAAGCAAAACTTACAATAGTACAATGAAAAATCAACCGAAGTATTTAAGTATTAAGTAATTGAGCAATTAGGGAAATCAAACTTAAAGCTACAGCCTGACGAATGTAAGTCTCTCGAAAAAGAAGTCTCATATCTAGGACATAGAATAACAGACAAGAGTGTAAAACTGGATCCGAATAAAATCGTGAATTTTAATGGTGCTATTCACGGCTAAAAGAGGGAATAATGTTTCAGAGCGCTTTACTTTAATAATATTGAACGTTTGAAATATCATCTTGGACATGAAAGAAATAGTTTGCCGGCGGACGAAGTACCTTTTTCGAAGTCGGTCAATATCATTTCTGGTTTTATAGGAATACAGTAGACGCTCGATATAGTGAACTAATAAAAACCAGGCCTTTTTGCTGGAGCAATATTGTTCATTATAACGAGCGCGGACTCCTTGAAGCAAATTTCATCAAAATGTGTACGTTTTTACGTACAAATTCATCAAAAATACAATATAGTTACAATTTTTCTTTGCAATTACTAAAAGACAAGCCAATATTTATAAGAAAGAACATTTTTAACAAAAACAACTCATTCGTATGTATTATTGGTAAAAAAAAAAAACAAGATTTAATACATGAGTAAATAAATAAATATATAACTAAATAAGTAAATAAATAGATAATTGATTAAATAAATAAATTAATTAATTAACTAATAAATACATAGAGAACAAATATTTAAATTCATTGCAACAGAAATTGATTAACGGATAAAAAGCAATAAAAATGATAAGTTAATTTTAAATAAATGAACAAATAGAAAATTGACATAACAAAACTTTTAGTTATCGAATCATTAACATAAGCATGTTCAAAGTAGTCATGAAGTGCAACATTTAATTGATTTATTTATAACGTCTGGTAAACGTTTCATTAAGCGAGCGTATTCTATAGGAAATCACGGCCTTCACGTGAAGATCGGAAGTTGAGTAATGCCAAGGTAGATTCAGCATCATTTGTAATTTTTTTATGTGTCAATTAGCACATTTACCCCATACTTGACATCCATATAACAGAATTGCCTGAAAGATTACTTTATGTAACAATATTTTATTTTGAACTGATAATAAGGAGTTCCTGTTAATAAAAGGATATAACATCCTAATGCCAATACTAATTTCATTTAAAGTTTTTGTTATATGTTCCTTGAAGGTTAATTTGGCATCAAGGTAAACACCTAAGTATTTGACATGTTGTTTCCAGTCAACCTGATGGCCATTTAGGATTAGACTGCAAAAAACAATTCTTTATTTTCCTTGTGAAAAAAAAATACCTTGAATCTTTTCCGTGTTTACTTTTATCTTCCATTTACTATAATATTCATTTTTATTAATGTCTGTGATAATAGCAATGACACCGGCAGGGTCAGTTGGGGTAAATATAAACATGGGGTAAATGTGGCTGTCGAAAGCCACACAAATAAAAAATCAGAATATGAAATGTCGCGACACCAGTGCAGCTGGCTTTCAGATTTCGTTGAAAATTTTAGTTGTGGAAAAAACCTCAATCTGAAATGTGAAATTTAATTTTGTCAGTGTTTTTAAATTTTCTATAAAGTGAATTAAACTGAAAGGGTAAGTAAAAAGATCGTTTCATACATGTATTTTCTAGTTTCTTTGATTAGACCGCATTCTTATATGTTTTTTGTAGTTGTTTTTTGCGTGTTTATATCTATCCCGGTAATATAAGCATATGGGGTAAATGTAAACGATCATTTTACTGATTTTTTTTCCATAACTCCCTTTAGAGTATTTAAAATGCCCCGAAAATATATAAAAATGAAACCACCAGCTGTTTACAATATTTCTGATATCAAAAACGCTGTAAGAGATATGATGGAAAAGATAATAATATACAGTCAAAAAGAACGCTACAATGTCCCTAAATCTGTCATATTTCATAGAATTAAAGGCCGGAAAACATCATTGGATGCAATTGGATCAGGGCGAGTACCTTAGATTCCAATAGTAACTGAGAGCAAAATTGTTTAATGCCTTGTATAGGCTATATGTGACAAACATGAGCTAAACAACTGGTTGGGGAATATGTCAAACTTACCAGTAGGTAACGCCATTAAGGCTGATACCCCCGGCGTAAACTGGTACTTAGGATTTATGAAGCGGCATCCCACACTGTCTTTAAAAAAAACCAGAACACTTGCAAAAATTGAGACAAGATGCCAGAAACCCGTTTGTTTTATCCGATTTCTATGATAAGCTTCAAAAGGTGATGAAAGATAACAACTTGACAAATAAGCCACAGTACGTATTCACCAGCCCACCATGATCCCAGCCGCATGCATGCATTAGGTGTTAAGGGCAAAGCTCTTAACAGAGTTTCAGGCGGATCTGGACGCGAACAACAGTACTTGCATGCGTATCTGCGGGTGGTTCCACATTACCACCGCTAATAATTTTTAAAGGTGCTGCTGTTCAGGCAAGATGGACTTCTGAAGATGGTTTTCCGGGAACACTATACGAATGCTCGGCAAATGGGTGGATGGAGGAACGACAATTTTTTAATTG
Organism: Volucella inanis; assembly: GCA_907269105.1. Taxonomy (NCBI): domain Eukaryota; kingdom Metazoa; phylum Arthropoda; class Insecta; order Diptera; family Syrphidae; genus Volucella; species Volucella inanis. The sequence goes on along the minus strand of OU026156.1, from coordinate 131,113,712 downwards.
GTTGTCTAATGGCTTCATTCTATTTGTCAAAAATATACGTGATGGGGGAGGTGTACCAGATCAAGCCGCATTGTTGGTGTACGACGGTAATTGCAGTCACATAAGCGTCCGAATAGTTGAGAAATAATGTGTAAAATAATGTGATATTAATGCGCCTACCCAGTCACCTAACTTATAAGTTACAACCCCTAGATAAATGCGTATTTGGTCCAATAAAAACAGCTTGGGAAAGAAACTGATAACTTATGGGAAATCGCAAATGAGCAAGGGTTATTAGTGCATTAATAAACAGATGTTTTTGAAACTTATGGCAGAAACCTGGAATAAGTCTATGAGAACTGACAACATAATAACCGGATCGAACTAAATTTCCAGAAAACGAGTTTTTGCCACAAGCTCTAGAAAGGTACCGTTCGAATTCAAATGCTGATTGCTTGGAATTGCCATCCGATGGAGTAATTGCACAAGAACTTGCTGAAGGTAGGTACCTAAGCCATATTAATTTACCTTATGTTCCAAAAGTTCCAAAATTTCTAAATCAGGCAAATTTTGTTTTTCTAAATTAGGTGCAATTGCAACTGCTAGCAACGAAATAAAATGAAATGAACATAGCTAACTGTTATCGAGACTGAAGCTTTACCTGCTTATTCCATCAGCACTTTGTTCTCACGTACAAATTCTCCATTATAAACCACTGTCCCATCGAAAAAACCAATACCAAGACTGAAGCAAATGACTTATAGTAGGCGAGGTTCTTACTTCAGACGATGTTCTAAATCGAGTTTAAGAAACCCTTAAAAAAACCAAACACATATCTAAGCCCAAGAGGAAAACATCCACTGCAGTAAAAATAATAATAAAAAAAATATTTTTTATGATGAGGACAGTCCGTGGAATGAGGAGTTAGATGGCGACGATGACCATGAGCAGTTAGAACCTGTCATTCCAAAAGACTTAACAAAGGTCAATTTCTAATGATACAGTTAAAATGAGGCACCAGACTATTAGTATTCTTCAGATATATTTGTGTTATAGAGTCATCTGGAGAAAGCGATGAAATTGAAGTTGTGCTGTTAAAAAGTTTGGACACTACAGAAACAACTTTCGCATTGATGCCGACTGAAAAAAGAAATATTCTTTTGGAAAATATACTTGGAATTTTACCAGATCCGACTCTTAATATATTAAAAGCACGTGTTCACTACAAATTTTAAAAATCAATTGATGTAAAAGAAAAGTGAGGAATACAAAATTACCAAGCTAACTTGAGATACCTACCTGTGCCTCGTTTCTATTATAATGTACCTATTCTACTATCATAGCACGTGATTAATTAAATCGCTTTTAAAGTAAAACAAATTTGTTTCTATTTAAAAAAAATATGAATTTAAGTACTTCTCCGATCATTCTTTGATGGGTAAGAGGTACTATATATAAGGACATGTAAGGGGTAAATGTAAACATTGCAATAATAGATTTGTTAAGTAGGACATTCAAAGGAAATTCATGTCTGTTTACTTTAACCCCACACGCGAAATGCTAGTACTTAGGAGAGCAAGTAAGATGTCCCCATTTACCCCATTACTCTTAAAAATTATTGGGCAAATGTAAATAAGGGTGGGGTAAATGTAAACACTACCCTAAATAACATTTAGGTACTCATACCTTAATTTGGATATTAGGTAATAAAATATCTGTTAATTATATAATAATATCCGTTTTCAAAAGTTGCAAAAATGTAAAAATTCAATATTTTTTATTTTCCTTAAACAAATTTTTTTTAGGAAATTGCAGAAACTGTTCCCATTTACTCCAACCTACATGTTTTTTTACGTTGCTCCAAAAACCACTTACATATATAACTTCTTTTCCATGTTAGGAAGTTCGGATGACCTTAATGTCTTTCTTTTGCTAGTTTCATACCAGGTGTCGCTCAGTTTTGCAGTAATTGCCTCTCTTTTTTTTGTTAATACAATACTACAGACAGTAGTTTTAGCGACATCATATATTTTGGCCAAAAATGCAACCGCAACACCTTAAATTTTGTTTGGTTTACAGTATGGTATTAGGGAATAATTGCTTTAAAATTTCACTTTTTTCTGTAAGAGTCAAATGCTTACGAGACAGGTCGTTCACAAAATAACAAAATAAGCAACACTCACTTTGTATTTGCACAAACCCCAAACTGTGTACCATATATGTACATAAATAATCATGCAAGATTCTAGAACAATACGACGAGTAGAACTAACGATAAATGTGGACGATTGTATGGGCACTGCCGACTGCATATCACTAATGAGTTTAAGACGTGTTTTTGCATGCTGAAAGGTTTAAAGAAAATAAAAAAGAGCGTTCACTGTATCCAAATAACAAAAAAATCTTATCAATTCGTAAAAAAAGCTCATAAGTTTCTTTAGTTTTACTTGACATTAAACAAAAAACAAGAGGAATTATCTCTTTTTCGTTTAATAGTGAAAAGTTGGCGCATCATTGATGGGGCAATATAAAACGTTCCATCCATTAACCAGCATTTCGCCTCTTTTAGTAAATTTAAACTCGTTTTCGTACCTAAAATAAGTATTTTTTGCGAGTTAAAATCTTTTTCGCTTAAAACAAATAGTTGACTTTCTAAGTACTGTAAGTCATTACGAATATTAATTGACTCTAAGCAATTGGGCTCCTTTAATATGGATTTTCTTTGCCTGTATAATTGTTGCTTTTGAGCAATTTTGGGCGGTAAATACGGCCTGGATTCGGCAAAGCATTGCACGACACTATCTTTAATTATCTGTGATGGATTGTTGCCCGAAAACTTTGACGTCTCTCGAACCAGTTGGTTAGCTTTACACACATCAAGATTATATGAAACAGGATCGTGGGAATGTTCACTTGGCTTCGTTTTTATCACTGATCAACAATGTGGTAACTCTACCTTTGCATTACTTTAATTTCTTCTTTCCGCAACACCAATACAAAGGATTTCTATTTTAAATAAATAAGTAGTAACCTGATATCCGCACAAAACCCAACAACTACCAACCTACTCTCAAACCTACTGTAACTATAAGAAATGAGTTAATACATGGCACTATAGCATTAACTGTTCTTATCAAAATCTGAAGCGACTCTTTTCGTCACATCGATTGAAAACAATCATCGTGTATGTGTTGCTTGATGCTAGCGAGTTAAACAGTTCAATCGACTGCACTTACATTTTTACAGAGATGTGATTTCGCCTCAGAATTTAACAACTTTATGTTAAAAAGCGCCGTTTTTTAATATTTTGAATATTCGAGATTTTGAAAATCAAGATTTTAATCTTTCGGTAAATAATTATTTCGAGATTTTGTTTTCGGGATTCTTAGCGTCTAGATTTTATGACCAACCCCCTCTTTCGATACTTTCTTCGATCAAAGTTTTCATTTCACGACTGTAACTGTTTCACCTTCAGTCAAAGTTTATTGCAAATACAGCACAATTGTGACATTTTTTAAAAGGGATTTCAGATTTTCGGGACTTCAGGTTTTCGGGATTCTGTCCGACTTCCTTTTAGGGTTGGGCTCACAATTCCAAAATTCAGAAAACCAAAAATCCGATTGTGACCCCAACGTTTTTTAAAAATATTAATTGGTACAAATAGTAGACGCTAGCAATAAGCAAGTGTGTTTACTCGAAAGGAACATTCAACATTAAAAGTATTTCACTTAAGCCACTTGAAAGTAGACAGATGTTGTTGGGTTGATTTTGATTTTGATTGAGTGTATATTCTTTGAATTGTATATTTTATACATACGATATATGGGGCATTTAACGTGAAGTGGACAAGGAAAAAAAGTGAAGTTCTGAAATTCATTCATATTGGTCATTTTTGTACTTCTAGGGGATATAAATATTATTATATATTACTTTTATTTGACGTTTAGCTGTTAAGAATGGTTTTTCTGAAATTATATTAACCTGTACCATATACTCTTAATGATAAACGTATAATTAAATAAAACAATTTTGTATCAAAAGAACAATATTTTATTTTATAATTTTTACAATTCAGTAATAGGAATAAAGAAGTAGTACGAGTTTTTGTCTTTGGAAAAGTTACTAATGATTGAAATCGTTTTTGAAGAAAAATTCTTTGGCGTTCAATATCATCCTTGAAGCAGTAATAAATGGCTGTTTGAGTTAAATTTGAATGCGCCCATTCATACCATCGCATTGGCGTAGTAATTGCTCTATGTGGAGGTAACTGCACGAGTCGCTAAACGTTTCAAGTTACCTCCAAAAAAATAACGCTACCTTTAGAGCTTGCGTGAAAATGAAATTCGTCATCTGTCTTAAAAACTTGCTTATATAGGGTTTTCTAATAACGACTTGACAATTTTTTTTTAAATAAAAGGCAAACCATTTGAGGTATTTTAAAAACTTTATTATTGGCTTCAAGTACAATCAAAATATTTATGAATGGAACTCGACTTCGTTCATATGGCCACCGTGGGCACGTTTGCAGCGGTTGGTTCGTTGAACCCAATTTCCAACGACTCGGCCACACATTTCGGCCGAAACGCCCGCTATTTCGCGTTCAATGTTGGCTCTGAGCTCTTCCAATGTCGTCGGCGTGTTGGCATAAGCCAATGACTTAACATAGCCCCACAGAAAATAGTCAAACGGCGTTAAATCGCACGAACGAGGCGGCCAATCGACGGGCCCATGTCTTGAGATAACACAATTACCATACTTACTCTTCGATAAATCGATTGTAGCGTGTGCTCTGTGGCTTGTGGCACCATCCTGTTGAAACCACATGTCGTCCAAGTCCATATCTTCCAATTCGGGCTAAAAATAATCGGTGATCATGGCTCGATAACGCTGACCAGTCACAGTAAGGTGACGATCGTTATCGTCGACGAAAAAATATGGCCCAATAAGGCCGCCGGCATGCAAACCGCACCAAACAGTTATTTTTTGTGGATGAAGTGGTGATTCATGAAGCACATGTGGGTTTTCACCCGACCAATAACGCATATTTTGCTTATTGACGAACCCATTGAGCCAAAAATGAGCTTCGTCACTGAAAATGATTTTGCGATGAAATTCATCACCTTGGCGCATCTTGTCCAGAACCCAATCGGAGAACGTACTTCGCTTCAAATGGTGCATCGGCTTCAATTCTTGAGACAGCTTAATCTTGTATTGGTGTAAACCAAGATCCTTACGCAAAATACGCCATAATGTGGTCTGAGCGATGCCCAATTCTTGAGAACGCCGTGGAATTGACTGATTTGGTTTGTTACGGACGTCTGAACGAAAGCGATATTTTCGACACTTCGACCAACCCGTTGTCTCACTGACACGGCAACGTCACACAACAAATATGCACTAAACTTGTTATTGCCTGTCTACTAGGGCGAGAATTACGACCGAAAATTGGAGTTAACACTCTTAAAGTTGCAGTCACCGACTCCGAATATCTGTAGAAAATTTTTATAATCTGCAGACGTTACTCGCTACCATGATAATGGTTATGTTGCGTTTACTGAATAAATTGACAGTGACAGTTTGATGATTAGTGAAACAGTGCGTTCACAAGTTAAATTCAAAGTTGTCAAGTCCCTATTGGAAAACCCTATAATAAAATAGGTTTGTAAAATTTAATCTATTTTTAAATAGATTAAAGTTGTGTTGTTGTGAGGCACCATCTGTGATATAGATAATTTTTGATACAGCTATTACTTTTTTTAAAATATGCTCGTTAAGTATTTTTTGGAAAGCATAAAATGTAGCTTTATCATGCTTCAAATCATCTGAAATCATTACGATGCTACCGTTAAGCCCACCTCATCATTAGGATATTCAACTTTAAACTTCTGATAAAGTTCGTCAAAAGTTGTTTTTTGATGTGCGTCCTTTTTCCATCATGTAATTTCAGGGATATGAAATCTTTTTTTACTAAGCATGATGCGACTAATGTGTTCCCGTAGATAAAAGGATTTCACCAATTTCTCTGTATCGACGGATAATTTATGGCCACCTCGCGGATTAGGAGATGTTAAAAAGCCGAACAGATCTCGTCGTCTGGAGGTTTCAAATTCTTCTGCAAATTTATCTTAACTCCAAGATTTAGATACTGCAGTCAGTATTATTGACGTATACAACGATCAATTAAATTTCTCCTTCGACTTATTCAAAAATTCTTGGTCTTGGTCTTGGTCAGTTTGGGTCAAACTATGTTCATACTTATCTTCAGTAACGTATATTACTACACATCTTGGGAGTTTAGAAGAGTTTCAACTGATGATTTACTATTCGGCGCGAGATTTTCCAACACAATCGGAGGTGTTTCAGCCAACATTCCTGCAGAATGCACACACATACAAATTTGCGGAACAATTCCATTTGTGGCCGAGTCGGTGAAAATTGGGTCCAACGAATCGACGACTGCAAACGTGCCCGCGGTGGCCATATGAACGAAGTCGAGTTCCATTCATAAATGTTTTAACTGTACATCAAGCCAATAATAAAGTTTTTGAAATATCTCAAATATCTTATTTAAAAAAAAGTTGTCAAGTCGTTATTAGAAAACCCTATACATGCCTTATATTGTTGTTGTAGTGCAAGGTTTTTCTCGAAACGTCTCTCCAATTGAAGAAACCTATGTAGGGCTCCTTCTCTCTAGGATCCCAACGCAGGATAACTTCCTTCCCTGAATGGCTGGGATACTTGAAAACGTCCGTCCGACGTTCTTATTGTGTGTGAAGCAAGCTTCGTGTTTTGCGAATGGAGCCTCCTCAATTTCCAAAAATCTTCGCATTTGTTGGTCAAGGTTAACCACATGGAAGAAGCTTTTTATTTCGTTGGGGCATTCTGTTGGTACTCTGCCGAGTACTATCCAGCCAAGCTTTGTCTTCTGAGCAATCGGTAAGGTCGTATCTTCGTCTCTAGATATGTGGAGCAACACGATTTCGGAATAGACATCGCTACCTAAGAGGAGATCTATTTTCCCTGTTCTGTAGAAGAAGGGATCTGCTAGTTTTAGACCCCTAAGGTGGTTCCATTTGTCGACAGTTAATTGGTGGGCGGGAAGAAGGCCAGTGAGGGACTTGAAAACGAGTGCTTGGATGTGGCACTCGAAGTTCGAGTTGAGTGACCCGAGAGTGATATTTACCAGGTTGTGGCATGTTCCGTCCTGACCATCCCCAACCCGAAGACTTCGACAAATGTTTGTCGTGTTCTGATATTGAGCAGTTGCGCCGCTTCTTCTGTGATGAACGTCGCTTCCGACCCTGGATCTATTAAGGCTCTTAGGTGCATGTCTTTTCCTGTTGATATCTTAACCTTTACCAATGCTGTCGCCCGGATTACCTTTGTGTTGGGTTGATGGTGATTATGAAATGTGTTCACCGATGAGTTGGTACTGGTGCTGTTTGTTGACGGCCGGTTGGTATGAATTCGGTAACGTTTGAGTCAACTGCTGAAACCTGATAGGATTGGGCTTGATTTAAAAGGTTTGTGTGCTGAGTGGCAGCTTGGGTGTATTGGTTTGAATTGTATGGAGACCAATTGCTTTAAGTAGCGTTGTGTGGGATTCGAATGGACTGTATTGAGTTGTGTGAATTGTAAGAATTGTAGTTAGATGAGTGAGCTATGGGTTGTGAATGTGCATTTGTGTTTGTATGAGAATTACTGTTGTGTAGTATTGGGTTATGATTGTGGAGCAGAGAATGATGAGGCTGCTGGCAAAAATAACGGATCCTACTAGGATAATGAGATATGGAGTGGCTATACGCGAGACAATTTTCGCAAACCCCTATCTTCCTTACACTACCTAGCCGTGCACCTATATCCATTTTTAAAAAGCGTTTACATTTTCGCAGGGAATGTTGTCCCCTGTTACACACCTTGCAGCTGTATTCATCTCTATTCTTTGAACTTAAGAGGAAAGAGTTTGATTTAGTCGGCCCTTGAATTTCCTGAATGCTATTACACATTTCTACCAATTAAACTCTTTGACCTTGCTGACCAACGACCTCTAAAGTATGGAATCTAGCTTCTTAAAATTCGGCAAACTCCATAAAGGTAGGCAAATCTCTCGTGTTTTTTGACGAACTTAATTTTTCTTCCCACAGTTGCTAAGTGATTGCGTTAAGCTTCTGCAAAATGCAATAAATCAGGAAAGAATCCCAGTGTTCAACAGGTAGTTCTGGGTTTTGCAATGCATGGCGAGATTCAGTAGATGTTTCTAAAAGATTTCTTAACCCTGCTGCGCTCTCGTTCTGAAAGACCGCTTGCCCGAAAAACAATTTGAATTGCGCGCTAACAAGAATTCGTTTGTGATCATATAAAGAGGTTATTATTTCCCAAGCCTTCTCATAATTCCCGCTGTCTATTGATAAATGCTGCAAAAGACGATCTGCTTCATCCGCCAAATTAGATTTCAGGTAGTGCATTTTTTCAATTTCGGAAAGCGACTTATTATTATGAATGAGTGATGAAAAAACGTCATGAAAAGATTTCCAGCTCTCGTAATTTCCCGAAAACGTAGGTAAATTTATTTTTGGTAACCGTATAATATTTTCATCTGATGTTACAGACAAGCCGACATATTGGCCCTAGGATGTCGCCAAAACACCCGATCTAATAACTTCTTTATCGGAAAAGGAGTGAACACTAGTTACGTCAAAGGGCTTCGATCTTTCCTCCGATCATTCTTCAGTTATCCTCTCACTGTGCGAATCCTTGGTTGAGAAACAAAGACCACCCAGATTAACTAACAGCAAAACTCACTGGGAAGATTTCCGAATAGACGTTGTAGACAATACTGAGTTGATAGTAGCACTTAGAACGCCATATCAACTTGAAAAAGAAGTTGAACGTTTCGTTGAAGTCATACAGAAAGCGGCCTGTAAGAACACTCCCCGCGAATCGAACAAAGTTCCCAAAGTCGGCAAAAGATATCCACCGGAAATCAGAGAATTGATAAGGAAGAAACGAAGAGCGCGGAAAAAGTGGCAAGAAACCCGGGCACCACAAGATAAAACGTCCTTCAATAGGCTCTGCAACTTGTTGAAAAAATCGATCAAGGACTTCAATAATCAAGGTATTAATAAGCGACAAAGGATGAACTGGGCGAAAGAAGATAAGGAAAAAATTAATGTTTTCGCCGACCATCTTGCAGAAACGTTTAAACCATTCGATGGGGGGGGGGGGGGGGGGGGGGGTGCTTCCTGAGAATGTCAATACGCTAGACGTGACGACAAACTCTCCAGTAGAAAAGGCTACACCTATGGAACTTAGACAAGTTATAAGCCCCGGGATATGACTTAATAACGCGAGAGATACTTAAAGCGTTGCCGAAAAAAGGTTTGCTAAAGTTGCTCTATCTTATAAATGCCAGCATTAGATTAGAGCACGTACCGCAGCAGTGGAAAGCAGCAGAACCGCTGACTGAAGTCCAGTCATATCGACCAATATCGCTTCTCCCGATTACATCGAAGGACTTCGAGCGAATCCTTCTTAATCGTCTTAAACCAATTACCGACACAAATTCCCTCTTGCGTGATCATCAATTTGGCTTTAGAAGCCAACACTCTACAGTTGACCTTGATGTTTCGCAAGCCTTTGATAAGGTTTGGCTTGAAGGCCTAAAATATAAACTCCGACAAGCCCTACGCCAGCAATTGTCTTGTATTTTAGGTTCATATCTGGAAGACCGACTCTTCCGTGTGAGACACGGAAACGAATATTCCACTTTTAAGACAATAAAGGCGGGGGTGGCGCAAGGAAGTGTAATTGGCCCTCTGCTATATTTGCTTTTTAACCATGATATACCGCAAACGGACGACACTGCCCTAGCCACATTTGCTGATGACACTGCCATTTTGGCAACGGCTAAAACAGTCGAAGAAGCAACTGCCAAGTTGCAACGTGCCCTTACACGGATTAACAATTGGACAAAGACTTGGCGAATCGCACTTAATGAAAACAAGTCTGTCCAGGTGAACTTCACTCTCAAGAAAATTGAGAATCCACCGGTGTTTATCAACGCAGTACGAATTATTTACGCGAACGAGGCCAAATATCTCGGTATGACACTCGAAGCCAAACTAAAATGGAGAGCACACGTCAAGAAAAAACGTGAAGAGCTTGAAATCAAATATAGAGATATTTACTGGCCTACTGGAAAGTATGCCAAGCTTAGCTTAGAGAACAAACTGCTGTTATACAAGCAAGTGCTGAAACCGATCTGGACATATGGTGTCCAGATTGTATTGATTGGAGTTGTACTAAAAATAGTAACATTAATGTATTACAGACATTCCAAAACAAAGTTCTTCTGGGTATTGTTAATGCGCCGTGGTCATACGAATATTTCTGTTCAACATATACTCGACGAGACAAATTTATTGATTCGTCTGAAAAGGACTAAGCCTATCGATCTAGCGCGGTGATTAGCAGCGCATAATTTTTCTAAAGTACACAGGAATTTTCAATGGAAAATCGTCTGCAGGATATCTTATAAAAACAAAATAAAATGCGATAGAAGAACTGCTTGTTGAGTGTGAACTCAGTCGGGGTTTGCATAAGGGAGGTGTTTTTTAGTGAGTAAGAATCTCACACTACTATAGGCTCCGGGCCTATAGTGTCTATGAAGATTTCTCACCTTCCCATGAAAAAAAAAAAAAAAACCTGATGTTACATTTGTTTTCACAGAACTTACCGGAGCTCTGGATGGTTTTTTTGATTTTGTCCATGTTGTCTAGCAGATCCGTACGGTATTCAATGTAAATTTCCTTGATGTTTTGGAATAATTCTTGAATCTCTTCTTCTGTTGCGGAATCCTTTGATTGAACGGCTGAAGCATTGGCAATGTTGCACTCCGAACTAGCCTTGTAGTTCTCCTCTAGGATGGACAGCCTTGTGTTTAGATAATTCCACGATCTATCCTTCATCGATCGTTTCGCTAAAGTTTCTTTATTTTTTGTTATCTGCTGTAACAGATTTTTAAGCAATTTGTTTGTACTCATCGTTGAAAAAAAATTCACGTTGAAAAAAAAAACCCAGGTAAATTCTATTTCAAAGGATAAAAACTTACATTAAATAATTTTTTTTTTTTGTTTTGCAGAAACGGAAATTGTGATATAAGAATTGTATTCTGTTGTACTGAAGGTGTACCGTGTCCAACGCTGTATCAGACTGTTCCTGCTATGGATATAACGGATCCCACTGTGCACTCAGTTCGAGCGGTTAATTCAAAGGATCCCACGGTGCACACACAAAAATCCAGCGATGTACGCAATTCAGCGATAAAGTTTTAACGGCTCAATCCGTTTTATTTGTGGCTGGAGAAGTTCCAATGTTTCTTGTTTTAATTAAAATGTTAAATAAAACTACCGATCTCCGATACGTTATAAAATGTTTTGTTTTATTGCTCTAAGGTTTTCCTTAGACAATGAATTGACATATCAATATTTTCGATGTTTATTGCATGAAAGTTAACATTGATAGTTTATACTACGTTTACACATGTATATAAAATTTAGGTTGATTCAACCCTAGTTGATTGAATTTAATTTCAAAAAGAACTCACCGAGACCATGTGCTTGAATTTCAGAAAGAACATAGTCCGTTAACATGGCGCGATAACGCTTACCATTGACGGTAACATTCTGGACAAATGATTCCACCAGCCCATAAACCACACCATACCGTTGTTCTTAATGAATGTAATGGTAGCTCTTGGTACTTTGGGTTGTTCTTCAGCCCAACTACGGCAATTTTGTTTATTAAAGTATCCATTGAGCCAGAAATGGGCTTCACCACTTCACTTCACTTCACCACCAGTTTCTTCACTGCGTGCTGTATGTGGTGTAACCGGCCGAGTATCTTTCACTAATGTAAACTGGGACTCAAATTTGCGTTTGTTATTGGCAATAGTGGTTTCAGTAGGTCGATTATGCGCACCATAAGTTCTTCGAATCGCACGAAAAACATTTCTCACAGAACGCTGATTTTCGTAATACAGCTGAACAATTTGGAGACGCTGTTGTGGTGTGAGTCTTTCCACGATGACGTGCCAAACGATACTGAACAAAAATTACAAAACAGTTTGATAGAAGTCACACGTAATCTGTCAAAAAAAGCCTATTGAAAATCGAATTTAACGATGAATCACCCTATATATGTTCTTTCATGAACTGAATATATTGCTCCTGTAATTCTGGGTTTTCTTTCCAAGCTGAGAAATCGTTTAGCAGCAATTTCTTTTGATTCTTCCAAGCTAGCTGGATTGTTAGCGAAAGGTAGTTTTACGATATAACGACCGTTTTCTGTCCTATTTATTAAGCTTATGAAGATCTCTTCACACCTTCGTTCTTGTGGAGTCAATTATATTTCTTCAGAGGATTTTGTAGATTGTACTTCCTTTATTATCCAGAACCTTTCTACTATCTCCTCTAACGTACTTGTTTCAGAGGGGATACCGCAAAACAGTTTTGAATTAGGTTTTTGAAGTGTAGCGTTTCCCTTTACGACCCGTCCAAGGAAAGTGTTTTGAAGTGCTAACAAGTTCTGCTGAATTCTGATCTTTCAAATCGAAATAACCCCGGGAAAACTTTGCTCCAACAAGTGTGTCAATATCCTAAGATTGGTTGAATGTGTTGTCTGCAAGATGTATATTGCATTGTCTGTGAGCTGGATATTCTTTGGTATATTCCATCTGCTCGTAATAATAAATTGACTGGGTTGACGCGATGTTATAGTATCCAGAATGTATACTTCCAGATCCATGCTAAACCCAATAATTCGGGATTGAAAGCATAGATTCACCTTCTTGTCGATTTTAAGATGGTTGTCTCCTACAACGAAAGTCTCTGTATCTGTTTCTAAAAGCACATAATACCAGCATTGTCTTCGTTGATTACTGACAGACTGCTTTTGTTATTGATCTGCAGAGTCTGAGTTTTGAGTTTGATAAAATTTGTTGCATTTGATGCAATGCCCTGCCTAACAATTTAAAAGCGTATGCCCAAATCGTTAGTAGTTTTAACATCTTTTTAAAGCTCTACGTGACAGAAAGCTGCAGAAAATTTGGACATTTGTAAATGGGATGATTGGGTTGCTCACAGAAACAACACTTGCTATTTTCTTGCGTGGTAGTCAGAGAGACTCTGCTTCATAGTTTAGATTAACCCATTTCTTTTTTTCCTAGTGCCTCCAACATTTAAAAACGATTCTCTAAGAACGCAAATTACTCTGTTACTGTCTGAAGCTCGCTGGGAACTAAAGTTTTTGTTGGTAAAATTGATTAATCCATTGGTATTTACAGTATGTATGTAAACAAAGGAAATGGGAAAATGATACATATTGAGGCTTACAAGAAAAATACTTATTAATAAAATTAAGGTTTAAACAATGTCGTAAGTTTACGATAGTAGCAAAACAAGAGACGGCTTACCTAAAAACAACGTGGGAAGAAAGTTAAAACAAAGTATGATAGGAAGTTAGGGAATACAATAGAATACAAAGTAGGCTCCGTTTACAATTTTAAAATACATAATAGATTTATCATAGTTAAAATGCTTACCAAAAAGCAAAAATTTAATTTATCTCACAGAATCTTTTCCAGCAAATGGGTGACAGCAGAAAACTTACAAATAAAGATTTTACGGAACCATACAGGACTTTATTTTAATCATATAGGGGAAGGAAGAGAAATTTTAAATAATGAAGCATTAGTTATATCTGTAGCTGTAAGCATGTTAGAAAAATCCAGTTCAGTTATTATGAATGTAATAAGTTCAATAGATGACCTTGTATAGAATCAATTTTAGGATGATAGGAGCTTCAACAATCTGCGAAACTGGAGATGACCAAGATCGATTGTAGAATCAGAATAGTTTCAGGAATTTTTAGCAAACCAAAACAGAAAAAAGGAGGTTTATTAAATATTATAGGATCAGGCTTAAAAGTTCTATTTGGAACTATGGATAAGGAAAACGCTAGTTCCTACTACAAAGCTATTCAGGGTGTGTCACAAAATGAAGAATGCATTAAAGATGGAATGGAAGAAAATATAAAAGTACTCAGTCATCTTAACAAACAAGTCATCGAATGTATAAAATTAGTAACACAACCATACACAAGATTAATAATATTATTAACGAAAAATAGACTACAAACAGTGTAGAAATTTGTGCTAGAATTCCTTTTTTCCAATTTCATTTACTACTTTTATACCTATTCATATACTCATGCATAAAGCTTTTGTACAGTAATTACTATATATATTTACTCAATTCGCTTAATAAATTGCAACAAGTAGTCTTTTAACTATTACACATATGTTAATAATTTGAATAAACTTATTTTAATTCGATTTTTTAATGCGTCTTGATTTATTGGATAGCATTTTCTTTATGGTTCCGAAACCCGGGAATGTGTAATAATTGAAAAAATCGAGTAAAGAATGCATGATCTTTCTTTTTTGTCGACTAAATATGGATGTGACGAATCGTACGACTTACAGAGGCCAGGTTACAAAGATCGCAAATAACGCAACGGAATATTTGGAATCCGTTGGGTCGAAGCCGACTCCCAGGAACGAAGACAACTGTGATACCATTGAGGAAGAGCTCTCAGTTTTTCTACAAAAACTAATAACTTCATAATTTCTACAAGCCAATAATGAAGTACGCTTAATAGGAATAGCCGAAGATCCTCAGAAAGAATATAACGCTACCGTGAAACATGAGGACAAAGCTGTCGCCTGCATTGCAAAATTAACACAATGACTCGACAAATTGTAACGCAGCCAAAATTTTAAGGAAAAATCAGTGCGAGTTCCTTTGCGTGACAACTTTTCGAACTGTTGTAAATTATCGAAACTTCCATTAAAAACATTTTCAGGAGATTTTAAGCAAGTTTCGTACAGTAGTGTATGAAAATAATGCTTTGTCTAAAACGGATAAATTCAACTATTTTCAATCTACACTAAGAGAGGAAGCAGCAAAAGCATTAGCCGGACTTACGCCGAGTAGTGCTTGTTATGGTGGTGCTATTGCATTATTACAAGAAAAATTTGGCAACGTAGATAAATTGATTAATAAGATCATGAATCAATTGATGACGATTCCCCAATTATCGTCAAAATCAGATGTAAAAGGTCTACGCAATCTATATAACACTGTCATTACATACACAAGATCGTTCACATCCATGAGAATTCCATCGAGTAATTACAGTATGATGCTAAGGCTTTTGAGATGATTGTCAGGTGATTTACGGACAGAATATTTTCGTTTTCATAAAGGCGGAGAACAGATAAGCCAAAATCAAAAAGAACGATCTTTCGAGACTGCAGTTACTGCATCGGTTTCGGTAAGTGAGATTTATGCTAGGGATAATGAAATAAAATATTTCTTAAAATTTATTAAGAGAGAAACGGAAGCCCTTCTATAGAAAAAACACCTGGCGACAAAATACTCGCAAAACATACCCAACGGCAGCTAAACTATTTACCACTACCAACAAAGAATGCTGTTTCTTTTGCAAATTGTTATCCCATCAAAAGAAAGATTATAACGGACTACACACACTCGATCAACGAAAGAGCATGTTAAAAGGAGACAATCGATGTTTTCGTGGCACCTACCACTCAGCAGAAAAGTGTTCCTTGAAACACTTGCGATGTGAAACATGCAAAGGATGGCATGCTAAATCAGTGTGCGATTCAACGTACAGACGACAAGACAACTGTAATAATTCGGCGCATCCAGCAACCGTGGCCTGTAAACAACCATTGAATGTGTGTATGACTAAAGTGCGTTCTGCTAGCCAAAGTGACTTAGGGGATGTCTTCTTGCAAGCTGCTTCAGTATTCGTAATAAATCCAAATTCTAATAAAAGTTCATACGGACGTCTCATTTTAGATGAAGGCAGCCTAATGTCATGTCAATGAACGTGACAATACCCTAAAATACAATATGCCTTATCCGCCCGTTTACCGAGTTGATAAGACAACATCAAAAATACGCATCGTCTTCGATGCCTCAGCACATGCGCAACACTTTCTTTCATTAAAAGATCTCCTCCTTCCCGGAACGAATCTACTTCGGGATGTCTTCAAAATTTTGGTGAATTTTCGACTAGGTTCCATTGGAATAGTTTCTGATACCAAAACGCATTCCTCCAGGTTTCGCTTGACCCAAAGATTTTTTTGGTTTTCAGAAAAATTAAAGTCAGTTCATGGCCTTCCAGACCACTAAAATCACAGGGTGACGAGGGTAACCTTTGGAGCTACACTTAGAGGCATTTTGACAACGAACGTAAGGAGTTTCCACAAACGTGTGCAATTTTGAATGACAGCTTGTATATGGATGACGTTATTTGCATCGTAGATGAGGAAAATATGGTCATCAAATTTCATCAACAAGCTGCGTCTACATATATTCAAACGCGCTGCAATGAATCTAAGGAAATGGAATTGCAATAATCCTTTTTGGATTGTGCTACGGATAATCAGAAAGTATTATGATGATGAGCTAGCAGCCGATATACGATCGGTGGAACAGTTTCTTAAAGATATACCCGTGGGAGTCAGTAAACTTTCTGTGATTTAGGTAATTTAGGGGCTCTTGACTCATTCATTATAAATTTCGAAATTCTATTTCAAAGAGTTCAGAACATCAAACTCGGATGAGATGATGAGCTGCCCTTCGATCTACTAAAGGCCTGGAATTCATATTGCACGGATATCGTCGAAGTGAAATCATTATCGATTCCATGGAACGTTTGTTACGGAGGTAACAAGGAGCGGAGCTTCATCTCTTTGCGGATACGAGTCTCAATGGTTATGCACAATCGCATACATACGTGCAGTTAGTAAGGCAGGTGAATTCTTGGTCTAGTTTGTATGCGCCAAGAATAGGGTAGCACCATAAAAGAATACCCAAGATGAACTGATGTGATGCTCTTATTGCTGCTAGATTATGCTCCTACTTAGTAGGAAATATGAAAACTATCTTCGATAGTACAAAGCTTTGGATGGATTCCAGAATTACTCTTTGCTGGATTTCGAATGAGACTAAGAATTGGACACCCTTTGTAGCCAACAGAGTTCGAAAAATCGAGACACTTACTGCGAGTTATAGATGGAGTTACTGTCCAGGGAAAGATAATCCAGCGGATTTATTGACTAGAGGCGTTTCAGCAAAGCAACTAGCAGCATCTTTTCTTTTGTTGCATGGCCCCCCCTGGTTGCCGAGGAAGGAAAACTAGCCTTCGGACAATAACGAAGTATTTCCTGTCGCGATACCTTCCTTTCAAGTTGGTGTAGATGCATATAAATAGCAGACACGCATACATCTTACGAGTAGCGGATTTCAACAGCTCGAGGCGATTATTGCGGGTAAGTGCTTTAATGTTTAGATTTGTAAATATCTTTCTTAAGAGAAATTCGGGACGTGTAAAGTTTTTAACTGCGGAAGAGATAAGCCAGTCTGGAAAATATTGGATAAAAACAATAGAGTTTGAACATTTCAGTAATGAGATCAAAGCAATATAAAAGCGTCACTCTGTCGATAAATATTCTTATATAGGGTTTTCTAATAACAACTTGACAAATTTTTTTAAAATAAAATGCAAACCATTTAAGAAATTATAAAAACTTTATTATTGGCTTGAAATACAATCAAAACATTTATGAATGGAACTCGACTTCGTTCATATGGCCACCGCGGGCACGTTTGCAGCGGTCGGTTCGTTGGACCCAATTTCCAAAGACTCGGGCACACATTTCGGCCGAAACGGCCGCTATTTCGCGTTCAATGTTGGCTTTGAGCTCTTCGAACGTCGTCAGCGTGTTGGCATAAACAGATGACTTAACGTAGCCCCACAGAAAATAGTCAAGCGGCTTTTAATCGCACGTACGAGGCGGCCAATCGACTGGCCCATGTCTTGATATAAAACCATACTTACTCTTCAATAATTCGATTGTAGCGAGTGCTGTGTGGCTTGTGACACCATCCTGTTAAAACCTCATGTCGTCCAAGTCCACATCTTCCAATTCGGGCCAAAAATAATCGGTGATCATGGCGCGATAACGCTGACAATTCACAGTAACTTGACGATCTTTATCGTCGACGAAAAAATATGGCCCAGTAACGCCGCCGGCATGCAAACCGCACCAAATAGTTATTTTTTGTGGATGGGGTGGTGATTCATGAGGCACATGTGGGTTTTCACCCGACCAATAACGGATATTATGCTTATTGACGAACGCATTGAGCCAAAAATGAGCTTCATCACTGAAAATGATTTCGCGATGAAATTCATCATCTTGACGCATCTTCAGAACCCAATCGGAGAACGTACGTCGCTTCAAATGGTTCATCGGCTTCAATTCTTGAGTCAGTTTGATCTTGTATGGGTGTAAACCAAAAACCTTACACAAAATACGCCATAATGTGGTCTGAGCGATGCCCAATTCTTGAGAACGCCGTGGAATTGACTGATTTGGATCGTTTGCAACGGACGTCTGAACGACAGCGATATTTTTGACACGTCGATCAACCCGTTGTCTCACTGACACGGCAATATCACACAACGAATATGTAGACTCAAATTTTTGCACTAAACTTGTTATTACCTGTCTACTAGGGCGAGAATTACGACCGAAAATTGGAGTTAACGCTTTTAAAGTTGCAGTCACCGACTCCGAATATCTGTAGAAAATTGATTAAATTTGCAGACGTTGCTTGTTAGTGTACTTTACTATGATTAAAATGTTGAGTTTACTGAATAAATTGACAGTGACAGTTTGACGATTAGTGAAAAAGTGCGATCACAAATTAAATACAAAGTTGTCAAGTCCGTATTGGAAAACCTTATATATACCTTTTAAATCCATTTTTTGACCTAGATGGTATATTGCGAGTAGGCAGTCGGCTTCATGCTAGATCACATATTGAAGATAGTCCATATCCCAACGATGTCCCGTCAGCAAAATTGTTGTGTTGGATGCCCATCAAAAGATGCTTCAAGCTGGCGTCAATGTCGTTCTCACAAATCTAAAAACTCGTTTTTGGATACTTAAAGCTCGACAGTTAATCAAATCAATTCTAGGTCGGTGTATTGTTTGTAAAAGGCTTTTAGGCACACTTAGAATACAACCCTTCGGTCCGATTCCAAGAGAAAGGACGATGACATCGAGACCTTTTGAGATGACTGGGATTGATTTTGCTGAACCTTTGCATATCAATGGAACTTCAGACAGAGGGGCAACCAGAGAAGGTATACATATTTTTTTGCACTTGTAGTTCAATAAGAGCTGTTCATCAAGAACTGGTCACGGATTTGACCGCTGAATGTTGCTTAAGAAGATTTTTCGAGCGTCGAGGAAGACCTTTAATAATAATTTACAGATAAGTTTCTCAAAATGACCAACATAGCCAATCAATGCCCTGTGAATATTTCAAAGGGCATAGTATAAGCCTCTCGTCTCATATATGTAATAGAGAAAGACATTGTCTTTGAAATGAAAGCACAAGGCTTGATTGACGTTTATTAATTTACAAAAAAAAGTCAACCAATAGGGCTAGATTTATTTGATTTCGATTTGTATCAAATCCCGCAAACTATAGAAATTGGTTGGTATAAGACCAAAGTCAAGGAATATGTGCTCTTTCCAATGAGGTCTTGCCAATGTTAATTGCTCGGGCACACCTTTAACTGATGTTCCAAACGCAAAATTTGCGAAAACTGCACCCTTCCTCCTCACGACCCATTCTGACGCACACACATTGTGTGCGCTAATTGCCTTGATAAAAATCCTTCCACATCGAAAACATGTCCTACATATATCGAAAATAAAGAAATGCTTAAAATAAAGACAATAAATAAATGCACTATTGCTGAAAGAAACGGCTCTATAACATACAACATGCATCTCAAGCTAACGTCTCATCTACTATTCTCTAATATACTATTCTCCGAAAGACCAAAACAAGTTACAACTTAATCACCTCAAACATCTATTCACGATAAAACAGTTTCCTCTCAGTCTCCACTGCTGCCGATCGAATCGATATATCATACAACAAAACTATCCCTATCATATACATATACAGTACTCGTCATTTCCCTTTTCTTCTGCTCAATTTAAAATGTCCGGAGTAAATATTTCACAACCAAAAAAAAAATTACTTTACATATCTATACAACTATGTATCGCCTAATCATTATAACAACGGCCAAACAGTGTTAAACTCTTATCTCAGCATTTTGCAATGGAAAATGAATGGTTTCATTAACAATTTTGATGCGATAAAACTTCAAATCAAAGAACACAACGCATATATTGGGTCTATAACTGGTTTGCTAAGAGATGGCGTAACTTGTATTATATCATTGTTATTATTCCGTTGGAACATGCGCTGGAAAGCTACTGTCATTGTACGTCATTTAGACAACAACGTCACGTAAACAACAATAATTTATTTCACTCAAATATGTCGAACTTTGTGCCTGAAAAAGTGTTTTTGCGGGGAGTTCTTCTTCATTACTTTAATATGAAGAAAACTGCTGCCGAAGTCATCGTATTTTGGTAGAAGTTTATGGTTAACGAACGTGCCAAAAGTGGTTTGCACGATTTAAAACTGGTGATTTTGGATTGGCCAGCCAAAAAAGTTTAAAGATGAAGAACTGGAAGCATTACTCTATGAAGATTGTTGCCAAACACAAGAAGGGCTCGGAGAATCTTTGGGTGTCACTCAAGCAGCCATTTCAAAACGTTTAAAAGCAAGGAAACTTGGTTCCCCATGAACTCAAGCCGAGAGACGTTGAAAGGTGGTTTTGCATGTCCGAAATGCTGCTGGAATGCCACAAAAGGAAGTCATTTTTGCATCGGATTGTTACTGCTGATGAAAAATGGATTCATTACGAACACCCCTAGCGCAAAAAATCATATGTGAAACCCGGTCAACCAGCCAAATCAACGGCAAAGCCGAATATCCATGGCGCGAAGGTAATGCTCTTTTATTTGGTGGGATCAGATGGGTGTGCTGTTATATGAGCTGCTAAAACCGGGTGAAACCATCATTGGAAAACGCTACCGAACACAATTAATCCGTTTAAAGAGAGCTGTAGCCGAAAAACGCCCGGAATATGCGACCAAACACGAGACAATAATTTTCCATCATGACAACGCTCGGCTCCACGGTGCTATTCCGGTTAAGACCTATTTGGAAAACAGTGGATGGGAAGTCTTACCCCACCCGCTTTATAGCCCAGACCTTGCCCCTTCTGACTACCATTTGTTCCGGTCGATGCAGGACGCCCTCACTGAAATACGGTTCACATCAGAGCAGAATATCAAAAATTGGCTTGATTCATTCTTGGCTGCCAAGCCGGCGCAGTTCTTTTGGGATGGAATCCACAAATAGCCAGAAAGATGGGAAAAAGTCATAGCTTCAGATGGGCAATACCTTGAATATTGTACATATTTTTCTTAATACAAAAAATATTTTTCTTAAATAAACGTTCAAATTTTGAAAAAAAACCGCACGAATTAAATTACATTCCCAATATTATACCTGTACAAGAGGCTCACTTTCCTTTCTCAACTCAAACGACACCCATAGTACTCAAACCATACTTCGGATATTTTAGCAACCATCTAAACAATGTTACTGCAATTCATGGTGTCGGTTTGCTTATTAAAAACAACATTCTACACAAACCTCCGATTCGGATTAGATCAAACCTTCTCGCAATAGCTTTAGAAATACACATAAACATTAAATTGATTATAATATCTATATACCATACATTCCTTCCGACCAAACTTTTACTAGAACCGTCCTTGATATAAGCAACAAAAAAATAAATTTAATTGACTCCCTTAATTAAAATGAAACCGCTCCAAAACAAAACTTCTAAGTCCTTAAGCTATCGGGTGCAATTGGAGGAACGCAGATCAAAACACTGACTGTAGTAGAAGTTGTGATCCCCCATGCAAGTGTGACGGCTGATTTGACAACTTAGGATATGCAATATTAATATTAAAAATTAGGCATGGAAACACTGCCGGGATCGAAAAAAAAGCTCGAAGGCTTATATTATGTGCCCTGTGATAATACATCGTCAGATTCGCGAGCAAAAAAAAAAAAAAAGATCTCTAGCTTCGCCGATAAACCCAGTTTCACCAATCACAGCAGTGAGTATATTTTTGTTAAGAAAAGTTATCGACTCGGTCGGCATGAAAATATTTTATAACTTAGAGACGCCAGTATTTTCATACTTGCCAGAACCCAAAAATCTCTAGATAAGTTTCTCAAAATGACCAACATAGCCAATCAATGCCCTGTAAATACTTTAAAGGGCATAGTATAAGCCTCTTGTCTCATAAATGTAATAGAGAAAGACGTTGTCTCTTAAATGAAAGCACAAGGCTTGATTGACGTTTATAACTTTACAAAAAAAAAGTCAGTCAATAGGGCTAGTTCTATTTAATTTCGGTTTGTATCAAATCCCGAAAACTGTAGAAATTGGTTGGTATAAGACCAAGTCAAGGAATATGTGCTCTCTCCAATGAGGTGTCGCCAGTGTTAATTGCTCGGGCACACTTTTATCTGATGTTTCAAACACAAAATCTGCGAAAACTGCACCCTTCTTCCTCACGACCCATTGGAGTGCACACGTATTATGTGCGCTAATTGCCTTGATAAGAATCCTTCCACATCGAAAACATGTCCTAAATGTATCGAAAATAAAGAAATGCTGAAAATAGAGACAATAAATAAATGCACTACTGCTGAAGGAAACGGCTTTATAACTTGGTGTTGCATGGCGTCGAGTCGAATTAGATCAAACCTTTTCGCAATAGCTTTAGAAATACACATAAACATTAAATTGACTATAATGTCTATATACCAAATTTTTACCAGAACCGACCTTGAAAATTTTACCAAGCAAATAGACCCACAATAAATTCTTACTGAAGATGTATGTAAATTCCTGGAGTGTACTTTGGGGCTCCTCTAAAAATAATATTCGAGTTCTGTTTTAGAATAATTTATTACTAAGTCCGATCTTGCCATTCTAAGTGAGGGGTTTCCGACCCATCACTCAACACATGGCACATTCACACACATGTATCTCATCTGTTGTTCGGCAGAAATTTTACGAAGGGCATCGTGGATCATGATGATCTAATCGTACACAATCCTATCCTATCTTTACAAAAATTGCATTAAAGTTAAACGTCAGGAATCGGCATAAAACAAATTTTAAAACCGAAAAAGCAAACTGGCTCAAGTTTGCAAAGCAACATCAACCTAACGTTACTCAGCCAACCATTGTCCTGTATCAACAAAGAAGCTGCAGAACTTCTTAAATTCATACGCAATGCTACCATTGGTATAAAAGCTTATAAAAAAGCAAATGTTATTTTTAGAAGAGATTTAAAATTCAGCAAACCGAAAAGCTTTGCAATTTATGTCCTCGAATCGCACGAAAGACATTTCTCAAAGAAAGCTGATTTTCGTTACACGGCTGAACAATTTGGAGACGCTGTTTTGGTGTGAGTCACGACAACTTGTCAAACGATAATGAATAAAAATGACAAGCCAGTCAATATCCAATAGTCGAAAAACTACCAACTGCAGCAAAAATTAGGCTAATCACACTCTACAATATTATATTGGAAAAAGGTATTATACTATACCTTAACGTTATCTAAAGTTTTAGAAAAAATAATAGCCGACCGTATCCTTTGGTTCATTGAGTCTAAAAAGTTGATTAGCCTAAACCAAGTAGCCTTCAAACCTTAAAGAGGTTGTATGAATGCTCTGCTGTATTTATTTTATGTGATGTCAAACACAATATTTGACCGAAACCACTTATCAAACTTAGCACTCGATTTCGAAAAAGCTTTCGATCGAATAAGCATCCATCTTGTGATAAAAAACTTGCCGAAGGGGGGGTTGGCCCCAATATTTTTAAATACATCAAACCATTCATTCATTAACTAAAAGAAAATTTTGCGTGAAAATTGGAAATATTTATCAAAAAGTCCTACCCCTTGAAAATGAAATTCCCCAAGGACCCCTCTTTCGGTTATTCTCTTCGCCTTCGTCTTTGATGAGTTTAGTGTTATAATATCTAAATATATATAAGGATTTAGATCACTGTGTGTACGATGATGATGCGAATATTTTATGTAAACACAATGATCTTAATCTAACTAAAATAACATTTTCTAATTTACTTAAAGAAATAACGAAACGGCCTCTCATATCCGGTTCAAAGTTTCATCATGATTGGAAATCTCACTGTATATCTCTAAAAAAAAATCGCTGGCATTAAGCCTTAATATTATTAGGTATATGTCTTCAAAACAGAAGTAATGTCCACATCAATACTTTATGTTATATGACTAGAACTAAAGTGTTATATTAAGTAAGATAGAGTACGCTTTAGTTATTTATGGTTCCTGCTCCAATACTCAAAAAATATTATCAAACCCATCTATCACCAAGCTGCCAGAAGAAGCTTATGAGCATTTACCACAAGCCTTATCAAAAACATCCTGCCTGAAGCGGGTCTAACGTCAATTAAAGAAAGATATTTCAAAGTGTCACTTAAATTGTTTGCCAAACTATATTTTCAAACGGATTCGGTTATTGACAAAAACGTAGCTCAAGCTATGAAACACAAACGGTAGAAGAGAATTACTTCTTGAAACCAAAGACAAAACTTCCAAATTTTGGCCGAAAATCTCAAAAATGGAACAACAAAATTCAGATCGGTTAATACAAGCTGTCGAAACGTTAGCAATACGTAACCAAGAATAAAGTCGCACGGTGCGAATGCTTAAAGAAATTTCTTATATCCGCGAGTTCAAGGGTGATTAAGCCAGGGACCCCCCCAAGGAAAATAACGTATCTCAAAGTAAGTTCCATAGCAGACTTTAATGTAAAAATAGAAGAAGTAATTCAGAATGTAAACTCATTTATAACATACGAAAACAATCAAACAGAAGTTAAGAACAAATTTTATACACTAATAGTAAATAGAATTAAACAATTAGCGAGAGGAAACTTATACAGGGAATTAAAGATATTTACGACCTAGATAAAATTAAGGAAGTTCTATAGGGTTTTTCAATCGGGACTTGGCAACTTTTTAATTTGTGAATGCACTCTTTCACTAATCATCAAACTGTCACTGTCAGTTTATTCAGTAAACTCAACACTTTCATCGTGGTAAAGTACACTGACGATCAACGTCTGCAAATTATAAAAATTTTCTACAGATATTCGGAGTCGGTGACTGCAACTTTAAGAGCGTTAACTCCAATTTTCGGTCGTAATTCTCGCCCTAGTAGACAGGCAATAACAAGTTTAGTGTAAGAATTTGAGTCTACATATTCGTTGTGTGATGTTGCCGTGTCAGTGAGACAACGGGTTGGTCGAAGTGTCGAAAATATTGCGCCCGCTCAGATGTCTGTAGCAAATGATCCAACTCAGTCAATTCCAAGAATTGGACATCGCTCAGACCACATTATGGCGTATTTTGCTTAAAATCAAGCTGACTCAAGAATTGAAGCTGATGGACCATTTGAAGCGACGTACGTTCTCCGATTGGGTTCTGGAGAAGATGCGCCAAGATGATGAATTTCATCGCAAAATCATCTTCAGTGACGAAGCTCATTTTTGGCTTAATATGCTTTAGTGGTCGGGTGAAAACCCACATGTACTTCATGTATCACCACTTCATCCACAAAAAATAACTGTTTGGTGCGGTTTGCATGCCGGCGGCGTTATTGGGCCATATTTTTTCGTCGACGATAACGATCGTTACGTTACTGTGAATGGTTAGCGTTATCGCGCCATGATCACCAATTATTTTTGGCCCGAATTGGAAGATATGGACTTTTACGACATGTGGTTTCAACAAAATGGTGCCACAACCCACATAGCACACGCTACAATCGAGTTATTGAAGAGTAAGTATGGTGAGCGTGTTATTTATAGCGCGCGATCTGTCGCCGCTTGACTATTTTCTCTGGGGCTTCGTTGTCATTGGTTTATGCCAACACGCCGACAACGTTGGAAGAGCTCAGAGCCAACATTGAACGCGAAATAGCAGCCGTTTCGGTCGAAATGTATGGCCGAGTCGTTGAAAATTGGGTCCAACGATTCGACCGCTGCAAACGTGCCTGCGGTGGCCATATGAACGAAGTCGAGTTCCATTCATAAATGTTTTGATTGTACTTCAAGCCAATAATAAAGTTTTTGAAATATCTCAAATAGTTTGCCTTTTATTTAAAAAAAAAGTGTTAAGTCGTTATTAGACGGTTGATCAGACTAATCATGAGGAAGTTCATAACATCGAACCAGAATTTTTTATGAATTAGGCCTCGAAGACAAAATATTTGCGGATTTAAATATTGAAGAAATTAAATTGAAAACACTAATCCAAATTTTATTAAGTGATGCAACCCATTTCTAGCTCAATGGATACGTTAATTAACAAAATTGCCGTATTTAGGCTGATGAGCAACCCGAAGAGTAAGAAGAGGTACCATTACATCCATTAAAAACAACGGTATGTCATTGGACCATTTTTTTCTTTTCGAAAATGAGGCAAACCAGAATGTTACCGACAATGGTAACCGTTATCGCGCCATGTTAATGGACTATGTGCTTCTCGAAATTCAAGCACATGGTCTCCGTGACCTCATTTTGTTGAGCACTTAATTTCACTATGTGCGATATGCGATATCACACTTTGGATATTTTCTCTGGGTATATGTAAAGTCTTAGGGATATGTAAAGTCTTCAGGAATAAGCTAGCTACGATTGACGCTTTGGAAGCCAACAGTACTCGTGTAATCCAAGAGATACCAGTCGTTATGCTCGAACGAGTCGTCCAAAATTGGTAATTCGGAATGGACCACCTTAGACGTAGTCAAGAACAATATTTACATCACATGATTTTAAAAAAGTAAATGTCATGAATAGTTCTTTTAACCGATAATAAAAATTTTAAGTTCACTTTCAAACTAATGGATTTTATTTCACATTATAAAACAAACCTCACGATGAATCACCCTATATTAGTGGTAAAGAAATCGGACGGTACGAGAAAACAAAAATTCCGACTCTGCATAGACTACAGAAAACTAAACGATATTACGGTATATGATAAGTATCCGCTACGGAATATCGGTGCTATACTCGATAAACTGGGACGATGGCATTTGTAACGAATATACGAATACACGAATACACAAGAATGTTATTTGGTCTCAAGATTGCGCCAGCAACCTTTCAAAGATTAATGAACGATATTCTCCAGGAAAAAATCAATAAAATATGCGTCGTCTATTAAGACGACATATTGGTTTTCTCAAACAGCCTCAAAGAACGCATACAATCTTTAAAGCAGAACATAACTTAAAAATTCAATTTAGCAAATACTCTTTTCTAAAGAAAAATACTGAATTTCTGGGGCACGTCTTAACAAGTGAGGACGTGAACCCCAACTCCAATAAAATCAAATGTATCTAAGATTTCCCACTGCCTAAGACAGATAAGCGACCGAAGGCTTTCTAGGGGTAACAGGTTTTTATAGAAAAGTTGTAAAGGATTACGCGAAAATCGCTTATCCCATGGTAAAATACTTTCAGAAAGGCAAATAAAATATACATATATATGAGATATATCGAAGCTTTCGAGACCCTGAAACGTAGTATTACCAAGCACCCCATATTGAAATTTCCCGATTTTGATAAACAATTCACAGTATTCACTGATGCCAGCAACTACGCGATAGGAACAGTATTAACACAGGAAGGTCAGACAGTGTGCTATGTTTCAAGATATTTAAATGATCACGAGAAAATTTAAGCTGTCACAGATAAAGAATTCTTAGCGGTTGCTTGGGCGGCCACATACTTAAGCCTTACATATTTGTGGGGCAAAAGTTTCAAGAAAATTACAGACCATATGCTAATCAAATATTTGAAAAAGAGATACACGGGGAAGAAGTTTAGCCAAAGAAATCAAAGGTGGCTACTTAAATTACAAGAATTTCAGTTCGATATTGAGTATGTGAAAGGGAAAGACAATAAGATAGCAGATTTCCTTAGTAAAATACCGGAAAACATTGAAAATGCCAAACCATAAATAATCCGATAATGCTACGATCCACTCGCAGGAACAAATATTAGACCACATACACATAAAGGGAGCAATAGTGAATAAATACAAGACCCTATTAATCGTACTAGTCAATGAATTAGATAGAAATTCTCCACAATAGAAGAGTAATATATATACAATATACATATATACATATATATATATACCATATACACTAAATTGTCATATCACGAATTCAATAAAATTGAACAGCTGCTAATAGAATTGTTTCACCAGGACAACAGAATAAGATTTATAAAAGCAACTCAAACAGGCAGAGGAATTAGAACGCTAGAGGAAGCAAACAAACAAATATCGTTATATGTTATCACACAAAGTATGCACAGCGGGATAAAAGAAACATATCACAGCTTCAAGAACTAATATACTACACAAAATTAATTAAAGAAATCACAAAAATTATTAACAATTGTAAGTTATGTCTAGAAATGAAATACGAACGGAAACCAATCAAACTTAAGTACGAATTAAGCGAGACACCTTATAGACCCCATTACACTTTCCATATGGATGTCTAATATTTCGTGAAACACCAGTTTCTTACCCTAATAGAGAAACTCACTAAGATAACTTACGTCTACCATTTCCCAAACAAAAACTGAACTAAAAAGATAGAAATACTAGTGGAACATTTTTCAAAAATTGCCAAACCACATTGACAAACACATTGACAATTGATAAATTGAAGACAAACAACAGATATAAAATAACCAACATAGGACAGACTGAAGTAATTCAAGACACCAAAACTGTATTACACATTATCAACATCAAAGATATTAACATGTTTGTTAACATGTTCGAAGAAAATGCTAGAAAACTTAAAAAAGATAATGATCCAGTTATAAGACGCCAAGTAGGAACACCTTATGCCAAAGTAACGTCCTTAGAACCAGGAAAAAGACAAAAAAGAGAGTTAGTCAACATTATGGAGACATGTCAATAGAATTCCATTGGAACATGCGTTGGAAAGCTACTGTCATTGTACGTCATTTTAGTATATGTCATTCATTTGAAGCGTAAACAACAATAATATTTTTTCACAATATTTCGAACTTTGTGCCTGAAAAAGTGTTTTTGCGGGGAGTTCTTCTTCATTACTTTAATATGAAAAAAACTGCTGTCGAAAGTCATGTTTATGGTGAACATGCGCTAGCTGAGCGAACGTGCCAAAATTGGTGATTTTGGCTTGGAAGGCGATGAACGTCCTGGGCAGCCAAAAAAGTTTGAAGATGAAGAACTGGAAGCATTGCTCTATGAAGATTGTTGCCAAACACAAGAAGAGCTCGTAGAATCTTTGGGTGTAACTCAAGCAGCCATTTCGAAACGTTTAAAAGCAGCTGGATATATTCAAAAGCAAGGAAATTGGGTTCCACATGAACTCAAGCCGAGAGACGTCGAAAAGCGGTTTTGCATGTCCCAAATGCTGCTGGAACGCCACAAAAGGAAGTCATTTTTGCATCGAATTGTTACTGGTGATGAAAAATGGATCCATTACGACAACCCCAACCGCAAAAAATCATATATGAAACCCGGCCAACCAGCCAAATCAACGGCAAAGTCGAATTTCCATGGCGCGAAGGTAATGCTCTGTATTTGGTGGGATAAGATGGGAGTGCTGTATTATGAGCTACTAAAACCGGGTGAAATCATCAATGGGCAATGCTACCGAACACAATTAATCCGTTTGAAGAGAGCAGTAGCTATTGTAGCGAGGCAATAATTTTCCATCATGGCAACGCTCGGCCCCACGTTGCTATTCCGGTTAAGAACTATTTGGAAAACAGTGGATGGGAAGTCTTATCCCACCCGCCTTATAGCCCCTTCTAGCTACCATTTGTTCCGGTCGATACAGAATGCCCTCACTGAAATACGGTTCACATCAGAGCAGAATATCAAAAATTGGCTTGATTTATTCTTGGCTGCCAAGCCGACGCAGTTCTTTTGGGATGGAATCCACAAATTGCCAGAAAGATTGGAAAAAGTCATAGCTTCAGATGGGCAATACTTTGAATAATACTATTGTTCATGTTTTTCTTAAATAAACGTTCAAATTTGGAAAAAAAAAACCGCACGAATTAAATGTATTTTTTTTTTTTTTTTTGAATACATACATTTTTGGTTTAAGTATTATACTATTTATATCGGTTTATTATGTTTTATATTTTGTTGGTATTATACTATAAAGTACTCTGTGTTGATCGCGTTACATGGTAGTCGACATATCTTCGTTATTGGCCTTTTGAATTTTCCGGTTTCGGTTTTACCATGACTACTCGGATTAGTTGATCTGCACCTGGACAGATCTCTACGATACGAGCTAAAAACCATTTCGATGGTGAAAGTTTTTCGTTGTTTAGCAGGACTTAGTCTCCAATGTTGGGTTGCTTCTCCGTCTTGAACTATCTTTCCGATACGATTGTAGTGATGCTTGTAATCGTTACCGTCGGTCGGTGTATTCGATTTTCTCCCCTGCTTCTGGTGCAAGTTTGCATAAAGTCCTAATCAAAAAGTGCGTTAATGCACGTGCGGTAAAATCGTCGAAGTTGTCGTTTAACGGGCAGGGGGGTCTCGAGTTGAGACATGCTTCTATTTCAGATAGATGTGTGCTGAAGCTCTCAAAGGTTAATGCTTCGTTCTGTTCAACTCGTTTCAAATGAAGTATGACCGATTTCACTCCTGCATCCCGTAGTCGCCCGAAGTGAGGAGAAGCAGGAAGATTTAAATTCCATTTAGTTCAAAATTTGCTAATTGAATCGGCGATCTCTTTGTAGTCATGCTGGGCAGACTTAGACATTTTGAATAGCTCCGTATTGGCTCATTTGAAATTGGTACCGCAGTCGCTGTACAGACTAGAACAAATTCCGCGTCATACTGTAAATCGTCGGAATGCTGCAAGGAAGGCCTGTTTATTACGACTTCGGGGCGAATGGCTTTTGTTGCTAAGCAAATAGATATTGCAAAATATCCCTACAGCGTCTTCGATCTACTTCTCTTTCTACTTTTTCTTCCATTGGTCCAGAAAAATCAACACCTGTATATGTAAATGGTCGCGATATATGGTAGTTCCCCTTGGTGTTAGTAAATTTCCCATTAGCTTTTGCATCGGCTTGGGTTTGCAGTGAAAGCATATGAGGTATAGGTGGATGTGTTTTTTCACCATCCCCTTTGCGTTAAAAATACAAAATTTATTTCGCAAGTAAGCGAACATTTGTTATAGGCCACAATGAAGCGTTTGTTCATGTGCATTGTTGACGACAAGTCCCGCGAATTGTTGGTCAGGTTTTAAAATCATTGAGTGCCTTTGGTCACAAGTCAGAGCAGAATTCTTTAATCTAGCTTCCATTCTTATGATTTGTTCTCCATTATTAAAAAAGTTGAGAGTTTTGTACACCTTGGCTGAATTATTTTTATGCAACTCGTTGAAGAGATAAGGAAACATTTCTTGCTGTACCGTTCGTACAGCTATGCGCAAGCTAAAATTGATTTCACATAAGCCAAAATTCATAAAGAGGTTATGAGTTTTGAGTGAATTTGGATTAATTTTAAGATGTCGTTTTTATCATTTACAGCGAAAAGAGTTTTTATTTATTTATTTATTTTTTTTTACTTCTTCTGTGTCGAGTTGTGTGGGCCGTGTTCGAATGGAAAATTTCCATCGTTCCTGAAGAAAGGCTGGACCCTTACACCAGAGTGCAATATTTTGAAATATTGAGGGCAATATCCCACGCAATACAAGATCCGCTGAGTTGAATTTGGTGGGAATGTGTTGCCAAATGCTGGCATTCATCAGTCTCCGGATTTAAACTACTCGAGTTACGATGAAAGTTTTCGACTGGTGCAGATATAAAACAGAGGGTGATTTTTGAGTCAGTCCACGCATACGTTTTGGTGTTTTGCATTAGGAGCACTGATAGAGTGTTGCTAAAAAGCTTTGCCAGGACTATTGCACCACAAAGATCCAATCTTGGCAGTGACACTATATTGAGTTTTGGATATGGAAAATGTGTTTGTGTGATATTGCTGCAGTCTTAAACTTGGAGATAGATCACAGCTCCATATGCCTTGATGGATGCATCACACAAATCCGTGGAGTACCAACTGCTCATTCCGTCCTCGCGTGCTTACCAACCTGGGAATCTGGATGTCGTCAGTCATTACCCATTCTTGTTTAAGAGATGACCACTCTCGACGTACTTATGCCGGAATTGGGTCATCCATGGTAGATCATGCAGCCAAAATTGTTACATGATCATTTTCACCTTAACAATGTAAGGTGAAATCCATCCTAAGCGGTCAAAGAGACACACGATCTTCGACGGCGATCTTCAAAATGAAAACGTATCTGAACTAGGGTGCCAATTAGTTCAGAAGGTTTTCGTGTGCTGTGTTATTCCGAAGCTAAGGGAGACACTGGAATCACGGCCTTCCTTCGGTATTAAATTTAGGAACTGTTAACTGTTGCGCATTCATTTCCTGAGATGAAAGCCAGCTGAAAGAAGTAGGTATATGTACATATGAGTGCACGAATTGCCAGATTTGGAGCAGAAGATGTACCAAATATCAAGACCTTTACGTTGAAAATTTTGATTGTTGTTGTTGAAGACTACTCGCAGCTTAGTATTTGTGCTCGATTATTTAAAGACAGCATTAAGTGGCACAACATAATAGAAAGGTGATTCATGTCTGGAGTTCTGGGACATGTTCACTTCCTCCATCTGGTTGAGTTGTAAATATTCCCGTATATATTTATTGTAGTCCTTGTAATGTGTTGGGTTGGTAAGCAGTCTTTTTTTCTGCCTATAGAACATACTTAGGCTATTATTTTGGATTGAAATGAGTGCTGCAGTCTACCATCACTTATCTTTTATCCTTAACGAACTTAGTTCCATGGAGATGAGCCAAGATTCTCTAAACAACATGAGTCAATTTTACAATGTTACGGTTTTTTAGAAAATTAAAAGGTGACCTACTTAGACCTCCTAGTATACGAGAACCTGCGGACTTACCACAAGTCTTACATCAATACTTGAAACTTCAGAATATTGTTTTAAGAACTCAACATGCCAACAGTTTCCAATCCAATAATAGAAAAAGCTTTAATCAATCAATCGGAGGATTCATCTCTCAAATACAAAACCTATTCCCGTGCCTAGACATGAATTTTATCCGCAATTGGATAATAATCCTCGTCACCTAAAACCTCTTTAATTCCATTGATGTCAACCACAGTCGGATGGTTTGCCACCAAATCAACGTCCTTTACCTCCGCAGCCAATCAGTATCGATCACTCTATTAAATCCCAAAAGGTGAACTATCAAAATAGGCCTAGAAACCAACATTCGCCCAGACACGTCAACGTGTTCATAAGCCACAGAAGATGCAGAGAGTCTTTCACACAGAAGAATCAAGCCCGGAAGAGCAGCAGCTAGTGGAATCTGAGAGCACGAGTAACCAGGAAGACCAAGACTATGAGCAGACGTTTGCAGATTATGAGGAGCAGCCAGCTGATGATGACCATGTAAATCAAGAACAGCAACTGGAGGATATACATTTTTTAGATTAAAGCGTTGATAAATTACTCAAATTCCTAATAGACACAGGCTCAAGTAAAAATAATATTCAGCCTCGTTACGTTCGAAATCCTCTCCCGAATGAAAAGAGCTTCATTGCCAAATCATTCGGAGACTTTGTTGGAAAAAAAACACACCATTCTTTTATTCAACTTTTGGGCCCTGACATAAAAAAATAACAGCTTTACATCCTACCCAGTCTCATATTTTTTGATCATATTATTGGCAATGATACGGTTAAGAGTCTTAATGCTGTCATTTACGCCCAACATATTTTCATGCAAATTCATCATCAATTCATACCCCTTAAAGAACATATAATGTAATCAGTTAATAGTATTAATTTAAGAACCTCCCATTTGAACCATGACGATTCATGACGATAAATACCCTAACGTTTTTACTGAACCAAACGAACAATTAACATACGCAACTACTGTCAAAGCAGAAACTATGTAAGACCAGAACCGACGAACCAGTTTATTCAAAACCGTACCCTTACCCACGAGTTTTAAAGAACGAAGTTAAGGAAAAAAATAGTCGTATCCGGAAAAAGGAAATATCGCATAGCAAATGTCTTTCGAAAGTTGAACACAGTAACCCCACCAGTGAAATATCCAATTCCTGAAATCAATGAGGTTCTTCCTAATCTTCTCGAAAACGAATGGTTCGCAATTAAAGATCTCAAGAATGGATTTCATCAAATCCTTCTTAAAGAATCGGACATAAAATAAACTGGGTTATTGTCAGGCTATTACCGCCGATTTATCAAAGATTATGCGAAAATAGCGAACACTCTGAGTTGAAGATTGACGAGTGTCCACACATCTTTCAAAAATAAAATAATCACATAAAATAATAAAAAAATAATAAATAATAATATGTCATTACATAAAATAATACCATAATCATTTGATCCAGAACACTGACGAAAACCGAATAATTATAGAAATAAAAAAGTAAACGTTTATACGTACCATCAGCCACTAACCTATGCGATGAGCAACAAAAATACGAATCACAAGATGAAGCGATGGAAAGCAATCCTGGAGGAATACAACTATCAGTTAAAATACAAATCAGGAACGTAAAATGTAGTTGCCGACGATTTATCGCGGCTCCCGTAGATGACACATATAAATACAATGACAATGACACAACACAGTGATTAAAGTTTTTCCCATAACACAAACTAACAGTAGAAACGCCAATAAACGTATTCCGAAATTAACTTATTTTGAAAGTTGGAAATGAAACAAGTCACCAATCACCAGACACACTTTTATTCTGTCTGATTATCAGGAAACAGACATTATTTAGAATTTCAAAAAATTTCTTATCCCCAGCTCATTAAACGATTTATCCACACCCGCAACAATCATAGGCGAATACAAAAAGTTTATCCGATGCATTTCAGAAATTAAAAGATTAGGTATGTGACCGAGGAAGTAGAACAAGAGGAGAAAATATATAAGATATATAGTATAAAGATATACCGAAGAGCACATCCTAATGCAGATAACAGTCGCGTGCAGCTATTGGAAAATTTTTATTTTTCGAAAATGGCAAACAAAAGTAGGAAGTTGGTAAAAATTGCGGAACATGCAAGGAAAATAAGTATGATCCGCATCCCAACAAAACCGTCATTGAACCCACTCCTATTCCGCGTTATCCTAGTCATACCATACATCTGATATGTAAGCTGTGTGTAAATTCACGTAGTTTGCAAAAAACAAAATAGTTCAATCAAGAGCCATAACTAAACTTAGAAAACCTCATGTAGTTATCGACAACAAAATAGCACTAAATTCTGCATCATGATGGAGTACGAATTGGAAATACACATTTATAAAACTCCACCATACAAGAGTGAAGTTGCCCATTTACTTCATTGTGATGAAGAGTGGAGCGTTTCCATTCTCTCTCTGAAATTATGAGACGCCTTAAGAGTTTGAAGAACTGCTAGAAAGAACAACCAACGAATATAATTTCTCTGTTCATTCTACAATTGAAAAAAAAAACCACTTGAACTCTTCTTTGGCCGATTCCCATAGAATAACCCTTGAGGAATTCGAGAAAAGTCGTCAGGAGAATATTGAAACATTTGAACATAACCAACGGAAAGACTTCGAATATCACAACAAGAATATGAAACCATGCAACAGCTACAATCCTCGAAATGTAATTTTCGTCAAACTTAATAAGAGACTAGAATATAAATTCACAGATCGGTACCGAAGAGAAATATTCGAGGAGAATAAAAACACAGTGTGATAACAGAATCAGAGAAGACAGTCCACAAAAGCCATATTAGAAATTGATTGGTTCGTTGTAAGAATAGAAATCCAAATTCTCGATTTCTCGAGTTACATACCGGACAGGCAAAAATACAAAACGAAAATTGAAAACTGATCCACGAAATTGACCTTGACCAGTACGAACAAATTTTAACAAACATTACTCCGACAATTAAATTGAACTCAACTAAGGACTATCCACTATTCCAAAATAAAGCGATCGTTAAATTTTATAGGTTCAGCTTGCAAATGGATTGCTGTCAATCCAGACCATGATGACTATATAAAGATTACAAGAAATATTAATAACTTACTTGAAAATTTTAATACTCGTAGTCAGATTGTAATAAACAAATTGTACAATGAAAGAACTAATCATCTCACCAGTGTGACGAATAAAATTGAAGCAATGTCAAAGTGAAATAAATATGTTTATAGAGAAATTGTAACTGATATCCAGTATAAATTTAAGATCTAAAAAGAAGAATTGCAAAATATAAATCAAGTCATTCATTGGGCAAAACTATCATTCTAAATTATTAAAAAGTAAAATAGCAACATGCAGTTTGATTTAGTCAACACATTCCAACGAATGAGGAATTATCATCTGGGATAATATTACTTAACGATTTCAATGGAACTCTCGAAGCTAAACCGACTCATCAGAACCTTACGGGCACTTTTCTCATCAAATATGAGAAAACCAACGTCAATATCAACGACAGGGTATTTACGGCGTAAGAAGTATCTACAGATGCCATTCTTCCAGCTATTCTACTACAAACCACACAGTGCCCATTGCACTTGAATTATCAAATTGCTGATAACTGCTTAATTATTTCTATAAATACATGTAGAGTAAGGTAGCTAGTTTAGTCTTAAGAATTTAATTGAATAAAGAATTTGCGCCAGTGTACACAATCTCAAACGATGTAGAATCGTCGCCCATTATGTTATGTCGCCACCCTTGTCACATACATGTAATGTTATATTTTATTAACTTAACTTAATGCCGAGAGCATGTTCGAAAATACAATACAATATATTGTTATGCATGTGCAGGTACAAAAACAGCAAAAAGACACCAGAAATTTCCAACGTGGGGAAATGAAAATGGTAAAAAACAAACACGTTGAAGTTGGAATTGAACTGTATATCAGAAAAATATTATTAAGAGAATGTAAAAAAAACAGATAAAAATTAAGTTTACCTTATAATAGATAAATACGATCTCTTAATAATCTCTGTTTTGCTGTGTGTAATTTTACTGTATGATTTCTTCTTCAAATTTTGGGAAGTAAAATTGACTATTGACTTATTCAATAAAGTGTATCTTCATGCACAGCATTTAATTTGGTTGCAGCGGTGGGATTGTGTTGAAAAATGGCAGATCAGAAGACCTCAATAGACTTAATTTTGAAAATGTAAGTCATTTATGTAAAGCAATTGTTTCACACCACACATATATCTTGTTTACACGGTGATTACTTTAATATAATTAATGTTTCCAACAGTTCGAGCGTCTTTTAACGGTGCTTCTGATCTCTTAATAGGCTTAACGATAGCTCTGATAGTAAAGAAATTAACCTGAATAACTATAGGAACAGCGGTAGTAATAAGGAAGGTTCACTTAAAACAATGGCTGAGATTCCGATCGGTGTTTTAACATCTTTCATTCCAACTTTCAATGGAACAGTCGATGAAGTATTCACCTTCATCGATGCGTGTAACGATGCTATCGAACTGGCATCAGAAACACGGAAAGTTTATTAAAACTAGAATTCGCGGAAATGCTAAAATGAATTCAGAGAACCTCATAGCGCTTTGCAATTACACGGGGAACTTGTTTCTATAATCAGAATAAGTATAAAACAGAAGTCCAGCTTATGCAGCGTGTAGAAACATTACAAAGACGGTTGCTGCAGTTGCGGAGGAATACCACCTAGATTCCTCATTGAAGAAAACAAAGAGGAGGTGACATCTAAACAAAAAATTACCGGAGGCGTCATCATCTTAAGTTGTAATCGTGAAAATATAAACGGAAAATGTATTGTCTCAATTGTGAGTACAACGGACAAACCGTATAATATAAAAGGAGTTGCAGTACGAGGTTGCAACTTAACGAATTTCGACATTGCAGAATACCGAACTAAGGAAGTTACCGGAAACGTCCGTACCGACCGTTTAAACAATGAAGAAAAAGATAGTTTGCTAGAAATCGGGAAGATGTATATCGATATATTTATCACAGAGAATGAGAAGTATTTAAAACAAAGGTAGCAAAACACAAGATTCGAATAAAAGTTGGCTCCGAGCCAATATTCACAAAAATCCATAGATGTCCAAAGGTTCACGAGGAAGAAGTTCGTGAGCAGGTTTAGAAGTTCAAAAAGGATGGAATTATCTGCGATATTAGTTCTCCTTGGAGTTCACCCTTGTGGATGATGCAAGCGGTAAGAAGAAATGGCGAATGGTAATTGACTATCGCAAGCTTAACGAGCTAACATTACCAGACAACTACCGTTGTCAATTCTTAAACAATTGGGAAAGCCGAAATATATCTCCACTTTGGACCTTCTGGTTTCACGAGATCCCTATGGAAGAGGAATATATAGAAAAAATGGCTTTTAGCACTATATATGGCCATTTCAAATTTACGAGGATGTCGTTCGATTTGCGAAATGCTCCAGCTTGTTTCCAAAGATTAATGAACACTGTGTTGACTGGACTGCTGGGAATAAAGTGTTTCGTCTATTTATACGATATCGTTGTCTATAAGCAAAACTTACAATAGTACAATGAAAAATCAACCGAAGTATTTAAGTATTAAGTAATTGAGCAATTAGGGAAATCAAACTTAAAGCTACAGCCTGACGAATGTAAGTCTCTCGAAAAAGAAGTCTCATATCTAGGACATAGAATAACAGACAAGAGTGTAAAACTGGATCCGAATAAAATCGTGAATTTTAATGGTGCTATTCACGGCTAAAAGAGGGAATAATGTTTCAGAGCGCTTTACTTTAATAATATTGAACGTTTGAAATATCATCTTGGACATGAAAGAAATAGTTTGCCGGCGGACGAAGTACCTTTTTCGAAGTCGGTCAATATCATTTCTGGTTTTATAGGAATACAGTAGACGCTCGATATAGTGAACTAATAAAAACCAGGCCTTTTTGCTGGAGCAATATTGTTCATTATAACGAGCGCGGACTCCTTGAAGCAAATTTCATCAAAATGTGTACGTTTTTACGTACAAATTCATCAAAAATACAATATAGTTACAATTTTTCTTTGCAATTACTAAAAGACAAGCCAATATTTATAAGAAAGAACATTTTTAACAAAAACAACTCATTCGTATGTATTATTGGTAAAAAAAAAAAACAAGATTTAATACATGAGTAAATAAATAAATATATAACTAAATAAGTAAATAAATAGATAATTGATTAAATAAATAAATTAATTAATTAACTAATAAATACATAGAGAACAAATATTTAAATTCATTGCAACAGAAATTGATTAACGGATAAAAAGCAATAAAAATGATAAGTTAATTTTAAATAAATGAACAAATAGAAAATTGACATAACAAAACTTTTAGTTATCGAATCATTAACATAAGCATGTTCAAAGTAGTCATGAAGTGCAACATTTAATTGATTTATTTATAACGTCTGGTAAACGTTTCATTAAGCGAGCGTATTCTATAGGAAATCACGGCCTTCACGTGAAGATCGGAAGTTGAGTAATGCCAAGGTAGATTCAGCATCATTTGTAATTTTTTTATGTGTCAATTAGCACATTTACCCCATACTTGACATCCATATAACAGAATTGCCTGAAAGATTACTTTATGTAACAATATTTTATTTTGAACTGATAATAAGGAGTTCCTGTTAATAAAAGGATATAACATCCTAATGCCAATACTAATTTCATTTAAAGTTTTTGTTATATGTTCCTTGAAGGTTAATTTGGCATCAAGGTAAACACCTAAGTATTTGACATGTTGTTTCCAGTCAACCTGATGGCCATTTAGGATTAGACTGCAAAAAACAATTCTTTATTTTCCTTGTGAAAAAAAAATACCTTGAATCTTTTCCGTGTTTACTTTTATCTTCCATTTACTATAATATTCATTTTTATTAATGTCTGTGATAATAGCAATGACACCGGCAGGGTCAGTTGGGGTAAATATAAACATGGGGTAAATGTGGCTGTCGAAAGCCACACAAATAAAAAATCAGAATATGAAATGTCGCGACACCAGTGCAGCTGGCTTTCAGATTTCGTTGAAAATTTTAGTTGTGGAAAAAACCTCAATCTGAAATGTGAAATTTAATTTTGTCAGTGTTTTTAAATTTTCTATAAAGTGAATTAAACTGAAAGGGTAAGTAAAAAGATCGTTTCATACATGTATTTTCTAGTTTCTTTGATTAGACCGCATTCTTATATGTTTTTTGTAGTTGTTTTTTGCGTGTTTATATCTATCCCGGTAATATAAGCATATGGGGTAAATGTAAACGATCATTTTACTGATTTTTTTTTCCATAACTCCCTTTAGAGTATTTAAAATGCCCCGAAAATATATAAAAATGAAACCACCAGCTGTTTACAATATTTCTGATATCAAAAACGCTGTAAGAGATATGATGGAAAAGATAATAATATACAGTCAAAAAGAACGCTACAATGTCCCTAAATCTGTCATATTTCATAGAATTAAAGGCCGGAAAACATCATTGGATGCAATTGGATCAGGGCGAGTACCTTAGATTCCAATAGTAACTGAGAGCAAAATTGTTTAATGCCTTGTATAGGCTATATGTGACAAACATGAGCTAAACAACTGGTTGGGGAATATGTCAAACTTACCAGTAGGTAACGCCATTAAGGCTGATACCCCCGGCGTAAACTGGTACTTAGGATTTATGAAGCGGCATCCCACACTGTCTTTAAAAAAAACCAGAACACTTGCAAAAATTGAGACAAGATGCCAGAAACCCGTTTGTTTTATCCGATTTCTATGATAAGCTTCAAAAGGTGATGAAAGATAACAACTTGACAAATAAGCCACAGTACGTATTCACCAGCCCACCATGATCCCAGCCGCATGCATGCATTAGGTGTTAAGGGCAAAGCTCTTAACAGAGTTTCAGGCGGATCTGGACGCGAACAACAGTACTTGCATGCGTATCTGCGGGTGGTTCCACATTACCACCGCTAATAATTTTTAAAGGTGCTGCTGTTCAGGCAAGATGGACTTCTGAAGATGGTTTTCCGGGAACACTATACGAATGCTCGGCAAATGGGTGGATGGAGGAACGACAATTTTTTAATTGGTTGTCTAATGGCTTCATTCTATTTGTCAAAAATATACGTGATGGGGGAGGTGTACCAGATCAAGCCGCATTGTTGGTGTACGACGGTAATTGCAGTCACATAAGCGTCCGAATAGTTGAGAAATAATGTGTAAAATAATGTGATATTAATGCGCCTACCCAGTCACCTAACTTATAAGTTACAACCCCTAGATAAATGCGTATTTGGTCCAATAAAAACAGCTTGGGAAAGAAACTGATAACTTATGGGAAATCGCAAATGAGCAAGGGTTATTAGTGCATTAATAAACAGATGTTTTTGAAACTTATGGCAGAAACCTGGAATAAGTCTATGAGAACTGACAACATAATAACCGGATCGAACTAAATTTCCAGAAAACGAGTTTTTGCCACAAGCTCTAGAAAGGTACCGTTCGAATTCAAATGCTGATTGCTTGGAATTGCCATCCGATGGAGTAATTACACAAGAACTTGCTGAAGGTAGGTACCTAAGCCATATTAATTTACCTTATGTTCCAAAAGTTCCAAAATTTCTAAATCAGGCAAATTTTGTTTTTCTAAATTAGGTGCAATTGCAACTGCTAGCAACGAAATAAAATGAAATGAACATAGCTAACTGTTATCGAGACTGAAGCTTTACCTGCTTATTCCATCAGCACTTTGTTCTCACGTACAAATTCTCCATTATAAACCACTGTCCCATCGAAAAAACCAATACCAAGACTGAAGCAAATGACTTATAGTAGGCGAGGTTCTTACTTCAGACGATGTTCTAAATCGAGTTTAAGAAACCCTTAAAAAAACCAAACACATATCTAAGCCCAAGAGGAAAACATCCACTGCAGTAAAAATAATAATAAAAAAAATATTTTTTATGATGAGGACAGTCCGTGGAATGAGGAGTTAGATGGCGACGATGACCATGAGCAGTTAGAACCTGTCATTCCAAAAGACTTAACAAAGGTCAATTTCTAATGATACAGTTAAAATGAGGCACCAGACTATTAGTATTCTTCAGATATATTTGTGTTATAGAGTCATCTGGAGAAAGCGATGAAATTGAAGTTGTGCTGTTAAAAAGTTTGGACACTACAGAAACAACTTTCGCATTGATGCCGACTGAAAAAAGAAATATTCTTTTGGAAAATATACTTGGAATTTTACCAGATCCGACTCTTAATATATTAAAAGCACGTGTTCACTACAAATTTTAAAAATCAATTGATGTAAAAGAAAAGTGAGGAATACAAAATTACCAAGCTAACTTGAGATACCTACCTGTGCCTCGTTTCTATTATAATGTACCTATTCTACTATCATAGCACGTGATTAATTAAATCGCTTTTAAAGTAAAACAAATTTGTTTCTATTTAAAAAAAATATGAATTTAAGTACTTCTCCGATCATTCTTTGATGGGTAAGAGGTACTATATATAAGGACATGTAAGGGGTAAATGTAAACATTGCAATAATAGATTTGTTAAGTAGGACATTCAAAGGAAATTCATGTCTGTTTACTTTAACCCCACACGCGAAATGCTAGTACTTAGGAGAGCAAGTAAGATGTCCCCATTTACCCCATTACTCTTAAAAATTATTGGGCAAATGTAAATAAGGGTGGGGTAAATGTAAACACTACCCTAAATAACATTTAGGTACTCATACCTTAATTTGGATATTAGGTAATAAAATATCTGTTAATTATATAATAATATCCGTTTTCAAAAGTTGCAAAAATGTAAAAATTCAATATTTTTTATTTTCCTTAAACAAATTTTTTTTAGGAAATTGCAGAAACTGTTCCCATTTACTCCAACCTACATGTTTTTTTACGTTGCTCCAAAAACCACTTACATATATAACTTCTTTTCCATGTTAGGAAGTTCGGATGACCTTAATGTCTTTCTTTTGCTAGTTTCATACCAGGTGTCGCTCAGTTTTGCAGTAATTGCCTCTCTTTTTTTTGTTAATACAATACTACAGACAGTAGTTTTAGCGACATCATATATTTTGGCCAAAAATGCAACCGCAACACCTTAAATTTTGTTTGGTTTACAGTATGGTATTAGGGAATAATTGCTTTAAAATTTCACTTTTTTCTGTAAGAGTCAAATGCTTACGAGACAGGTCGTTCACAAAATAACAAAATAAGCAACACTCACTTTGTATTTGCACAAACCCCAAACTGTGTACCATATATGTACATAAATAATCATGCAAGATTCTAGAACAATACGACGAGTAGAACTAACGATAAATGTGGACGATTGTATGGGCACTGCCGACTGCATATCACTAATGAGTT
This sequence comes from Volucella inanis, assembly GCA_907269105.1. NCBI lineage: Eukaryota > Metazoa > Arthropoda > Insecta > Diptera > Syrphidae > Volucella > Volucella inanis. The sequence continues at coordinate 131,069,965 of OU026156.1, read as the reverse complement.
TAAGACGTGTTTTTGCATGCTGAAAGGTTTAAAGAAAATAAAAAAGAGCGTTCACTGTATCCAAATAACAAAAAAATCTTATCAATTCGTAAAAAAAGCTCATAAGTTTCTTTAGTTTTACTTGACATTAAACAAAAAACAAGAGGAATTATCTCTTTTTCGTTTAATAGTGAAAAGTTGGCGCATCATTGATGGGGCAATATAAAACGTTCCATCCATTAACCAGCATTTCGCCTCTTTTAGTAAATTTAAACTCGTTTTCGTACCTAAAATAAGTATTTTTTGCGAGTTAAAATCTTTTTCGCTTAAAACAAATAGTTGACTTTCTAAGTACTGTAAGTCATTACGAATATTAATTGACTCTAAGCAATTGGGCTCCTTTAATATGGATTTTCTTTGCCTGTATAATTGTTGCTTTTGAGCAATTTTGGGCGGTAAATACGGCCTGGATTCGGCAAAGCATTGCACGACACTATCTTTAATTATCTGTGATGGATTGTTGCCCGAAAACTTTGACGTCTCTCGAACCAGTTGGTTAGCTTTACACACATCAAGATTATATGAAACAGGATCGTGGGAATGTTCACTTGGCTTCGTTTTTATCACTGATCAACAATGTGGTAACTCTACCTTTGCATTACTTTAATTTCTTCTTTCCGCAACACCAATACAAAGGATTTCTATTTTAAATAAATAAGTAGTAACCTGATATCCGCACAAAACCCAACAACTACCAACCTACTCTCAAACCTACTGTAACTATAAGAAATGAGTTAATACATGGCACTATAGCATTAACTGTTCTTATCAAAATCTGAAGCGACTCTTTTCGTCACATCGATTGAAAACAATCATCGTGTATGTGTTGCTTGATGCTAGCGAGTTAAACAGTTCAATCGACTGCACTTACATTTTTACAGAGATGTGATTTCGCCTCAGAATTTAACAACTTTATGTTAAAAAGCGCCGTTTTTTAATATTTTGAATATTCGAGATTTTGAAAATCAAGATTTTAATCTTTCGGTAAATAATTATTTCGGGATTCTTAGCGTCTAGATTTTATGACCAACCCCCTCTTTCGATACTTTCTTCGATCAAAGTTTTCATTTCACGACTGTAACTGTTTCACCTTCAGTCAAAGTTTATTGCAAATACAGCACAATTGTGACATTTTTTAAAAGGGATTTCAGATTTTCGGGACTTCAGGTTTTCGGGATTCTGTCCGACTTCCTTTTAGGGTTGGGCTCACAATTCCAAAATTCAGAAAACCAAAAATCCGATTGTGACCCCAACGTTTTTTAAAAATATTAATTGGTACAAATAGTAGACGCTAGCAATAAGCAAGTGTGTTTACTCGAAAGGAACATTCAACATTAAAAGTATTTCACTTAAGCCACTTGAAAGTAGACAGATGTTGTTGGGTTGATTTTGATTTTGATTGAGTGTATATTCTTTGAATTGTATATTTTATACATACGATATATGGGGCATTTAACGTGAAGTGGACAAGGAAAAAAAGTGAAGTTCTGAAATTCATTCATATTGGTCATTTTTGTACTTCTAGGGGATATAAATATTATTATATATTACTTTTATTTGACGTTTAGCTGTTAAGAATGGTTTTTCTGAAATTATATTAACCTGTACCATATACTCTTAATGATAAACGTATAATTAAATAAAACAATTTTGTATCAAAAGAACAATATTTTATTTTATAATTTTTACAATTCAGTAATAGGAATAAAGAAGTAGTACGAGTTTTTGTCTTTGGAAAAGTTACTAATGATTGAAATCGTTTTTGAAGAAAAATTCTTTGGCGTTCAATATCATCCTTGAAGCAGTAATAAATGGCTGTTTGAGTTAAATTTGAATGCGCCCATTCATACCATCGCATTGGCGTAGTAATTGCTCTATGTGGAGGTAACTGCACGAGTCGCTAAACGTTTCAAGTTACCTCCAAAAAAATAACGCTACCTTTAGAGCTTGCGTGAAAATGAAATTCGTCATCTGTCTTAAAAACTTGCTTATATAGGGTTTTCTAATAACGACTTGACAATTTTTTTTTAAATAAAAGGCAAACCATTTGAGGTATTTTAAAAACTTTATTATTGGCTTCAAGTACAATCAAAATATTTATGAATGGAACTCGACTTCGTTCATATGGCCACCGTGGGCACGTTTGCAGCGGTTGGTTCGTTGAACCCAATTTCCAACGACTCGGCCACACATTTCGGCCGAAACGCCCGCTATTTCGCGTTCAATGTTGGCTCTGAGCTCTTCCAATGTCGTCGGCGTGTTGGCATAAGCCAATGACTTAACATAGCCCCACAGAAAATAGTCAAACGGCGTTAAATCGCACGAACGAGGCGGCCAATCGACGGGCCCATGTCTTGAGATAACACAATTACCATACTTACTCTTCGATAAATCGATTGTAGCGTGTGCTCTGTGGCTTGTGGCACCATCCTGTTGAAACCACATGTCGTCCAAGTCCATATCTTCCAATTCGGGCTAAAAATAATCGGTGATCATGGCTCGATAACGCTGACCAGTCACAGTAAGGTGACGATCGTTATCGTCGACGAAAAAATATGGCCCAATAAGGCCGCCGGCATGCAAACCGCACCAAACAGTTATTTTTTGTGGATGAAGTGGTGATTCATGAAGCACATGTGGGTTTTCACCCGACCAATAACGCATATTTTGCTTATTGACGAACCCATTGAGCCAAAAATGAGCTTCGTCACTGAAAATGATTTTGCGATGAAATTCATCACCTTGGCGCATCTTGTCCAGAACCCAATCGGAGAACGTACTTCGCTTCAAATGGTGCATCGGCTTCAATTCTTGAGACAGCTTAATCTTGTATTGGTGTAAACCAAGATCCTTACGCAAAATACGCCATAATGTGGTCTGAGCGATGCCCAATTCTTGAGAACGCCGTGGAATTGACTGATTTGGTTTGTTACGGACGTCTGAACGAAAGCGATATTTTCGACACTTCGACCAACCCGTTGTCTCACTGACACGGCAACGTCACACAACAAATATGCACTAAACTTGTTATTGCCTGTCTACTAGGGCGAGAATTACGACCGAAAATTGGAGTTAACACTCTTAAAGTTGCAGTCACCGACTCCGAATATCTGTAGAAAATTTTTATAATCTGCAGACGTTACTCGCTACCATGATAATGGTTATGTTGCGTTTACTGAATAAATTGACAGTGACAGTTTGATGATTAGTGAAACAGTGCGTTCACAAGTTAAATTCAAAGTTGTCAAGTCCCTATTGGAAAACCCTATAATAAAATAGGTTTGTAAAATTTAATCTATTTTTAAATAGATTAAAGTTGTGTTGTTGTGAGGCACCATCTGTGATATAGATAATTTTTGATACAGCTATTACTTTTTTTAAAATATGCTCGTTAAGTATTTTTTGGAAAGCATAAAATGTAGCTTTATCATGCTTCAAATCATCTGAAATCATTACGATGCTACCGTTAAGCCCACCTCATCATTAGGATATTCAACTTTAAACTTCTGATAAAGTTCGTCAAAAGTTGTTTTTTGATGTGCGTCCTTTTTCCATCATGTAATTTCAGGGATATGAAATCTTTTTTTACTAAGCATGATGCGACTAATGTGTTCCCGTAGATAAAAGGATTTCACCAATTTCTCTGTATCGACGGATAATTTATGGCCACCTCGCGGATTAGGAGATGTTAAAAAGCCGAACAGATCTCGTCGTCTGGAGGTTTCAAATTCTTCTGCAAATTTATCTTAACTCCAAGATTTAGATACTGCAGTCAGTATTATTGACGTATACAACGATCAATTAAATTTCTCCTTCGACTTATTCAAAAATTCTTGGTCTTGGTCTTGGTCAGTTTGGGTCAAACTATGTTCATACTTATCTTCAGTAACGTATATTACTACACATCTTGGGAGTTTAGAAGAGTTTCAACTGATGATTTACTATTCGGCGCGAGATTTTCCAACACAATCGGAGGTGTTTCAGCCAACATTCCTGCAGAATGCACACACATACAAATTTGCGGAACAATTCCATTTGTGGCCGAGTCGGTGAAAATTGGGTCCAACGAATCGACGACTGCAAACGTGCCCGCGGTGGCCATATGAACGAAGTCGAGTTCCATTCATAAATGTTTTAACTGTACATCAAGCCAATAATAAAGTTTTTGAAATATCTCAAATATCTTATTTAAAAAAAAGTTGTCAAGTCGTTATTAGAAAACCCTATACATGCCTTATATTGTTGTTGTAGTGCAAGGTTTTTCTCGAAACGTCTCTCCAATTGAAGAAACCTATGTAGGGCTCCTTCTCTCTAGGATCCCAACGCAGGATAACTTCCTTCCCTGAATGGCTGGGATACTTGAAAACGTCCGTCCGACGTTCTTATTGTGTGTGAAGCAAGCTTCGTGTTTTGCGAATGGAGCCTCCTCAATTTCCAAAAATCTTCGCATTTGTTGGTCAAGGTTAACCACATGGAAGAAGCTTTTTATTTCGTTGGGGCATTCTGTTGGTACTCTGCCGAGTACTATCCAGCCAAGCTTTGTCTTCTGAGCAATCGGTAAGGTCGTATCTTCGTCTCTAGATATGTGGAGCAACACGATTTCGGAATAGACATCGCTACCTAAGAGGAGATCTATTTTCCCTGTTCTGTAGAAGAAGGGATCTGCTAGTTTTAGACCCCTAAGGTGGTTCCATTTGTCGACAGTTAATTGGTGGGCGGGAAGAAGGCCAGTGAGGGACTTGAAAACGAGTGCTTGGATGTGGCACTCGAAGTTCGAGTTGAGTGACCCGAGAGTGATATTTACCAGGTTGTGGCATGTTCCGTCCTGACCATCCCCAACCCGAAGACTTCGACAAATGTTTGTCGTGTTCTGATATTGAGCAGTTGCGCCGCTTCTTCTGTGATGAACGTCGCTTCCGACCCTGGATCTATTAAGGCTCTTAGGTGCATGTCTTTTCCTGTTGATATCTTAACCTTTACCAATGCTGTCGCCCGGATTACCTTTGTGTTGGGTTGATGGTGATTATGAAATGTGTTCACCGATGAGTTGGTACTGGTGCTGTTTGTTGACGGCCGGTTGGTATGAATTCGGTAACGTTTGAGTCAACTGCTGAAACCTGATAGGATTGGGCTTGATTTAAAAGGTTTGTGTGCTGAGTGGCAGCTTGGGTGTATTGGTTTGAATTGTATGGAGACCAATTGCTTTAAGTAGCGTTGTGTGGGATTCGAATGGACTGTATTGAGTTGTGTGAATTGTAAGAATTGTAGTTAGATGAGTGAGCTATGGGTTGTGAATGTGCATTTGTGTTTGTATGAGAATTACTGTTGTGTAGTATTGGGTTATGATTGTGGAGCAGAGAATGATGAGGCTGCTGGCAAAAATAACGGATCCTACTAGGATAATGAGATATGGAGTGGCTATACGCGAGACAATTTTCGCAAACCCCTATCTTCCTTACACTACCTAGCCGTGCACCTATATCCATTTTTAAAAAGCGTTTACATTTTCGCAGGGAATGTTGTCCCCTGTTACACACCTTGCAGCTGTATTCATCTCTATTCTTTGAACTTAAGAGGAAAGAGTTTGATTTAGTCGGCCCTTGAATTTCCTGAATGCTATTACACATTTCTACCAATTAAACTCTTTGACCTTGCTGACCAACGACCTCTAAAGTATGGAATCTAGCTTCTTAAAATTCGGCAAACTCCATAAAGGTAGGCAAATCTCTCGTGTTTTTTGACGAACTTAATTTTTCTTCCCACAGTTGCTAAGTGATTGCGTTAAGCTTCTGCAAAATGCAATAAATCAGGAAAGAATCCCAGTGTTCAACAGGTAGTTCTGGGTTTTGCAATGCATGGCGAGATTCAGTAGATGTTTCTAAAAGATTTCTTAACCCTGCTGCGCTCTCGTTCTGAAAGACCGCTTGCCCGAAAAACAATTTGAATTGCGCGCTAACAAGAATTCGTTTGTGATCATATAAAGAGGTTATTATTTCCCAAGCCTTCTCATAATTCCCGCTGTCTATTGATAAATGCTGCAAAAGACGATCTGCTTCATCCGCCAAATTAGATTTCAGGTAGTGCATTTTTTCAATTTCGGAAAGCGACTTATTATTATGAATGAGTGATGAAAAAACGTCATGAAAAGATTTCCAGCTCTCGTAATTTCCCGAAAACGTAGGTAAATTTATTTTTGGTAACCGTATAATATTTTCATCTGATGTTACAGACAAGCCGACATATTGGCCCTAGGATGTCGCCAAAACACCCGATCTAATAACTTCTTTATCGGAAAAGGAGTGAACACTAGTTACGTCAAAGGGCTTCGATCTTTCCTCCGATCATTCTTCAGTTATCCTCTCACTGTGCGAATCCTTGGTTGAGAAACAAAGACCACCCAGATTAACTAACAGCAAAACTCACTGGGAAGATTTCCGAATAGACGTTGTAGACAATACTGAGTTGATAGTAGCACTTAGAACGCCATATCAACTTGAAAAAGAAGTTGAACGTTTCGTTGAAGTCATACAGAAAGCGGCCTGTAAGAACACTCCCCGCGAATCGAACAAAGTTCCCAAAGTCGGCAAAAGATATCCACCGGAAATCAGAGAATTGATAAGGAAGAAACGAAGAGCGCGGAAAAAGTGGCAAGAAACCCGGGCACCACAAGATAAAACGTCCTTCAATAGGCTCTGCAACTTGTTGAAAAAATCGATCAAGGACTTCAATAATCAAGGTATTAATAAGCGACAAAGGATGAACTGGGCGAAAGAAGATAAGGAAAAAATTAATGTTTTCGCCGACCATCTTGCAGAAACGTTTAAACCATTCGATGGGGGGGGGGGGGGGGGGGGGGGTGCTTCCTGAGAATGTCAATACGCTAGACGTGACGACAAACTCTCCAGTAGAAAAGGCTACACCTATGGAACTTAGACAAGTTATAAGCCCCGGGATATGACTTAATAACGCGAGAGATACTTAAAGCGTTGCCGAAAAAAGGTTTGCTAAAGTTGCTCTATCTTATAAATGCCAGCATTAGATTAGAGCACGTACCGCAGCAGTGGAAAGCAGCAGAACCGCTGACTGAAGTCCAGTCATATCGACCAATATCGCTTCTCCCGATTACATCGAAGGACTTCGAGCGAATCCTTCTTAATCGTCTTAAACCAATTACCGACACAAATTCCCTCTTGCGTGATCATCAATTTGGCTTTAGAAGCCAACACTCTACAGTTGACCTTGATGTTTCGCAAGCCTTTGATAAGGTTTGGCTTGAAGGCCTAAAATATAAACTCCGACAAGCCCTACGCCAGCAATTGTCTTGTATTTTAGGTTCATATCTGGAAGACCGACTCTTCCGTGTGAGACACGGAAACGAATATTCCACTTTTAAGACAATAAAGGCGGGGGTGGCGCAAGGAAGTGTAATTGGCCCTCTGCTATATTTGCTTTTTAACCATGATATACCGCAAACGGACGACACTGCCCTAGCCACATTTGCTGATGACACTGCCATTTTGGCAACGGCTAAAACAGTCGAAGAAGCAACTGCCAAGTTGCAACGTGCCCTTACACGGATTAACAATTGGACAAAGACTTGGCGAATCGCACTTAATGAAAACAAGTCTGTCCAGGTGAACTTCACTCTCAAGAAAATTGAGAATCCACCGGTGTTTATCAACGCAGTACGAATTATTTACGCGAACGAGGCCAAATATCTCGGTATGACACTCGAAGCCAAACTAAAATGGAGAGCACACGTCAAGAAAAAACGTGAAGAGCTTGAAATCAAATATAGAGATATTTACTGGCCTACTGGAAAGTATGCCAAGCTTAGCTTAGAGAACAAACTGCTGTTATACAAGCAAGTGCTGAAACCGATCTGGACATATGGTGTCCAGATTGTATTGATTGGAGTTGTACTAAAAATAGTAACATTAATGTATTACAGACATTCCAAAACAAAGTTCTTCTGGGTATTGTTAATGCGCCGTGGTCATACGAATATTTCTGTTCAACATATACTCGACGAGACAAATTTATTGATTCGTCTGAAAAGGACTAAGCCTATCGATCTAGCGCGGTGATTAGCAGCGCATAATTTTTCTAAAGTACACAGGAATTTTCAATGGAAAATCGTCTGCAGGATATCTTATAAAAACAAAATAAAATGCGATAGAAGAACTGCTTGTTGAGTGTGAACTCAGTCGGGGTTTGCATAAGGGAGGTGTTTTTTAGTGAGTAAGAATCTCACACTACTATAGGCTCCGGGCCTATAGTGTCTATGAAGATTTCTCACCTTCCCATGAAAAAAAAAAAAAAAACCTGATGTTACATTTGTTTTCACAGAACTTACCGGAGCTCTGGATGGTTTTTTTGATTTTGTCCATGTTGTCTAGCAGATCCGTACGGTATTCAATGTAAATTTCCTTGATGTTTTGGAATAATTCTTGAATCTCTTCTTCTGTTGCGGAATCCTTTGATTGAACGGCTGAAGCATTGGCAATGTTGCACTCCGAACTAGCCTTGTAGTTCTCCTCTAGGATGGACAGCCTTGTGTTTAGATAATTCCACGATCTATCCTTCATCGATCGTTTCGCTAAAGTTTCTTTATTTTTTGTTATCTGCTGTAACAGATTTTTAAGCAATTTGTTTGTACTCATCGTTGAAAAAAAATTCACGTTGAAAAAAAAAACCCAGGTAAATTCTATTTCAAAGGATAAAAACTTACATTAAATAATTTTTTTTTTTTGTTTTGCAGAAACGGAAATTGTGATATAAGAATTGTATTCTGTTGTACTGAAGGTGTACCGTGTCCAACGCTGTATCAGACTGTTCCTGCTATGGATATAACGGATCCCACTGTGCACTCAGTTCGAGCGGTTAATTCAAAGGATCCCACGGTGCACACACAAAAATCCAGCGATGTACGCAATTCAGCGATAAAGTTTTAACGGCTCAATCCGTTTTATTTGTGGCTGGAGAAGTTCCAATGTTTCTTGTTTTAATTAAAATGTTAAATAAAACTACCGATCTCCGATACGTTATAAAATGTTTTGTTTTATTGCTCTAAGGTTTTCCTTAGACAATGAATTGACATATCAATATTTTCGATGTTTATTGCATGAAAGTTAACATTGATAGTTTATACTACGTTTACACATGTATATAAAATTTAGGTTGATTCAACCCTAGTTGATTGAATTTAATTTCAAAAAGAACTCACCGAGACCATGTGCTTGAATTTCAGAAAGAACATAGTCCGTTAACATGGCGCGATAACGCTTACCATTGACGGTAACATTCTGGACAAATGATTCCACCAGCCCATAAACCACACCATACCGTTGTTCTTAATGAATGTAATGGTAGCTCTTGGTACTTTGGGTTGTTCTTCAGCCCAACTACGGCAATTTTGTTTATTAAAGTATCCATTGAGCCAGAAATGGGCTTCACCACTTCACTTCACTTCACCACCAGTTTCTTCACTGCGTGCTGTATGTGGTGTAACCGGCCGAGTATCTTTCACTAATGTAAACTGGGACTCAAATTTGCGTTTGTTATTGGCAATAGTGGTTTCAGTAGGTCGATTATGCGCACCATAAGTTCTTCGAATCGCACGAAAAACATTTCTCACAGAACGCTGATTTTCGTAATACAGCTGAACAATTTGGAGACGCTGTTGTGGTGTGAGTCTTTCCACGATGACGTGCCAAACGATACTGAACAAAAATTACAAAACAGTTTGATAGAAGTCACACGTAATCTGTCAAAAAAAGCCTATTGAAAATCGAATTTAACGATGAATCACCCTATATATGTTCTTTCATGAACTGAATATATTGCTCCTGTAATTCTGGGTTTTCTTTCCAAGCTGAGAAATCGTTTAGCAGCAATTTCTTTTGATTCTTCCAAGCTAGCTGGATTGTTAGCGAAAGGTAGTTTTACGATATAACGACCGTTTTCTGTCCTATTTATTAAGCTTATGAAGATCTCTTCACACCTTCGTTCTTGTGGAGTCAATTATATTTCTTCAGAGGATTTTGTAGATTGTACTTCCTTTATTATCCAGAACCTTTCTACTATCTCCTCTAACGTACTTGTTTCAGAGGGGATACCGCAAAACAGTTTTGAATTAGGTTTTTGAAGTGTAGCGTTTCCCTTTACGACCCGTCCAAGGAAAGTGTTTTGAAGTGCTAACAAGTTCTGCTGAATTCTGATCTTTCAAATCGAAATAACCCCGGGAAAACTTTGCTCCAACAAGTGTGTCAATATCCTAAGATTGGTTGAATGTGTTGTCTGCAAGATGTATATTGCATTGTCTGTGAGCTGGATATTCTTTGGTATATTCCATCTGCTCGTAATAATAAATTGACTGGGTTGACGCGATGTTATAGTATCCAGAATGTATACTTCCAGATCCATGCTAAACCCAATAATTCGGGATTGAAAGCATAGATTCACCTTCTTGTCGATTTTAAGATGGTTGTCTCCTACAACGAAAGTCTCTGTATCTGTTTCTAAAAGCACATAATACCAGCATTGTCTTCGTTGATTACTGACAGACTGCTTTTGTTATTGATCTGCAGAGTCTGAGTTTTGAGTTTGATAAAATTTGTTGCATTTGATGCAATGCCCTGCCTAACAATTTAAAAGCGTATGCCCAAATCGTTAGTAGTTTTAACATCTTTTTAAAGCTCTACGTGACAGAAAGCTGCAGAAAATTTGGACATTTGTAAATGGGATGATTGGGTTGCTCACAGAAACAACACTTGCTATTTTCTTGCGTGGTAGTCAGAGAGACTCTGCTTCATAGTTTAGATTAACCCATTTCTTTTTTTCCTAGTGCCTCCAACATTTAAAAACGATTCTCTAAGAACGCAAATTACTCTGTTACTGTCTGAAGCTCGCTGGGAACTAAAGTTTTTGTTGGTAAAATTGATTAATCCATTGGTATTTACAGTATGTATGTAAACAAAGGAAATGGGAAAATGATACATATTGAGGCTTACAAGAAAAATACTTATTAATAAAATTAAGGTTTAAACAATGTCGTAAGTTTACGATAGTAGCAAAACAAGAGACGGCTTACCTAAAAACAACGTGGGAAGAAAGTTAAAACAAAGTATGATAGGAAGTTAGGGAATACAATAGAATACAAAGTAGGCTCCGTTTACAATTTTAAAATACATAATAGATTTATCATAGTTAAAATGCTTACCAAAAAGCAAAAATTTAATTTATCTCACAGAATCTTTTCCAGCAAATGGGTGACAGCAGAAAACTTACAAATAAAGATTTTACGGAACCATACAGGACTTTATTTTAATCATATAGGGGAAGGAAGAGAAATTTTAAATAATGAAGCATTAGTTATATCTGTAGCTGTAAGCATGTTAGAAAAATCCAGTTCAGTTATTATGAATGTAATAAGTTCAATAGATGACCTTGTATAGAATCAATTTTAGGATGATAGGAGCTTCAACAATCTGCGAAACTGGAGATGACCAAGATCGATTGTAGAATCAGAATAGTTTCAGGAATTTTTAGCAAACCAAAACAGAAAAAAGGAGGTTTATTAAATATTATAGGATCAGGCTTAAAAGTTCTATTTGGAACTATGGATAAGGAAAACGCTAGTTCCTACTACAAAGCTATTCAGGGTGTGTCACAAAATGAAGAATGCATTAAAGATGGAATGGAAGAAAATATAAAAGTACTCAGTCATCTTAACAAACAAGTCATCGAATGTATAAAATTAGTAACACAACCATACACAAGATTAATAATATTATTAACGAAAAATAGACTACAAACAGTGTAGAAATTTGTGCTAGAATTCCTTTTTTCCAATTTCATTTACTACTTTTATACCTATTCATATACTCATGCATAAAGCTTTTGTACAGTAATTACTATATATATTTACTCAATTCGCTTAATAAATTGCAACAAGTAGTCTTTTAACTATTACACATATGTTAATAATTTGAATAAACTTATTTTAATTCGATTTTTTAATGCGTCTTGATTTATTGGATAGCATTTTCTTTATGGTTCCGAAACCCGGGAATGTGTAATAATTGAAAAAATCGAGTAAAGAATGCATGATCTTTCTTTTTTGTCGACTAAATATGGATGTGACGAATCGTACGACTTACAGAGGCCAGGTTACAAAGATCGCAAATAACGCAACGGAATATTTGGAATCCGTTGGGTCGAAGCCGACTCCCAGGAACGAAGACAACTGTGATACCATTGAGGAAGAGCTCTCAGTTTTTCTACAAAAACTAATAACTTCATAATTTCTACAAGCCAATAATGAAGTACGCTTAATAGGAATAGCCGAAGATCCTCAGAAAGAATATAACGCTACCGTGAAACATGAGGACAAAGCTGTCGCCTGCATTGCAAAATTAACACAATGACTCGACAAATTGTAACGCAGCCAAAATTTTAAGGAAAAATCAGTGCGAGTTCCTTTGCGTGACAACTTTTCGAACTGTTGTAAATTATCGAAACTTCCATTAAAAACATTTTCAGGAGATTTTAAGCAAGTTTCGTACAGTAGTGTATGAAAATAATGCTTTGTCTAAAACGGATAAATTCAACTATTTTCAATCTACACTAAGAGAGGAAGCAGCAAAAGCATTAGCCGGACTTACGCCGAGTAGTGCTTGTTATGGTGGTGCTATTGCATTATTACAAGAAAAATTTGGCAACGTAGATAAATTGATTAATAAGATCATGAATCAATTGATGACGATTCCCCAATTATCGTCAAAATCAGATGTAAAAGGTCTACGCAATCTATATAACACTGTCATTACATACACAAGATCGTTCACATCCATGAGAATTCCATCGAGTAATTACAGTATGATGCTAAGGCTTTTGAGATGATTGTCAGGTGATTTACGGACAGAATATTTTCGTTTTCATAAAGGCGGAGAACAGATAAGCCAAAATCAAAAAGAACGATCTTTCGAGACTGCAGTTACTGCATCGGTTTCGGTAAGTGAGATTTATGCTAGGGATAATGAAATAAAATATTTCTTAAAATTTATTAAGAGAGAAACGGAAGCCCTTCTATAGAAAAAACACCTGGCGACAAAATACTCGCAAAACATACCCAACGGCAGCTAAACTATTTACCACTACCAACAAAGAATGCTGTTTCTTTTGCAAATTGTTATCCCATCAAAAGAAAGATTATAACGGACTACACACACTCGATCAACGAAAGAGCATGTTAAAAGGAGACAATCGATGTTTTCGTGGCACCTACCACTCAGCAGAAAAGTGTTCCTTGAAACACTTGCGATGTGAAACATGCAAAGGATGGCATGCTAAATCAGTGTGCGATTCAACGTACAGACGACAAGACAACTGTAATAATTCGGCGCATCCAGCAACCGTGGCCTGTAAACAACCATTGAATGTGTGTATGACTAAAGTGCGTTCTGCTAGCCAAAGTGACTTAGGGGATGTCTTCTTGCAAGCTGCTTCAGTATTCGTAATAAATCCAAATTCTAATAAAAGTTCATACGGACGTCTCATTTTAGATGAAGGCAGCCTAATGTCATGTCAATGAACGTGACAATACCCTAAAATACAATATGCCTTATCCGCCCGTTTACCGAGTTGATAAGACAACATCAAAAATACGCATCGTCTTCGATGCCTCAGCACATGCGCAACACTTTCTTTCATTAAAAGATCTCCTCCTTCCCGGAACGAATCTACTTCGGGATGTCTTCAAAATTTTGGTGAATTTTCGACTAGGTTCCATTGGAATAGTTTCTGATACCAAAACGCATTCCTCCAGGTTTCGCTTGACCCAAAGATTTTTTTGGTTTTCAGAAAAATTAAAGTCAGTTCATGGCCTTCCAGACCACTAAAATCACAGGGTGACGAGGGTAACCTTTGGAGCTACACTTAGAGGCATTTTGACAACGAACGTAAGGAGTTTCCACAAACGTGTGCAATTTTGAATGACAGCTTGTATATGGATGACGTTATTTGCATCGTAGATGAGGAAAATATGGTCATCAAATTTCATCAACAAGCTGCGTCTACATATATTCAAACGCGCTGCAATGAATCTAAGGAAATGGAATTGCAATAATCCTTTTTGGATTGTGCTACGGATAATCAGAAAGTATTATGATGATGAGCTAGCAGCCGATATACGATCGGTGGAACAGTTTCTTAAAGATATACCCGTGGGAGTCAGTAAACTTTCTGTGATTTAGGTAATTTAGGGGCTCTTGACTCATTCATTATAAATTTCGAAATTCTATTTCAAAGAGTTCAGAACATCAAACTCGGATGAGATGATGAGCTGCCCTTCGATCTACTAAAGGCCTGGAATTCATATTGCACGGATATCGTCGAAGTGAAATCATTATCGATTCCATGGAACGTTTGTTACGGAGGTAACAAGGAGCGGAGCTTCATCTCTTTGCGGATACGAGTCTCAATGGTTATGCACAATCGCATACATACGTGCAGTTAGTAAGGCAGGTGAATTCTTGGTCTAGTTTGTATGCGCCAAGAATAGGGTAGCACCATAAAAGAATACCCAAGATGAACTGATGTGATGCTCTTATTGCTGCTAGATTATGCTCCTACTTAGTAGGAAATATGAAAACTATCTTCGATAGTACAAAGCTTTGGATGGATTCCAGAATTACTCTTTGCTGGATTTCGAATGAGACTAAGAATTGGACACCCTTTGTAGCCAACAGAGTTCGAAAAATCGAGACACTTACTGCGAGTTATAGATGGAGTTACTGTCCAGGGAAAGATAATCCAGCGGATTTATTGACTAGAGGCGTTTCAGCAAAGCAACTAGCAGCATCTTTTCTTTTGTTGCATGGCCCCCCCTGGTTGCCGAGGAAGGAAAACTAGCCTTCGGACAATAACGAAGTATTTCCTGTCGCGATACCTTCCTTTCAAGTTGGTGTAGATGCATATAAATAGCAGACACGCATACATCTTACGAGTAGCGGATTTCAACAGCTCGAGGCGATTATTGCGGGTAAGTGCTTTAATGTTTAGATTTGTAAATATCTTTCTTAAGAGAAATTCGGGACGTGTAAAGTTTTTAACTGCGGAAGAGATAAGCCAGTCTGGAAAATATTGGATAAAAACAATAGAGTTTGAACATTTCAGTAATGAGATCAAAGCAATATAAAAGCGTCACTCTGTCGATAAATATTCTTATATAGGGTTTTCTAATAACAACTTGACAAATTTTTTTAAAATAAAATGCAAACCATTTAAGAAATTATAAAAACTTTATTATTGGCTTGAAATACAATCAAAACATTTATGAATGGAACTCGACTTCGTTCATATGGCCACCGCGGGCACGTTTGCAGCGGTCGGTTCGTTGGACCCAATTTCCAAAGACTCGGGCACACATTTCGGCCGAAACGGCCGCTATTTCGCGTTCAATGTTGGCTTTGAGCTCTTCGAACGTCGTCAGCGTGTTGGCATAAACAGATGACTTAACGTAGCCCCACAGAAAATAGTCAAGCGGCTTTTAATCGCACGTACGAGGCGGCCAATCGACTGGCCCATGTCTTGATATAAAACCATACTTACTCTTCAATAATTCGATTGTAGCGAGTGCTGTGTGGCTTGTGACACCATCCTGTTAAAACCTCATGTCGTCCAAGTCCACATCTTCCAATTCGGGCCAAAAATAATCGGTGATCATGGCGCGATAACGCTGACAATTCACAGTAACTTGACGATCTTTATCGTCGACGAAAAAATATGGCCCAGTAACGCCGCCGGCATGCAAACCGCACCAAATAGTTATTTTTTGTGGATGGGGTGGTGATTCATGAGGCACATGTGGGTTTTCACCCGACCAATAACGGATATTATGCTTATTGACGAACGCATTGAGCCAAAAATGAGCTTCATCACTGAAAATGATTTCGCGATGAAATTCATCATCTTGACGCATCTTCAGAACCCAATCGGAGAACGTACGTCGCTTCAAATGGTTCATCGGCTTCAATTCTTGAGTCAGTTTGATCTTGTATGGGTGTAAACCAAAAACCTTACACAAAATACGCCATAATGTGGTCTGAGCGATGCCCAATTCTTGAGAACGCCGTGGAATTGACTGATTTGGATCGTTTGCAACGGACGTCTGAACGACAGCGATATTTTTGACACGTCGATCAACCCGTTGTCTCACTGACACGGCAATATCACACAACGAATATGTAGACTCAAATTTTTGCACTAAACTTGTTATTACCTGTCTACTAGGGCGAGAATTACGACCGAAAATTGGAGTTAACGCTTTTAAAGTTGCAGTCACCGACTCCGAATATCTGTAGAAAATTGATTAAATTTGCAGACGTTGCTTGTTAGTGTACTTTACTATGATTAAAATGTTGAGTTTACTGAATAAATTGACAGTGACAGTTTGACGATTAGTGAAAAAGTGCGATCACAAATTAAATACAAAGTTGTCAAGTCCGTATTGGAAAACCTTATATATACCTTTTAAATCCATTTTTTGACCTAGATGGTATATTGCGAGTAGGCAGTCGGCTTCATGCTAGATCACATATTGAAGATAGTCCATATCCCAACGATGTCCCGTCAGCAAAATTGTTGTGTTGGATGCCCATCAAAAGATGCTTCAAGCTGGCGTCAATGTCGTTCTCACAAATCTAAAAACTCGTTTTTGGATACTTAAAGCTCGACAGTTAATCAAATCAATTCTAGGTCGGTGTATTGTTTGTAAAAGGCTTTTAGGCACACTTAGAATACAACCCTTCGGTCCGATTCCAAGAGAAAGGACGATGACATCGAGACCTTTTGAGATGACTGGGATTGATTTTGCTGAACCTTTGCATATCAATGGAACTTCAGACAGAGGGGCAACCAGAGAAGGTATACATATTTTTTTGCACTTGTAGTTCAATAAGAGCTGTTCATCAAGAACTGGTCACGGATTTGACCGCTGAATGTTGCTTAAGAAGATTTTTCGAGCGTCGAGGAAGACCTTTAATAATAATTTACAGATAAGTTTCTCAAAATGACCAACATAGCCAATCAATGCCCTGTGAATATTTCAAAGGGC
Source organism: Volucella inanis (assembly GCA_907269105.1). NCBI lineage: Eukaryota > Metazoa > Arthropoda > Insecta > Diptera > Syrphidae > Volucella > Volucella inanis. Next base: position 131,052,810 of record OU026156.1, on the reverse strand, counting down.
ATAGTATAAGCCTCTCGTCTCATATATGTAATAGAGAAAGACATTGTCTTTGAAATGAAAGCACAAGGCTTGATTGACGTTTATTAATTTACAAAAAAAAAGTCAACCAATAGGGCTAGATTTATTTGATTTCGATTTGTATCAAATCCCGCAAACTATAGAAATTGGTTGGTATAAGACCAAAGTCAAGGAATATGTGCTCTTTCCAATGAGGTCTTGCCAATGTTAATTGCTCGGGCACACCTTTAACTGATGTTCCAAACGCAAAATTTGCGAAAACTGCACCCTTCCTCCTCACGACCCATTCTGACGCACACACATTGTGTGCGCTAATTGCCTTGATAAAAATCCTTCCACATCGAAAACATGTCCTACATATATCGAAAATAAAGAAATGCTTAAAATAAAGACAATAAATAAATGCACTATTGCTGAAAGAAACGGCTCTATAACATACAACATGCATCTCAAGCTAACGTCTCATCTACTATTCTCTAATATACTATTCTCCGAAAGACCAAAACAAGTTACAACTTAATCACCTCAAACATCTATTCACGATAAAACAGTTTCCTCTCAGTCTCCACTGCTGCCGATCGAATCGATATATCATACAACAAAACTATCCCTATCATATACATATACAGTACTCGTCATTTCCCTTTTCTTCTGCTCAATTTAAAATGTCCGGAGTAAATATTTCACAACCAAAAAAAAAATTACTTTACATATCTATACAACTATGTATCGCCTAATCATTATAACAACGGCCAAACAGTGTTAAACTCTTATCTCAGCATTTTGCAATGGAAAATGAATGGTTTCATTAACAATTTTGATGCGATAAAACTTCAAATCAAAGAACACAACGCATATATTGGGTCTATAACTGGTTTGCTAAGAGATGGCGTAACTTGTATTATATCATTGTTATTATTCCGTTGGAACATGCGCTGGAAAGCTACTGTCATTGTACGTCATTTAGACAACAACGTCACGTAAACAACAATAATTTATTTCACTCAAATATGTCGAACTTTGTGCCTGAAAAAGTGTTTTTGCGGGGAGTTCTTCTTCATTACTTTAATATGAAGAAAACTGCTGCCGAAGTCATCGTATTTTGGTAGAAGTTTATGGTTAACGAACGTGCCAAAAGTGGTTTGCACGATTTAAAACTGGTGATTTTGGATTGGCCAGCCAAAAAAGTTTAAAGATGAAGAACTGGAAGCATTACTCTATGAAGATTGTTGCCAAACACAAGAAGGGCTCGGAGAATCTTTGGGTGTCACTCAAGCAGCCATTTCAAAACGTTTAAAAGCAAGGAAACTTGGTTCCCCATGAACTCAAGCCGAGAGACGTTGAAAGGTGGTTTTGCATGTCCGAAATGCTGCTGGAATGCCACAAAAGGAAGTCATTTTTGCATCGGATTGTTACTGCTGATGAAAAATGGATTCATTACGAACACCCCTAGCGCAAAAAATCATATGTGAAACCCGGTCAACCAGCCAAATCAACGGCAAAGCCGAATATCCATGGCGCGAAGGTAATGCTCTTTTATTTGGTGGGATCAGATGGGTGTGCTGTTATATGAGCTGCTAAAACCGGGTGAAACCATCATTGGAAAACGCTACCGAACACAATTAATCCGTTTAAAGAGAGCTGTAGCCGAAAAACGCCCGGAATATGCGACCAAACACGAGACAATAATTTTCCATCATGACAACGCTCGGCTCCACGGTGCTATTCCGGTTAAGACCTATTTGGAAAACAGTGGATGGGAAGTCTTACCCCACCCGCTTTATAGCCCAGACCTTGCCCCTTCTGACTACCATTTGTTCCGGTCGATGCAGGACGCCCTCACTGAAATACGGTTCACATCAGAGCAGAATATCAAAAATTGGCTTGATTCATTCTTGGCTGCCAAGCCGGCGCAGTTCTTTTGGGATGGAATCCACAAATAGCCAGAAAGATGGGAAAAAGTCATAGCTTCAGATGGGCAATACATTGAATATTGTACATATTTTTCTTAATACAAAAAATATTTTTCTTAAATAAAAATTCAAATTTTGAAAAAAAACCGCACGAATTAAATTACATTCCCAATATTATACCTGTACAAGAGGCTCACTTTCCTTTCTCAACTCAAACGACACCCATAGTACTCAAACCATACTTCGGATATTTTAGCAACCATCTAAACAATGTTACTGCAATTCATGGTGTCGGTTTGCTTATTAAAAACAACATTCTACACAAACCTCCGATTCGGATTAGATCAAACCTTCTCGCAATAGCTTTAGAAATACACATAAACATTAAATTGATTATAATATCTATATACCATACATTCCTTCCGACCAAACTTTTACTAGAACCGTCCTTGATATAAGCAACAAAAAAATAAATTTAATTGACTCCCTTAATTAAAATGAAACCGCTCCAAAACAAAACTTCTAAGTCCTTAAGCTATCGGGTGCAATTGGAGGAACGCAGATCAAAACACTGACTGTAGTAGAAGTTGTGATCCCCCATGCAAGTGTGACGGCTGATTTGACAACTTAGGATATGCAATATTAATATTAAAAATTAGGCATGGAAACAATGCCGGGATCGAAAAAAAAGCTCGAAGGCTTATATTATGTGCCCTGTGATAATACATCGTCAGATTCGCGAGCAAAAAAAAAAAAAAAGATCTCTAGCTTCGCCGATAAACCCAGTTTCACCAATCACAGCAGTGAGTATATTTTTGTTAAGAAAAGTTATCGACTCGGTCGGCATGAAAATATTTTATAACTTAGAGACGCCAGTATTTTCATACTTGCCAGAACCCAAAAATCTCTAGATAAGTTTCTCAAAATGACCAACATAGCCAATCAATGCCCTGTAAATACTTTAAAGGGCATAGTATAAGCCTCTTGTCTCATAAATGTAATAGAGAAAGACGTTGTCTCTTAAATGAAAGCACAAGGCTTGATTGACGTTTATAACTTTACAAAAAAAAAGTCAGTCAATAGGGCTAGTTCTATTTAATTTCGGTTTGTATCAAATCCCGAAAACTGTAGAAATTGGTTGGTATAAGACCAAGTCAAGGAATATGTGCTCTCTCCAATGAGGTGTCGCCAGTGTTAATTGCTCGGGCACACTTTTATCTGATGTTTCAAACACAAAATCTGCGAAAACTGCACCCTTCTTCCTCACGACCCATTGGAGTGCACACGTATTATGTGCGCTAATTGCCTTGATAAGAATCCTTCCACATCGAAAACATGTCCTAAATGTATCGAAAATAAAGAAATGCTGAAAATAGAGACAATAAATAAATGCACTACTGCTGAAGGAAACGGCTTTATAACTTGGTGTTGCATGGCGTCGAGTCGAATTAGATCAAACCTTTTCGCAATAGCTTTAGAAATACACATAAACATTAAATTGACTATAATGTCTATATACCAAATTTTTACCAGAACCGACCTTGAAAATTTTACCAAGCAAATAGACCCACAATAAATTCTTACTGAAGATGTATGTAAATTCCTGGAGTGTACTTTGGGGCTCCTCTAAAAATAATATTCGAGTTCTGTTTTAGAATAATTTATTACTAAGTCCGATCTTGCCATTCTAAGTGAGGGGTTTCCGACCCATCACTCAACACATGGCACATTCACACACATGTATCTCATCTGTTGTTCGGCAGAAATTTTACGAAGGGCATCGTGGATCATGATGATCTAATCGTACACAATCCTATCCTATCTTTACAAAAATTGCATTAAAGTTAAACGTCAGGAATCGGCATAAAACAAATTTTAAAACCGAAAAAGCAAACTGGCTCAAGTTTGCAAAGCAACATCAACCTAACGTTACTCAGCCAACCATTGTCCTGTATCAACAAAGAAGCTGCAGAACTTCTTAAATTCATACGCAATGCTACCATTGGTATAAAAGCTTATAAAAAAGCAAATGTTATTTTTAGAAGAGATTTAAAATTCAGCAAACCGAAAAGCTTTGCAATTTATGTCCTCGAATCGCACGAAAGACATTTCTCAAAGAAAGCTGATTTTCGTTACACGGCTGAACAATTTGGAGACGCTGTTTTGGTGTGAGTCACGACAACTTGTCAAACGATAATGAATAAAAATGACAAGCCAGTCAATATCCAATAGTCGAAAAACTACCAACTGCAGCAAAAATTAGGCTAATCACACTCTACAATATTATATTGGAAAAAGGTATTATACTATACCTTAACGTTATCTAAAGTTTTAGAAAAAATAATAGCCGACCGTATCCTTTGGTTCATTGAGTCTAAAAAGTTGATTAGCCTAAACCAAGTAGCCTTCAAACCTTAAAGAGGTTGTATGAATGCTCTGCTGTATTTATTTTATGTGATGTCAAACACAATATTTGACCGAAACCACTTATCAAACTTAGCACTCGATTTCGAAAAAGCTTTCGATCGAATAAGCATCCATCTTGTGATAAAAAACTTGCCGAAGGGGGGGTTGGCCCCAATATTTTTAAATACATCAAACCATTCATTCATTAACTAAAAGAAAATTTTGCGTGAAAATTGGAAATATTTATCAAAAAGTCCTACCCCTTGAAAATGAAATTCCCCAAGGACCCCTCTTTCGGTTATTCTCTTCGCCTTCGTCTTTGATGAGTTTAGTGTTATAATATCTAAATATATATAAGGATTTAGATCACTGTGTGTACGATGATGATGCGAATATTTTATGTAAACACAATGATCTTAATCTAACTAAAATAACATTTTCTAATTTACTTAAAGAAATAACGAAACGGCCTCTCATATCCGGTTCAAAGTTTCATCATGATTGGAAATCTCACTGTATATCTCTAAAAAAAAATCGCTGGCATTAAGCCTTAATATTATTAGGTATATGTCTTCAAAACAGAAGTAATGTCCACATCAATACTTTATGTTATATGACTAGAACTAAAGTGTTATATTAAGTAAGATAGAGTACGCTTTAGTTATTTATGGTTCCTGCTCCAATACTCAAAAAATATTATCAAACCCATCTATCACCAAGCTGCCAGAAGAAGCTTATGAGCATTTACCACAAGCCTTATCAAAAACATCCTGCCTGAAGCGGGTCTAACGTCAATTAAAGAAAGATATTTCAAAGTGTCACTTAAATTGTTTGCCAAACTATATTTTCAAACGGATTCGGTTATTGACAAAAACGTAGCTCAAGCTATGAAACACAAACGGTAGAAGAGAATTACTTCTTGAAACCAAAGACAAAACTTCCAAATTTTGGCCGAAAATCTCAAAAATGGAACAACAAAATTCAGATCGGTTAATACAAGCTGTCGAAACGTTAGCAATACGTAACCAAGAATAAAGTCGCACGGTGCGAATGCTTAAAGAAATTTCTTATATCCGCGAGTTCAAGGGTGATTAAGCCAGGGACCCCCCCAAGGAAAATAACGTATCTCAAAGTAAGTTCCATAGCAGACTTTAATGTAAAAATAGAAGAAGTAATTCAGAATGTAAACTCATTTATAACATACGAAAACAATCAAACAGAAGTTAAGAACAAATTTTATACACTAATAGTAAATAGAATTAAACAATTAGCGAGAGGAAACTTATACAGGGAATTAAAGATATTTACGACCTAGATAAAATTAAGGAAGTTCTATAGGGTTTTTCAATCGGGACTTGGCAACTTTTTAATTTGTGAATGCACTCTTTCACTAATCATCAAACTGTCACTGTCAGTTTATTCAGTAAACTCAACACTTTCATCGTGGTAAAGTACACTGACGATCAACGTCTGCAAATTATAAAAATTTTCTACAGATATTCGGAGTCGGTGACTGCAACTTTAAGAGCGTTAACTCCAATTTTCGGTCGTAATTCTCGCCCTAGTAGACAGGCAATAACAAGTTTAGTGTAAAAATTTGAGTCTACATATTCGTTGTGTGATGTTGCCGTGTCAGTGAGACAACGGGTTGGTCGAAGTGTCGAAAATATTGCGCCCGCTCAGATGTCTGTAGCAAATGATCCAACTCAGTCAATTCCAAGAATTGGACATCGCTCAGACCACATTATGGCGTATTTTGCTTAAAATCAAGCTGACTCAAGAATTGAAGCTGATGGACCATTTGAAGCGACGTACGTTCTCCGATTGGGTTCTGGAGAAGATGCGCCAAGATGATGAATTTCATCGCAAAATCATCTTCAGTGACGAAGCTCATTTTTGGCTTAATATGCTTTAGTGGTCGGGTGAAAACCCACATGTACTTCATGTATCACCACTTCATCCACAAAAAATAACTGTTTGGTGCGGTTTGCATGCCGGCGGCGTTATTGGGCCATATTTTTTCGTCGACGATAACGATCGTTACGTTACTGTGAATGGTTAGCGTTATCGCGCCATGATCACCAATTATTTTTGGCCCGAATTGGAAGATATGGACTTTTACGACATGTGGTTTCAACAAAATGGTGCCACAACCCACATAGCACACGCTACAATCGAGTTATTGAAGAGTAAGTATGGTGAGCGTGTTATTTATAGCGCGCGATCTGTCGCCGCTTGACTATTTTCTCTGGGGCTTCGTTGTCATTGGTTTATGCCAACACGCCGACAACGTTGGAAGAGCTCAGAGCCAACATTGAACGCGAAATAGCAGCCGTTTCGGTCGAAATGTATGGCCGAGTCGTTGAAAATTGGGTCCAACGATTCGACCGCTGCAAACGTGCCTGCGGTGGCCATATGAACGAAGTCGAGTTCCATTCATAAATGTTTTGATTGTACTTCAAGCCAATAATAAAGTTTTTGAAATATCTCAAATAGTTTGCCTTTTATTTAAAAAAAAAGTGTTAAGTCGTTATTAGACGGTTGATCAGACTAATCATGAGGAAGTTCATAACATCGAACCAGAATTTTTTATGAATTAGGCCTCGAAGACAAAATATTTGCGGATTTAAATATTGAAGAAATTAAATTGAAAACACTAATCCAAATTTTATTAAGTGATGCAACCCATTTCTAGCTCAATGGATACGTTAATTAACAAAATTGCCGTATTTAGGCTGATGAGCAACCCGAAGAGTAAGAAGAGGTACCATTACATCCATTAAAAACAACGGTATGTCATTGGACCATTTTTTTCTTTTCGAAAATGAGGCAAACCAGAATGTTACCGACAATGGTAACCGTTATCGCGCCATGTTAATGGACTATGTGCTTCTCGAAATTCAAGCACATGGTCTCCGTGACCTCATTTTGTTGAGCACTTAATTTCACTATGTGCGATATGCGATATCACACTTTGGATATTTTCTCTGGGTATATGTAAAGTCTTAGGGATATGTAAAGTCTTCAGGAATAAGCTAGCTACGATTGACGCTTTGGAAGCCAACAGTACTCGTGTAATCCAAGAGATACCAGTCGTTATGCTCGAACGAGTCGTCCAAAATTGGTAATTCGGAATGGACCACCTTAGACGTAGTCAAGAACAATATTTACATCACATGATTTTAAAAAAGTAAATGTCATGAATAGTTCTTTTAACCGATAATAAAAATTTTAAGTTCACTTTCAAACTAATGGATTTTATTTCACATTATAAAACAAACCTCACGATGAATCACCCTATATTAGTGGTAAAGAAATCGGACGGTACGAGAAAACAAAAATTCCGACTCTGCATAGACTACAGAAAACTAAACGATATTACGGTATATGATAAGTATCCGCTACGGAATATCGGTGCTATACTCGATAAACTGGGACGATGGCATTTGTAACGAATATACGAATACACGAATACACAAGAATGTTATTTGGTCTCAAGATTGCGCCAGCAACCTTTCAAAGATTAATGAACGATATTCTCCAGGAAAAAATCAATAAAATATGCGTCGTCTATTAAGACGACATATTGGTTTTCTCAAACAGCCTCAAAGAACGCATACAATCTTTAAAGCAGAACATAACTTAAAAATTCAATTTAGCAAATACTCTTTTCTAAAGAAAAATACTGAATTTCTGGGGCACGTCTTAACAAGTGAGGACGTGAACCCCAACTCCAATAAAATCAAATGTATCTAAGATTTCCCACTGCCTAAGACAGATAAGCGACCGAAGGCTTTCTAGGGGTAACAGGTTTTTATAGAAAAGTTGTAAAGGATTACGCGAAAATCGCTTATCCCATGGTAAAATACTTTCAGAAAGGCAAATAAAATATACATATATATGAGATATATCGAAGCTTTCGAGACCCTGAAACGTAGTATTACCAAGCACCCCATATTGAAATTTCCCGATTTTGATAAACAATTCACAGTATTCACTGATGCCAGCAACTACGCGATAGGAACAGTATTAACACAGGAAGGTCAGACAGTGTGCTATGTTTCAAGATATTTAAATGATCACGAGAAAATTTAAGCTGTCACAGATAAAGAATTCTTAGCGGTTGCTTGGGCGGCCACATACTTAAGCCTTACATATTTGTGGGGCAAAAGTTTCAAGAAAATTACAGACCATATGCTAATCAAATATTTGAAAAAGAGATACACGGGGAAGAAGTTTAGCCAAAGAAATCAAAGGTGGCTACTTAAATTACAAGAATTTCAGTTCGATATTGAGTATGTGAAAGGGAAAGACAATAAGATAGCAGATTTCCTTAGTAAAATACCGGAAAACATTGAAAATGCCAAACCATAAATAATCCGATAATGCTACGATCCACTCGCAGGAACAAATATTAGACCACATACACATAAAGGGAGCAATAGTGAATAAATACAAGACCCTATTAATCGTACTAGTCAATGAATTAGATAGAAATTCTCCACAATAGAAGAGTAATATATATACAATATACATATATACATATATATATATACCATATACACTAAATTGTCATATCACGAATTCAATAAAATTGAACAGCTGCTAATAGAATTGTTTCACCAGGACAACAGAATAAGATTTATAAAAGCAACTCAAACAGGCAGAGGAATTAGAACGCTAGAGGAAGCAAACAAACAAATATCGTTATATGTTATCACACAAAGTATGCACAGCGGGATAAAAGAAACATATCACAGCTTCAAGAACTAATATACTACACAAAATTAATTAAAGAAATCACAAAAATTATTAACAATTGTAAGTTATGTCTAGAAATGAAATACGAACGGAAACCAATCAAACTTAAGTACGAATTAAGCGAGACACCTTATAGACCCCATTACACTTTCCATATGGATGTCTAATATTTCGTGAAACACCAGTTTCTTACCCTAATAGAGAAACTCACTAAGATAACTTACGTCTACCATTTCCCAAACAAAAACTGAACTAAAAAGATAGAAATACTAGTGGAACATTTTTCAAAAATTGCCAAACCACATTGACAAACACATTGACAATTGATAAATTGAAGACAAACAACAGATATAAAATAACCAACATAGGACAGACTGAAGTAATTCAAGACACCAAAACTGTATTACACATTATCAACATCAAAGATATTAACATGTTTGTTAACATGTTCGAAGAAAATGCTAGAAAACTTAAAAAAGATAATGATCCAGTTATAAGACGCCAAGTAGGAACACCTTATGCCAAAGTAACGTCCTTAGAACCAGGAAAAAGACAAAAAAGAGAGTTAGTCAACATTATGGAGACATGTCAATAGATCAAGAAATAGCAGATCATCTCAATGTATTAGAAAAAATCGAGAAAATGTAGCAAGTCATTTTAATCAACAGATAGAAACCAGTGTACATCTGAATGAAAGCATATCTCGTCTTAGAACGGCAATAGAATCAGATAGAAAGGAATTAAGCAAATCATACGTGGAACTTACAGAGAACGAAAGAAGATTTATCTTACGACAGCTAAAATTAGTAAAATTGAGAATGTTAGGAGAACATTTAAATCAAGTTAAGAAATGAACGAGCAATAAAAATTCCAGATAGATATCAGATAGTTGTCCTAATATTGATATCTAGCAGCAATACCTACAGCCAACAAGACAGAAATAGAAGAAGGTGACCATTACTTCCTAAAAGTAAATAACAGTAAATAAATCACCGGAAATAAAGGAAATCGATGATAGTATAATACTATAATTTGTATAAATTAAAAAGATCAAGAAATAATAAATAAGTATGATGATACAATAGAAAAATAAAAATAACCGGAAACTATCTAATAGTTATTAACAATTGTGCAATCGAAATAATGAATAAAACATTTGCTAATTAGAATGTAAAATTTAAAGAAAAGTTCTATTATTATGATAAAATAAACTATAATTTCACCAAAACTTTTAATTTTAAAGATATCACTATAAGAAATGTTGAAAATTTGAAACATATGGTATAAACTTAATAAAATTTCAATGAAATGTAAACTACTTTGCAAGCTCAGCCGGAACCTGCATCTTGATCATAGTCATAATTTTTATTTTAAAATTAGCGTAGCAGCTTTGGGAAAAGAGATTGGGCGTGTCGAACGAACTTCCAATGTTCAAGGATTTTGTCGAATTCCTTGAATGTCGTTTTCGGTCACTTTAAGGGGTAGAACAGCAAGCTGGCATTGGTAAATCAGGGCGGTTTCACAGCAGGTTCTTCACATTCAGCAGGTGCCAAAGAAGAAATTTAGTTGTAGATCATGTCAACAGGGTTAGCATGCACAGACGTTTTTTGCAGATGGATGTAAACGGACGACGGCAAGAAGTTCGCTCGGTTAAGGTTTATGAAAATTTTCTGGCGTACAGTCATAGCGCACTTTGCCAAGCGGCAAGTGTTGTTACTGCAGCAAATAACGCCAATACTCTGTACTGCAGGATGATACACTCTACTCGAAGCAAACATCCCAAACTCTTCTATTACCTACATATAATTTTGCGGTATCGGCTTCTGTAATCAAAGTAGAGACTTATGTGAATGATGTTAGCAGCGGAGCGGACACTCTTGAAGAAGCAAAACACAAGCTAAATATGGTGAGAGAGCTGTAGGCCATGGCGGGTTTTCAACTGCGCAAGCACATCAGCAACTTAAGGGCCATGCCTCAACACATCCCACCAAAGCAACGAGTGGTCGATTTCTTCTTTCCATTCGACGAGGCTGGCAATACAAAAATATTATGTTAGAATGGTTACAAGTATCGGACTGGTTTCAACTGCGGTTCAGCGATAATGCAGATTACACGAAGAGATCTATTCTGCCACAAATTGCTGCTTTACGATCCAGTGGGGTGGATTTCTCCATGCGTAGTAAAGGTCAAGATAATAGTGCAACACTTGTGGGGAAAAGGTGTGGATTGGGACCCATCAATTTCCACTGAGGTAAGGCGGGAGTGAAAAAGCTTCCGAGAAGATCTTCTAATACTCGAAAAACTGAGGATAGCCCGCTGGATCAACACAACAACACACTGAAATAGAAGCTAGCCTATGTCATAAAAATGTATCCTGGGGAGAATCTAGTGAGAGTCGTGACGTTAAAACCCAAACTACAGAACTGACTCTACCCAATGCCAAAATATGCACCCTATCAAGCAATACACATAGCGAAAACACATTCGAATGAAAACAATACACCAGTCTTACCAACGATCAACTAATTTTAATAAACCTGCATACTTTATTTATAATTTACGCAAATACAACAGTCAAAATTAAACACAAATTATTGAACAAATAAGCCTACAGCATACCTAACATTAGGCAACTTAACACAAACATCTAAATTCTTTAACACAACACGAAACATTCAAATGGTAGGATTGGCTAACTGCATCGCCAAACGAAAGTACGATTGTGTTGCCAAAGGGCCTCTCCTTGACACTACTCGTGCTACAGGTAGCACAGGAACTCAAGGAGGCAATTGCTCTCATAATACCTCAAAAGAGAAATTAGTGTGAAGTATTTAAGGACTATCACACTCCCAGTAAACTTAACACAAAATATAGTAAAATAGCTGTAATCAATTTTATAATCATTTCGATAAAAAAAATTAGCCTTAATAATTAATAGAAAATCTACATAACCATGCAAACAAATAGAAGACACAACAGACACCAAAATTAAAGGTCGCTAATAGTAAAATTCACGATCAAATCAAATAATTCTGCATTCCAAACTAAGAAAATTACGATTAGATAATATATATTCATCATAAAAGAAATTATAAAATTAAGTCACATTTATACGAGATGGCAACAACAAACGTAATAAATAACACAAACACACCTAAAAATCCATTCGAACAATCGGCGTGGTTAAACTAAACACGGGGATTGGAAGTCTCATTCAAGTTCCCGAAACATATGTGTTTGTTACAATATGTGTTTACAAAGTGTATTGTGCACAACTCATTATATGTACATTTTGATTAGATGAGTGTTTTGGATTGTCTTCTCTGACGTTATGTGGCGTCGCTGTCTTCCGTGACGCAACGTACCTTATAACCATCTCAGAAAATATAGAAATTTTAAATTCGTTGGTTAAGTTCTATGTTCTGAATGCTGAATGTCCATGCACATATCCCAAGTCGATTACGTGGTTGCGGTTTGTGATGTTCATCAATCCCGAAAAAAGTCTCACAGAGCTATGGCCATGGAATTCTTAAAGGTTCTTCCCTCCAATTGCACCGTCTCATTGTATATCTGGATCATGTGGGTACCTGAAAAAACCTCGAAATGTTGTAAAAGTTAAATCACCTTTAACATTGGTGGGGAAAATGGTGTTGTCCTTAATGAGTTCCAGGATTTCTTCGGTATTTGCTGGTAGATTCAGGTTGTAGATCGTCCTTTAAGCAGCCTCGCAACTTTAGTGCCTTGCCCTCACAGATCGTCGAGTTGTTAATTGAAAGGCAATTAGATTTGACACCATATGTTACTCAATGATTGGTCAGAACTTTCTCTTATTTTAGGTCAATCTGCTTTCTATTTATTATTGATGGTCTCCTTATCAGTAAGTTATAATCCACATTTCCTGATTTTGGCATTAAAATAACGTACAACTATATATAGTGAATGATGAAAATTTACGGTTTAACAAACTCGATGGCCGCTTTTTCATTAGGGTTTCCAATTTATTGATAACCTTGTTAATTTTCTCTATATCCAGGAGATTTATGTTAATCAAACCGCTTTTCCCCATTTGACAAGCTCGAACAATCTCATTTATTTCCCTTTTAATGACGAGTGTTTCATCCAAAATATCCTGCTCAAATCTTTCAGAAATTGAGTCTTTAATACCGTTCTCGTATCTCCTTATTACTAAGTTGATCTTCTGTGCTTTTTCAGGCCTAATGCTAAGGACTTTTCGTTGATTTTAAAATGTTGGTAACTGTTTTCAATTATAGCTTCTTCACTCCGAAGGACTTCGCTCCAGTCCTGGCATCGGAGTTATCAACTAGCCATTTCCAAGCAGTTCCCAACTAATTGATGGATCTTGCCTTTCTCGTTGGTTTGCCCTTCAGCATATAAAGACGTCCTTTTAACTGTCGTAAATGAAATTCGGTTATGTGTTTTCTGTCTCTGTCTTTAATGCGGTTCTTTGTGGTGTTGGTCATTGCAGCCAACAGATGTTCAAATTGCGCTATGTCAATGGTATGTACCAGCCTGAAACTGAAATTAACGATTCAACCCTTACTCTTTTTCAGAGAAACTATAGTTGCCTTGTAATTGAAGATTCGAAACCCCTCGGTTACAGCTAAAGAGATTAATCTGTGGGATATAAAAATACTTTTCGTGGATCGATATATGTGGACATATGCATGTTCGTCGCAACTTTGGAGTGATGCGAAAGTGGAAATAAAAAGTTTTAAATAAAAACAATAAAAAAAATCTTTTCGGTTCTGTAACATTTGTACTCTTATTGAAATCTTAATTTAAATGCTTGATTAGAGTAAACAATAGTTTTTACAATTAAACCAATATTTTTTGAAGTTATTTGGACTTAGTGCATACACATAATTCATATTTTGTGTATATAGGGAATGGCTAAAAATGCATTGTAGGTGTATTGAGCAAGTGTATTATGCATCCTTTTTTAATTAAATATATACCTACGTATTGTGACTATCCCCTGTTAATTAAATATTTCCTTCCAGTCAAGGAATGAATGATATTATTTTACCTCTCAACCTCTATATTAAGTACTTCTTTCGTTTTCAAATCCTTGTAGTTCGCTTTCAGACATCGATAAATTTCTAGAAGGTTAAAGTGCAATTTCTCTGTTTGACCATTGACCTCACTGCGTTGAACGGGGGTTCTGTAGAGTTCTATGCCCAACATTTTTATGAAGTTTAGAGTAATTGGACTGAGAATGCTACGTTTATTGTCAATAACTAGACATTTTGCCACAATGAAGTAATGTATGAATAAGATTTTAGATATTTTATTTCTTAGATATATGATTTGTACGATTTGTTCTTAATATGGAACAACTTGACAAATTCGAAAAATTTCTCGATGCAACTAATGTATTCTTCATTCTACAATTCCATTATGGCCATGTGAAGTATCTTGCAAGGATACGATATTACAGGTGTGGCACGAAGTTCTGGATTCATTGGATGCCTATCATATTAGTTCGCAAGTTTTAGTGTATTGCTTATCAGGGGGTGGCCGTTGTGTAGTGATATATGCATAAACTCCTCAAGCAGAAGGTCGCGGGTTCGAATCCCCTGCGAGGCAATTCTCTGAAAAAGTCTTTTCAGAGAATTTGTATGTAGTTATATGAAAATCCCGTCGGCGTCAACTCTGACATGAAGGCATAAAACTGATATTGGAGTGGTTGCTGGCTGGGCTAAATGTAACGAACTAACAACTAGCACGTACTTAAGACCCACTGGTTGAGGATGCGCGGAATTATAAAAAAAAAAACTATTCATTTTCGGAAGGTAGTACCGTTCCGATGAGCTCTTGTGTGTTCCCCCGCAATGATTTACAAAACTCGATTGTCGTTTGTTACGTCCTCTACTACCCTTTGTGTTGCGCGAATCTTACAGTTACTTAAGTTTTCCAAATAAGCCTCTTGTAGCATTCCTAAATGTTCCTCTGGAATCTTAACACCGTTAATTATATTGAGTCTAAGCTTCTTTTATGTGTTAATGTCAATGAGTTTTATTTATTCTAAATTTTCAAGCCTTGATAATGGCGGAAGAAACCAGGATAAGGTTCCTCGAAAATTTCTATATCTTTTGTATCCCTAATAATAAGTTGTTTATGAAATACATTCAAAGGTCAGAGTTATCCTGTGCCCCGCTGTGGATAGTTTCCTCGGCGGTGTCATTCTAGCATTCGCTTCAACTGGTGGTTTTCGTTAGGGGACCGGGTTCTGTAGCAGTACCAGTTGAGGAATTGCTGTTGCTGTATCGGTAATTGAGTAAGTGAACCAGCCTTTTAAGAATTCTGTGACATTGCAGATTGTGCTAGGATAGACAAGTGATTCACCTGTGTTTTAAGTCTGGAAATTCCTGTTTCCTAAAGCAAATGTTAGTGGCTGGTGGTCGGTAAAGATTCGTACCTTCTTTGCATACACATACGAATGAAGAATGTCAACGGCCCAAATTATGCCCAATATCTCTTTCTCGTTCGTGGCGTAATTTTCCTCCGCTTTGTTGAAGGATTTCGAAACAAAAACAGTTGGTTTGTCCTGCCCTGAAATTTGCTGCGATAAAACAGCTGATCAGATAAAATGCCTTTTCAAAACGTCAAAAGACTTTTAAGGTCTTCAAAAGCTTATACTGCCTCTTCGCTCAACTCGATCGGTACACGTCGTTATTGATGTGCTTTAATTTGACTATTTTCACCTCTTGTTAAATCCGTAGCAGCTTTCGTCACTTTAGTGTCATCACGAATAAATTTTCTATAATAAGACGTGAGTCCCAAAAAGTTTTTCAAATCTTTGAGGTTTTCTGGGAGCAGTATTTTCTGCATTGCCTCAACCTTTTTGGAGTGCGCTCGAATTCCGTCCGCGCTGATGACATATCTCAAAAGCTTGACCTCTACTTTCAGAAAGTGAGTCTTTTCTAGGTTAACCTTTGAGTTCACCTCACGCAAACGATCATATCGTATATGTCGCTACCAAAGATGACAATGTTGTCGATATGTACGTAACATATCCTCTCAATATATTTCTTTAGCACGATCAATCTTTGGAAGATCGCTGGCGCGTTTTGTAGGCCGAATAGTAAACTAAGCCATTTGTACTTTCCACGCATGGTGGAAAATGCGGTTTTTGGTATAACGGATTCTTGCATAGGTATTTGGTAAAATCCAGAATTAAGATCAAGCGTAGTGAAATACTTTGCCTTACCTACACTGGCTGGCGTTATGGTAATGTCCGGGATTGGGTAGACATCGGATACAATAACGATGATAAATCGTATAAAGTCGACCACCATTCGGTATCCAAGTTTTCCTGTGGGTTTTGGTTTTTCGACAGAACACAAATCGTAGAATTAGTAGGGCTTTTAGAAGGACGAATGATTCCTTTCGCCAAAAATTATTTTATTTCTTTGTCTACATCCTTTCTCGCGCAAGGAGGATAAGAGTAGCTTTTCGTGCAAATGTGTTCGTCGGTGGTGGTTCTAATTTCTTCTCTCACTACCAACTGAGAGTTGTACCTTCTTATCAATTTAGAGAGTATTTGTCGAATACTGTAAGGAGTCCTTTTGTGAAGTACAGCATTGACCACTGAGGATAGTTTGTTTGTAAGGGTATGATACGATAAGGTAAGGATATTCTTTTCACAATCAATAATGGCTCCTAGCGTAGAGTGTCGATTCCAATGATGTAATCAAAAAATTTCAGGCCTGGAATGTCAATGAAAAGTCGATTCCGACCCTCTTAAAGAACTTACCGGTAACTTTTTCGGTAATTTTGAGGCTACCGAATGCTGAATTTACTATAAATGTTTGAGCTCGGCGGGCCGAACCTTGTGATAAGAGTGTGCTTATGAAATTTTTGTTAGCACCACCATTATTCGTGGACTTCGCCTTGACTTTCCAGTGATGACTCCTGCTCTGAATAAAGGTTCTACAAATTTTTCTGTTTTTTAGAGCAGCCTCGTGAACGTGAAAATTTCTCGGAATGTGCCTTCCTTTTGTGAATATTGTTTTGGGGTTCATTCATATATAGTAATCGAACTATTTGGATTGGGATCTACAGCCATATTGAGATCAGTGTGTGTCTGAATTTTGAAGAATATGAAGATGATTGGGAACGCTGGAAGTATGTTATTTGAAATGATATATCTATTCCGGAGGAGCAGGTCTATTTTCTCCCTTAAAAGATTGGTTTAGGAAGGCCGTAATTCAGTTTGTCGCATTCTACATGAATAAAGTGGTTCCGCAAGTTGAAATTCTGAATCTCCTTACTAGGGTGACTTACGAGTCACCCTTTTAGCCTTTTATGGAGGCGTTCAATCTCTATTGCGGTATGTTTCTACCAATTAACCAACGGTTCCTTGCGTATAAGATTCCTTGCGTATAAGATTATTAATTATCGGAGAGAACTAATAATTTACTGTGTGGTAAAACTCGTCTAACATCGACCCTCTCTTCTCATTCTAAGACAATATTCTTTTAATTTTTCAGTTATCGTCATCAAAGTCTGATTTTCTCCCGGGTGTGCTACATAATAGCTTGATACAAGAGCTTGTTCCTAATCATGCTGAAGTTATGTATCCATGACTCATATTGTGTTGGATTACTGTTGAAGCCTTGCAACTCTCTAACGCAATCAGATAATCGACTTATCTCTTTCAGGTCGGCCTCTGTCCTTGGTTCACACAAGGGTATATTCGCACGATTGCTTTCAAGTTCTACATGAGTTCCTTGCTCAAGCGACCTCGTCGAACTTATCCATGTCCTTAAGCTGATTCAGTATCATATTGACCACTCCGTTTAACTCCATTACTGTTTTATTTATTTTAATATTGAACTAGTATTTGATTTAAACAATTGAGGTGCCTTAGAGTTGGCTTACCACAGAGTAAATATAACTTACTTTCAATTAAATTAAGAAAATTTTCTTTTACAATTTTGTTATATATTGTAGTATGATATACACTCATTAAGTATCGTAAAATAAATGTACATTTTATTGCGTACATTTTTTACAATCTACAATTTTAAATTTTTTCTTTTCTTTAATTTAAAGGTGTTTTTGAGTTTCCTTTATGAACTTTCCTTAGAAAGTTGGAATCTTATTAAAAGTTTTACTTTCAGGAACAAAAAGCGCATATTTACATTCAATTATATGATGAGATCCGCCGGTGATCTAAAAAGAATATTATTTTTCTATCTTGTTACGGGATTCTTATTTAAGATAATTTTAGCGAAAGTATAGTCGCTATTTTTAATATCTATTGGTAATATTTGAAAGCGACCTCTTAGTGGCACGATTTCTTCACTTATACTTCTTTTAGTCCCTTTGGCACTCTCCACTGTGCTCCCTTTGTAACAGCGGAATGTGACCACTTAGAAATAGATTTTTAATAAGACCAAAAAGGCCGTTGTAACAACTGCACTTATTCCACAAAGAGTACTGGTATCGTATATGCCCATCTAAGGAAAGTATTAACTTATTTTATATATAGGCTGATTCATTGTGAGGATTGTGAGGATAATGTATAATAAAACACATAAATTTAAAAGGAAATTTAAAATTTTTATTTTCGGTTAAAAAAACAATTCATGACATTTACTTTTACAAAATGATATCATGTAAATATCGGCCACGACTACGTCTGATGTGGTCCAATCTTAGGCGACCCGTTCGAGCATAGCGACTGGTATCTCGCGGATAACACGAGTAATGTTGGCTTCCAAGGCGTCAATCGTAGCTGGCTTATTCCTGAAGACCTGAGACTTTTCATATCCCCAGAGAAAAAAGTCCAAAGTGTGATATCACACCATCTAAGCAGTAAATTAACAGTAGCAAAATGTGAAATTAAGTGCTCACTAAAATAATTTCTTAAAAAGTCCATTGTTTCACGCGCTGTATTCTGATTTGCCTCATCTTAGAAGAAATATGGACCAATGATTCCACCAGCCCATAAACCACACCATAACGTTGTTTTAAATAGATGTAATGGTAACTCTTGGGTTGCTCATCAGCCCAAATACGGCAATTTTCTTACTAACATATCCACTGAGCCAGAAATGGGCTTCTTCATTGAACAAAATTTCAGGATGAAACACCGGATTTTCATTGAGTTTTCCCGGAGCCCATTCACTGAAAAAATGACGAACTTTCAAGTCACCTGGCTTCAATTCTTCAAGTTAAGGTTTGTACGCTTTTAGGCCGAGATCCTCACGTAAAATACGACAAATTGTCGAATACGCCAAGCCAAGGATGTGGTCTAACATGTCGAGTGTTATTCACTAATGTAAACTCGGACTCAAATTTGTGAATGGTATCTGCAGTAGTGGTTTCAGTAGGTCGATTTTGAGCCCCATAAATTCTTCGAATCGCACGAATATCATTTCTTATAGAACGCTGATTTTCAAATAATAAGAAATTTCTTTTGATTCTCCCAAGCTAGCTGGATTGATGGCGAAAGGTAGTTTTACGATATAACGACCGTTTTCTGCCCTATTTATTAAGCTTATGAAGATCTCTTCACACCTTCGTTCTTGTGGAGTCAATTGTATTTCTTCAGAGGATTTTGTAGATTTCCTTTATTATCCAGAACCTTTCTACTATCTCCTCTAACGTACTTGTTTCAGAGGGGATACCGCAAAACAGTTTTGAATTAGGTTTTTGAAGTGTAGCGCTTCCTATTACGACCCATACAAGTAAAGTGTTTTCAAGTGCTAACAAGTTCTTCTGAATTCTGATCTGTCCAATCGAAATAGCCCCGGGAATAAATCTGCTCCAATTAGTGAGTCAATCTCCTGAGATTGGTTAAATTTGTTGTCTGCAAGATGAATATTGCATTCTCTGCAAGTTGGATATTCTTTGGTAAATTCCGTCTGCTAGTATTAATAAATTGACTGGGTTGACGCGACGTTATAGTATCCAGAATGTATGCTTCCAGATCTGTGCTTAACCCAGTAATTCGGATTTGAAAGCATAGATTCACCTTCCTGTCGATTTTAGGATGGTTGTTTCCTACACCGAAAACCTCTAGTAAATTTTCCTTTGGTCTAAGCTTCAATTTGTTGGCTAATTTACTGGTTATGAAGCTTATCTGACAGTGTGAGTCTAGCAGTGCTTTCATTTTAATTGGGCTATTGGTCTTATTAAGCACGTTGACCGTAGCTGTTCCTAAAAGCACATAGTACCAGCATTGTTATTGATCTGTAGAGTCTGAGTTTCGGCTTTGGTTTGAACTCGGCTATGTAGAGCACAGTTTGATGAAATTTGTTGTATTTGATGTAATGCTCTGCCTTACAATTTGAAACCGTATGTTCAAATCGTAAGTATTGTAGTTTAAACATCTTTTCAAAGCTCTAAGTTTTTTAAGCCTCTCCGTGACTGAAAGCTGCAAAAAGGTTTGACATTTGTAAATCTAATGGTTTGGTTGCTCACAGAAAAAACACTTGCTATTTTCTTGCGTAGTAGACAGAGTGAATCTTCTTGGTCGTTTAGGTTCACAAATTTTTTTTGTTCCCTTGAAAGTTTTTTCGGCGACAAGATACTCGCAAATCCTACCAAACGGCAGCTGAACTATTTACAACTACCAAAAAATAATTCTGTTTCTTTTGCAAATCGTTATCCCATCAAACGAAAAATTGTAACGGACCACACACACTCGATCAACGAGTGGCCACTAAGCAAAAAAGTGTTCTTTGAAACGTTTGCGATGTGAAACATGCAAAGGATGGCTTGCTTAAGCAGTGTGTGATCCAACGTACAGACGACAAGACAACTGTAATAATTGGGCGCATCCAGCAACCATGGCCAATAAACAACCATTGAATGTGTGTATGACTAACGTGTGTACAGCTAGTCAAAGTAACTTAGGGGATGTCTTCTTGCAAGCTGCTTCAGTATTCGCAAAAAATCCAAGTTCTAATAAAAATTCATATGTATGTCTCATTTTAGATGGAGGCAGCCAAATATCATTTCTCAAGAAAAGATGAGCTAAGAAATTGTGTTTGCCAGTCGTTCAGAACCGAAAAATAAGTATCCTACCGTTTGGAAGTGGGAAGCAACGTGTGCAAGAGTGCCCTATTGTTCGTGTAACACTAAAAAGCTAATACGACAAACGAACAGTAGAAGTCGAAATAGCAGTGGTTCCTGAAGTACCACCAGTCCCGCAATTTATTCAAAAAATTAAAAATACAGGTTTATTCATCTAAATCTATATTTTCCCCTTCAAAGTAATCCCCATCGACTGCAACACACTTCTGCCAGCGCTTGATCCAATCCTCGAAACATATTTTATATTCGATTCTCGATTTTTTTGGCTGAGCTAAATGTAACGAACTAACAACTAGCACGTACTGAGACCTACTGGTTGAGGATGCACTTGCTCGTCCCGTCCAGTTTGACAACGACCTCTGGGAAAAATATTGAAATCTAATACACCTGAGTTTCAAACTACTACACCACCCGCCCGCGCCCTGGAGAAAACCAGTAAAAGGGTAATCATATCCCCTTGGTGCGCGCGCGGGATTATAAAAAAAAAACTTCAGTACCAGATGGTAGTAGATTTTAAACGCTTAAACCTCGTCACCGTATCCGACGCATACCCAATTCCGGACATTACTTCAACGCTTGCCAGTCTAGGTAAGCAAAATACTTCACTACCCATGATCTCACTTCTGGATTTCTTCAGATACCCATGAAGGAGATTGATATACCTAAAACCACATTTTCGACTATGACCGGAAAGTACGAATGGCTCAGGTTGCCTTTTGGTCTTAAAAATGCGCCAGCGATCTTTCAGAGAACGATCGATGGCGTGCTTAAGGAATTCATTGGGAGAATATGCTACTTGTATATCGACGATATAGTCATTTTTGGGAGTAACATGGACGATATATTCTTTCCCGATTACACGAGGTAAACTTAAAGGTTAATCTGCAAAAGACTCACTTCTTGGAGACAGAGGTCGAATTTTTGGGATACGTCATCACCCCCGATGAAATTCGAGCAGATCCCAAGAAGGCCATACAAAAAATATTACCCCCAGAGAATCTTAAGGATCTGAAAAGCTTCTTGAGACTGACGTCCTATAATAGGAAACTTATTCGAGACTACGCGAAGGTGGCAAAACCTCTTCCGAACCTTACGAGAGGCGAAAATGCCAAAATGAAAGAAAGCCAATCAAAACGAACGGTCTCGCCTCATTTGATGAACGCCATTCACTTGCGTGCTGTCTAGATTGCGTGTCGTACTCATAAACCCACGTCTTGTCTCCAGTAATGATCCTTTTGATAAATGTGGGATCGGATTCAGCCTCGCAAATCATCTCTTTTGCGAAGTGATCACTGTCTCTTTTTTGAATGAAATTGGAAATTGGCACCAACTTTGCTGCTACATGACGGAAATCTAAATCATAACCAAAATGTCTTGGACGGATCCATAGGCAATGTTGAAGTCCTCCGTTATCTCTCTAATTGTTAATTTGCAGTTACTGACCAACATTTCTTTTACTTCATCAATGTTTTCGATGTCGATGGTGTGCCACTGCGTTCATTATCTTCGATTGACTCACGACCACATTTTTTTTAGAGAATCGTTGCCGAAACACTTTCCTAACATTTTCAACGTTCGCATACCGCTAAACCATTTTTTACGCAAAATTTAATACAAGTTCGTTGTTGGAAATTTTATTCCATTTCTATAGTAAAATTGTGAAAAATCGCCAACACACATATTACTACGTAATTTTTGCAAATGTCAAGGTATAATGCTAAGATTTGGAGAGAATGTCAACAACAGATGTACTAACTTAATAAAAACAACAGAACAATGGGAGCGCCACGTGGTGACGTCACCGGGAACTTCTTGATCAAAGTTTTGGCGATTCCACCCACAGATATTACGGAGTCCTTTAAGCTTACCTTCGCATATTCACGTCCATTTGTTTATCAAACAGACGAAGGGATTTCAATTCCAATTGGTCCAGACTGTTATTGAAAACTTGTGTCTGGGAATGTAAAGCACATGTCAGATCGTTTTACTGCTGTTTACACAATATTTGGCTGGACATTGCGGGAACCGGTTCCAATTAGTGTACAAAGTGCCTACTCTGGGTTAGTAAAAGTGAATATTCTGTTTATAAGTGCGACAGATTATTGCAATAAACGTAGTTTTTGGGATCTAGGAACTATTGGAACAAAATTGGAAGAGACAGAGTCCGATAATTTTACACAGGAATTTATTAATAGGTCTATAGTAAAAAAGCAGGATCGATATCAGGTATGTTTACCCTGGAGGGAAGAGAACGTATCGCTGAACGATAATGAAGTAGGCGATAGAATTAGATTAAAATCATTAATCCGTAAACTTTCCAGATCACCAGAAGACCTTTTCGAATACGACAAAGCCATGCGAGAGCTTGTGGATGCTGGAGTTGCTGAAAAGTTTCCTGAAGAATGTGACAATACACGAAAATACTATATGCCTCATCGGCCCGTTTACCGAGTTGATAAGACAACATCAAAAATACGCATCGTCTTCGATGCCTCAGCACATGCGCAACAATGTCATTCATTAAACGATCTCCTCCTTCCCGGAACTAATCTACTTCCGGATGTCTTTAAAATTTTGTTGAATTTTCGACTAGGTCCCATTGGAATAGTTTCTGATATCGAAAAAGCATTCCTCAAAGTATCGCTTGACCCAAAAAACAGTGATGTGTACAGATATTTTTGGTACTCAGAAAAATTCATGGCCTTCCGAATCCGAATCTACAGGATGACGAGGGTAACCTTTGGAGTAACATCTAGTCCATTCTTCTTAGGAGCTACACTAAAAAAGATATGAGTCTAAGGAAATGGAATTGTAATAATCCTGTTGTCAGATCGAATTTTTTCGATGGTGCTACGAAAAATCAGAAAGTATTGGGTTTGATTTGGTACGTTCATACGAATGAGCTAGCAGTCGATATCAGATCGGTGGAACTGTTTCTTAAAGGTATGCCCGTGGGAGTTTGTAAAGGTTCTATACTTCAGGTAATTTTACGTTTCTTTGATCCCTTAGGGGCTCTTTGCCCCTTCATTATAAATTTCAAAATCAAACTCGGATGGGATGATGAGCTGCCCTTCGATATACTAAAGACGTTACGGCGATTGGAGCTTGTAGCTGCTCTTATTGCTGCTAGGTTATGCTCCTACTTCGTAGGAAATATGAAATTTACCTTTAATAGTATAAAGCTTTGGACGGACTCCAGATTTATTTTTGGATTTCGAATGAGACTAAGAAATGGACACAATTTGTAGCCAACAGAGTTAGAGAAATCAACACACTTACTGCAGACTATATTGGAGGGAAAGCTAATCCAGCGGTTTTATTGACTAGAGGCGTTTCAGCAAAGCAACTAACTAGCAGCATCTGTTCTTTGATTGCTGAGGAGTAAAAACTGGCCTTCGGACGATAACGAAGTATTTCTTAACGCGATCTCTTCATTTTAAGTTGCTGTAGAGGCTGAGCATACATCTTACGGGTAGCGGATCTCAGCAGCTGAAAGCGATTATTGCGGGTAAGTGCTTTCATGTTTAGATTTGTAAATATCATTCTTAAAAGAAATTCGGAACGTGTAAAGTTTTAAACTAAAGAACAGGTAAGCCAGTCTGAAAAATAGTGGATAAAAATAACACAGTTTAAACATTTCAGTAATTAGATCATGGCAATAGGAAAGCGTCACTCTGTCGATAAATATTCTTCTATATATCTTTTAAATCCATCTCTTGATCTTGATGGTATATTGCGAGTAGGCTGTCGGCTTCATGCTACATCACATATTGAAGATACTGCATTTCCATCATTCTCCCAAAACGATGTCACATCTACCAAATTTTTGTATTCCTTTGCATATCAATGGAACTTCAGACAGAGGGGCACCAAAGAATTTATACATATTACTCTTCACTTGTGGTTCAATTAGAGCTGTTCATCTAGAACTGGTCACGGATTTGACCGCTGAATGTTGCTTAAGAAGATTTTTCGAGCGACGAGGAAGACCTTCAATTTTAATTTCGGAAAATGCGAAGATACTTAAGCGTACTATACTTTTAAATAAAGCATTAAGCGCAGAGCTTATTCAGGGATTTGCCAGCAATGAAGGAATTAGATGGAAATTCATCGTTGAGAGAGCACCTTGGTGGGGAGGCTTTTGGGAAGGGCTCGTCAAAAGCGTTAAAGCTGTGTTAAAGGCCACTATAGGACGATCATCTATCAACTTTGAGGAGTTGCGAATGCGTCGGAGTGGAATGCGTCATCAATGCAAGATCCTTGGCATACATTACTGATCCCAAAGACTTATCGTCATTAACACCATCTCATTTTCTTACAGGCTCACATGAAACATCTTCTACTCCATTATTAGCAAACCCTCCTCCTGATGTTGAAATACGATAAAAATGAAATTAAAGGCTTAAAATGTTGAGATTCTTTTGGAAACGCTGGAGGCTTGAATACTTACATCAACTTCGTTCACTTCACAGCAATAAGATCCTATTATCATCAAACTTCAAACCAAATGATGTTGTGTTATTATATCATATTATATCGATATCACGAGTTTTATGGAAGCTGGCTCTTATAGAAGAAGTATATCCTGGAAGAGACAACAAAGTGCGGACGTGCCAAATTTATTTATTTTTTTCTTACTTTACTTAATTATTCTTAAAAGACTGAATTTTTATATGGATTTGTTTTTATATTATATTTATAAGTAATTTAAGTAAAATAAATAGTATACAAACATACATAAAAAAAAATCGATTGTCAAATGGAACTAAACTGAGAAGACTGGTACAGCTGCTCTACCCGCTTGAGCTGACCTAATATAAACCTATTGCCACTCGGAGTATGTAGAAATTTGTATTAGAATTCCTAGTTTCCAATTTCATTTACTACTGTTTTACCTATTCATATACTCATGCATAAAGTTTTTGTACAGTAATTACTATATATATTCAGTTCGATTAATAAATTGCAACAAGTAGTCTTTTAACCTCGATGAGTTACACATGTAAAATACACTAATTTGAATTCAATAAACTATTACTTATTTTGATTCAGTTTTTTAATGCGTATAGATATATTGGATAGCATTTTGTTTAAACAGTGAAGTAAATCTTAACAGAACCATTATTCTTTTTGCATAAAATGACGTAATAACTAATAAAATTCAGTCATCGTCTGGCTTTCGTGGCATGAATGTCGGCTTTTTATCCGCTGAGCTCTACTTTATCGCTCAGTTCTTTTGAGAAAGTCCCTTCTCACTTCTCACTCTTGTTACGGTTCAACATATCCATCTTTCGTTTTAAAACACAATGTTAACAAATTCCCTTCCTTTTGTTGGCTAAATATGACATTTAGAACACCGGGGCCGAAAAGCAAATCCGAGAATCAGTATAACATATTATCTTATATGTCTCTTGAACAATCCAGGGCAAAGAATATAAACGCGCG
This sequence comes from Volucella inanis, assembly GCA_907269105.1. Classification (NCBI taxonomy): domain Eukaryota; kingdom Metazoa; phylum Arthropoda; class Insecta; order Diptera; family Syrphidae; genus Volucella; species Volucella inanis. The sequence goes on along the minus strand of OU026156.1, from coordinate 131,026,198 downwards.
AGTTCACCGGTCAGTTTTCCAGAGCTACCCGTTGTTTTCAAAACCAAAAACCCAATATTTGTTGTAATATCAGCCAACTACGAGGACAAGGTATCTTGTGTGTAAGTATCTTCGTCTTGAAAAAATCAATTGACGGTATTAGTACTGAGTACTAATGAAGTGTGGAAGCGTTCTTTAGTGACTAAAAATTACTTAGCTAATCAATTCCTTGTAAAAGTCAGCCTCACTAAGGAACTTAATGCCTCTAAGGGCATCGTTTATGCACCATGGCTAAAAAATGTACATGAATCCGAGATTGTCACGGAAATGAGATCTCAAGGTGTAAACGAGGTATACAAATTCAAAAGAAAAAGTGAATGATAAAGTAGAATCTACAGGCCTTGTAGTCCTTACTTTTGACCTTTATTAAATTCCAAAAACTGTTGAAATTTTTTGGTATAAAGTTAAGCTTAAAGAATATATTCCTTCGCTTAAGAGATACCACAACTGTCAGCTACTCGGGCACACAATTAAAAGGTGCACACAGGTCTGTGTCAACTACAGTCTCCCTCCTCATGAGTCTGAATCCTGTAAAAAAGTGATGTGTGCTTATTGTTTAGAAAAACATCCATCCTCTTCAAAAGAAGAGAGAACCATCAAAATTAAAATAACGTGCAGTTTGGCAGAGGCTAGATACACTTTCAATGTACAAAATAAAGAGCACATTCTTAATCCATTCTCTCTCTCGGAACAAATAAAAAGAACAAAAATTGCAAACAGCACTCAACATATTAATATTCTATCTCCCACTACCTCAGCGTCTCAAATAACAACAACTAAGATCAAGACAACAACACTTGCACAGCCAATCAACCAAACCGCAAAACCTACTTCACCACCATTACAACATTCAACAATAGATCTCAGCTACAAGCCAATACCATTCGAAACAAAAACCACTTCTAGAACCAAACAAATCAAATTCACGAAAGAAAAAACTTTACCGCACACTCCATTTCTTCTAACATCACTCCTATATAAGTTAGCTCTCTTATAAAACCTATAAACAAGAAAAAATTAATTTAATTGACTCTCTTAATCAAAATAAAACCCTACCAAAACAATACTTCTAAGTCCTTAAGCTATCGGTTGCAATTGGAGGAGCACAGATCAAAACACTGACTGTAGTAAAAGTTGCGATCCCCCACACAAGTGTAACCATAGGCCCAGAATTGACCACAAACTCATTTGACAACTTAAAATATTCAATATTGAAAATCAGGCATGGGCCCATTGCCGGGATCGAAAAAAAAGCTCTAAGGCTTCTATGATGTGCTATGTGATAACACATCGTTAGATTCGCGAGCAAAAAGAAAAAAAAAAAAAAAACTCTCCAGCTTCGCCGATAAACTCAGATTCACCAATCACAGCAGTGAGTATATATTTTTTAAGAAAAGTTATCTATTCGGTCAGCACTGAGTATGAAAATATTTCACAACTTAGAGACGCCAGTATTCTCATACTAGCCAGAACCCAAAAATCTCCAGATAAGTTTCTCAAAATGACCAACATAGCCAATCAATGCCCTGTGAATATTTCAAAGAGCATAGAATAAGCCTCTTGTCTCATAAATGTAATAGAAAAAGACATTGTATTTGAAATGAAAGTACAAGGCTTGACTGACGTTTATAGATTTACAAAAACAAAAGTCAACCAATAGGGCTAGTTCTATTTTACTTCGATTTGTATCAAATCCCGCAAACTGTAGAAATTGCTTGGTATAAGGCTAAAATCAAGGAATATGTGCCCCCTCCAATGAGGTCACGCCAATGTTAATTGCTCGGGCACACCACTAGCTGATGTTCCAAACTGCACTCTTCCTTCTCACGACCCATTGGAGTGCACACGTATGTGCGTTAATTGCCTTGATAACCATCCTTCCACATCGAAAGCATGTCCAAAATATATCGAAAATAAAGAAATGCTGAAAATAAAGACAATAAATAAATGCAATATTGCGGAAGGAAACGACTCTATAACTTACAACATGCAACTCATACTAACGTCTTATCTACTACATTCTCCGAAAGACCAAAACAAGTTACAACTTAACCTCAAACATTTATCCACGGTAAACCAGTTTCCTCTCAGTCTCCGACCATTAGTGCTGCCGATCAAATCGATATAACACAACAAAAAAAATTATTTCCACATAATCAATCTTCAAAACTTTCAGGAGAGAAAAATGCTCTCTCCCCCTGCATCTCGAAACCAAAATCGTAGTGAGCCTGATTGAATGATGAAACAATGAAACAATGAATGAACAATTTCTTTTTAAATACTTTTTATTTTATTTTAGTTTGATACACTGATTCCAGCGATTTTCCAACTTCTTGATCCCGTCCGAAAAGTAATTTTCCGGAAGGTCTGCAAAATACTCCTCCGTGGCGTCGATGATTTACTCGCGTGAGCTAAATTTTTTATTGAGGTTTATTTGAGGTTTGGTAAAAGATAATAGTCCGAGGGAGCCAAATCGAGCGAATACGGTGGATGCGACAGCAATTCTAGCCGTAAGTCATTGATTTTAGCCGTGGTTGCGATGCTCTTGTGCACCGTTGCATTGTCTTACAAAAACAAGATTTTTTTTTTCGCTTCATGTGAGGAAGTTTTGCTGCGGTTTCGGACTTCAATCGCTCCAGTAAGCACAGTAATACTCGCTGTTGATGGTTTTTCTTTTTTCGAGGTAGTCCACGAAGAGTACGCCATGACAATTCCAGAAAACCGACGCCATAACCTTTCCGACCCATCGAACCTCCCTGGCCCGCTTCGGAGCACTCGTGCCGGCTTCAGTCTATTGCCGGGCACTCATCCTGTTCTCTGGTGTATAATAGTGGATCCAAGTTTCACCAATACTTACCAATCGATGCCAAATGTCCGCCTGATTCCGCATCAGCAAGTCGAAAAACTCTTTCGAAGTGCTCTCGCTTTCGTGTTTTTGAGTATGCGCGGCACCCAGCGGAAGGATAACTTTTTCATATGCAGAATATTGTCAAAAATATGGCGTGTACGCTCAGTACTAATCTTTGTGGTATCTGCTAGCTCGCGCACCTTCACTTTCCGGTCAGCCAACACCATTTCATGTATTTTTTTGACATTTTCCTCTGTAACCGCATCGTAGGGCCTGCCGCTGCGGACTTGATCGGTAGTGGAGTTGCGGCCACCACGAAACTCTCGAAACTAATTTTTGACGGTGTTATCTGACGGAGCATCAGATCTATAATACTTAGCTAACTTTTCTTTTGTTTCCTTCGCCGTGTTGCCTTTCAAAAAATAATGTTTTAAGAGAGAACGAAAATCGTTTTTGTCCATACTCAACATGATGCCAAAAACGTCAACAACAATCAGCTGTAAAAGCAAAACTAAGGACAGTATCGCACTGAAATTTGGCACGTCTACTAAAGTATGAGCGGACTTCAAGGAACCATAACCATTTGTGCAGTCGCAGCGCATTCTGGGGGTCAAGGAGGTTACTTTTCTTGTACTCCACCACAACAACCTGAAACATCTACAATATCATATACACATTCCTCTTCATTTCCCTTTCTTCTGCTCAATTTAAAATGTTCCAAGTAAATATCTCACAACCAAAAAAAATTACTCTACATATCTCTATACAACTATCGCTTAAACATCAAACATCAACATTAAAGTGTCTCAGCATTTTGCAATGGAACATGAAAGGTTTCATTAACAATTTTGATGAGTTAAAACTTCTTATCAAAGAACACAACCCATATATTATACCTCTAGAAGAGGCTCACTTTCCTTTCTCAACTCAAATGACACCCATAGTACTCAAACCATACATCGGACATTTTAGCAACCATCTAAATAATGTTACTGCAATTCATGGTTCCGGTTTGCTTATTTAAAACAACATTCTACACAAACCTCCTATTCGGATTAGTTCAAACCTTCTCGCAATAGCCTTAGAAATACACATAAATATTAAATTGACTATAATATTTATATGCCATACATTTCTTCCGACCAAATTTTTACTAGAACCGACCTCGAAAATATTACTAAGCAAAATAGACCCACCATACATTCTCACTGGAGATGTAAATTCCTGGAGTGTACTTTGGGGCTCCTCTTAAAACAATATTCAAGGTTCTGTTTTAGAAGAATTGATTCCTAAGTCCGATCTTGCCATTCTTAATTGAGGGGTCTACGATCCATTTCTCAACACATGGCACATTCACACACATAGATTTCACCTATAGCGACCATTTTCTTATCTTTACAAAAATTGCATTAAAGTTAAACGTCAAGAATCGGCATATTACAAATCTTAAAACCGAAAAAGCAAGCTGGCTCAAGTTTGCAAAGCAACATCAAGCTTAGGTTACCCAGCCAACCATTTTCTTGTGTCAACAAAGAAGCTGCGGTACTTCTTAAATGCATACTCAATGCTAGCATTGATATAAAAGCTTATAAAAAAGCAAATGCTATTTTTAGAAAACTTCTAAAATTCAGGAAACCGAAAAGCTTTGCAATTAACGATAACAGCCCAAATCAAATCAAATCAACAGTACATGCAGAGTACGAGCAGAGTTTAGCAGAATATAAGACCTCTTACGGGTAATACCACTTTGATCAAACAGTTCCCGGAATTTATTCAGAAAATTAAAAATACAAGTTTATTTATCTAAATCTATATAGCCTCCTTCTAAATAATCCACACTTCTGCCAGCGCTTGATCCAATCCTCGAAACATATTTTATATTCGGTTTTCGGAATGTCCATTAGTGCTTCCTGCGATTTTTCCATTACTTCCTCTCGGCTGCTGAAACGCGTTCACCGTAGTGGTTTTTTAATTCGATTGAACAGAAAGAAGTCACAGGGACCCAAATCAGGTGAATTCGCTTGCTGTTGGATGGTATTTGTTGCATTTTTCGTCAAAAAATTATGGCACTGCGCGACGGTACGTTATCATGGTTCAAAATCTACGAGTTTTCTGCCCACAATTCTGATCTCTTTTGTCGAATTACTGCACGCTAACGTCTCATAACGCCCAAATAATACTCTTTGTTCACTCTTTGGCCTTCTATAAAATATTCATGATGCACTATACCGTCGTAATCCATGAAAACCGTGAGCATTGCCTTATTCTTAGACTGAAAATGACGTGGTTTTTTTGGTTTCGGCTCATTTGGTGAACGCCATTCACTTGCACGATGTCTGGATTGCATGCCGTACTCATAAACCCACGTCTCGTCTCCAGTAATGATCCTTTTGATAAATATGGGATCGGATTCAGCCTCGCAAATCATCTCGTTGCGCCGTCATCACGGTCTCTTTTTTGCATGAAATTGAGGTCTTTTAGCTCCAACTTTGCTGCTACATGACGGAAACCCAAACCAACAAGGTGGTACATGCTTCAAAAATGTGATTTCAATCTAAACGCCAACCGGTCTTGTTTGTTCAATAGATGAAATTTGTGATTTTTTTGCTAATAAAGCGTGGTTCATCGTAATGTTTGATTTATAATGTAAAATAAAACACATAAATTTGAAAAATGTTGGCCAGGCCTACATCTTAGATGGTCCATTTGGAAGGTCCAATTTTGGAAGACTCGTTCGAGCATAGCGACTGGTTTCTCGCGGATCACACGAGTATTTTCGGTTTTCAAAGAGTCAATTGCAGCTGGTTTATTTCTGAAGGACTGGACTTTACATATCCCCAAAGAAAATAGTTCAAAGGTGTGACATCGCACATCGTAGTAAAACCTGAAATTAAGCGCTCACCAAAATGATTTCTCAACAAGTTTTGTTGAAAAAACAGCTTACCATGTGCATTAATTTCACGAAGCACATAGTCCATTTACTTGGCGTAATAACGGTTACCATTGACGGTAACATTCTAATTTGCCTTATTTTTAAGAAATATGGACCAATAATTCCACTACCCCATAAACCACATCATACCGTTGTTTTTAATGGATGTAATGGTAGCTCTTGGTACTCATCGGGTTGCTCATCAGCCCAAATATGGCAATTCTGCTTATTAGCGTATCCATTGAGCCAGAAATGGGCTTCATAACTGAACAAAATTTCACGATAAAACACGGGATTTTCATAGAGTTTTTGCAGAGCCCATTCACTAAAAACATGACGCAAATTCAAGTTGCCTGGCTACAATTCTTGCACAAGTTGAATTTTGTACGAATACGCCAAACCAAGCTACTGAGAACGACGACGAATCGATTCGTCAAGGTCTTCGCGTACACTCTCAGCTACAGCTGTTATAGTCTCTTAACTACATGCTGGATGTGGTCTAGTCGGTCGAGCATCATCCACTAATGTAAAGTGGGACTCAAATTTGCGAATGGTATTGGTAATAGTGGTTTCAGTAGGTCAATTATATGCACCGTAAGTTCCTCGAATCGCACGAAAAACATTTCTCACAGAACGCTGATTTTCGTAATACAGCTGAAAAATTTGGGGACGCTATTTTGGTGTGAGTCTTCTTATGATGACTTGCCAAGCGATACTGAATAAAAATTATAAAACAATTTGATAGAAGTCATACCCGATCTGTCAAAAAAAGCGTATTGAAAATCAAACCTCACGATGAATCACCTCTTACTTCAAAAGGCTTAAATTTATCTTGGATCTAGAATCACTTCCATTAATCCCAAAATCAGCAACAACTGTAGCTGCAAAGCATATTGAAAAAGATATTTCTTTGGTAGAACTCGAAAGCTGCTTATCAAGAGTAAAGGGTAAAACACCTGTTCGGAATAAGGTCTCCTATACAAAAGTCAAAAATCTACCAACTGCAGTAAAAATTAGGCTAAACACACTCTACGATAATATATTGGAAAAAGGTATTATACCTTAAGGTTGGAAAACAACCTGCATTTTTCAAATTCCTAAATCAACAAGAAAAAAAACAAAAAAGAAATCGATATGGTTAATGGCTACCGTCCGATCTCGTTAATCTCATGCTTATCTAAAGTTTTAGAAAAAAATAATAGTCTAAAAAGTTAAATAGCCTAAACCAAATGGCCTTCAAACCTTGTATGAATGCTTTTCTGGATTTAGATTATGTTATGTTAAACGCAATAGCTACCCGAAACCCGTATCAATCTTAGCACTCGATTTCGAAAAAGCTTTCGATCGAATAAGCATCCATCTTGTGCTAAAGAAAACTTACCGAATGGGGGGTTGGCCCCAATATTTTTAAATACATCAAATTATTACTAACTAAAAGAAAATTTTGCGTGAAAATTGGAAATGTTTATCCAAAAGTCCTACCCTTGAAAATGGAATTTATAAAGATTTAGATCACAGTGTGTACGCTGATGATGCGAATATTTTATGTAAACTATGATCTTAATCTAACTAAAATAACATTTTCTAATTTACTTAGAGAAATAACGAAATGACCTCTCATATCCGGTTCAAAGTTTCATGTTTGTAGTGAAAAAAATGTGAAAATTTAAATTTATCATTAATAATATAGCAATTCAAAATGTCGCTAACTTAAGTGGTCTTCTTGTAAACAATAAGTTTAATCTATAATCTGACATCAAGGCCACGTTATATGGCTAGAAATTTAGTGTTTTGTAAGATAGAGAACGTTTTAGTAATTTATGGTTCCTGCTCCAATATTCAAAAAATATAATCAAACCCATCTATCAACAAGTTGCCAGAAGAATCCTATGAGCATTTACCGCTCTATCAAAAACATCCTGGCTGAAGCGGGTCTACCCTCAATTGAAGAAAGATATTTCGAAGTGTCACTTAAATTGATTTCCAAATTATCTTTTTAAACGGATTCGATTATTGACAAAGACATAGCTCAAACTATGAAACACAAACGGCAGAAGAGAATTCCCTCAGCTATATAGGTTACATACCCTGTACATTCTTCAACGCGCCAATCCATCTTTTCCATATAATGCACGGGTGCAATCACCCACGTCATTTTTGCATTCCTTTCATTTATTTTAGTTTCTTTCCATTCTTTTCAGTGCATATCACTCACCGGACGTCTTAAATTACGGCTACATGTGCAACCGAAAAAGCTGAGTAAACAACTCCCGCGGTCCTACGGTAAACTGGTTAGCTGAGAGTACAAAGTTGGGAGTGGATGAATTCCATTCAGTTAGATATTAAGGTTTGTTTTGTTTTGATAATTAAGTTTGTTTTTTCTTACATCGATTCGGAACGTCTTTTGTAAGTGCCGCAGTCGATAGGATCCTAACTGTATTCGAGGGATACAACGGACCAATAAATCGCGTGAAAGAAAAGTGAAGGTAATACAACAAAGGAAATCACGAGTACCGAGTGAACAATTTAACTACAAATCAGTGAAAGTTCAACGTCGGACCCATTCCAACAATAACAAGATTTAACAAACCATCTCTCAGTGAAATACCTTAAAAGCAAATTTAAAAAAAAAAAAATCCTTCGCTTGGACTTTTCGGGCATTAAAAGTGAAGTTTTTTTAACATCAAAATTAAAACCAAAGACAAAACTTCGAAATTTTTGCCGAAAATCTCAGAAATGGAACAACAAAATTTAGATCGGTTAATACAAGCTATCAAAACGTTAGCAATTTCTTATATCCGCGAGTTCAATGGTGATTAAGCCAGGGACCCCCCCAGGGAAAATAACGTATCTCAAAATAAGTTCCATAGCAGACTTTAATGTAAAAATAGAAGAAGTAATTCCGAATGTAAACTCCTTTATAACATACGAAAACAATCAAACAGAAGTTAAGAACGCATTTTATACATTAATAGTAAATAGAATTTAACAATTAGCGATAGGGAACTTATCCAGGGAAATTAAAGATTTTTACAATGTCCATAAAATTAAGGAAGTTCGATATACTTACATAAGATATGATCAAGGAAATATAGATAGAGACTTCAGAACGAACAAACAATGCAGTAGCTCAAGTACTTTTGAATCTACATAGACAAACCATAACCACAGACGACATACAGATCAACCAACCAAACAGACCAGTGTCAACTCAAATAGGAAGACAAAATAGTTCTAGGCAAGATAGACAAGGCAACAACGAAAATCATTGTAATAATAATAGGAATATTCAAAATACAGGGCACCAGACGTTTAACTCCTCAGGGAAAATCAGAAATTCAATTCAATACCTAGCACCGTTGTCTATCGGCAAATCTCGAATCAGATGGTTGATCAGACTAATCATGAGGAAGTTCATAACATCGAAACAGAACTTTTTATAAATTAGGCCTCGAAGACAAGATATTTGCGGATTTAACTATTGACGAAATTAAGTTGAAAACACTAACCGACACGGGCTCTACAATGAGCATTATAAATTCCGATAGGGTAGATTGTAGAAATATAAGTTATTTGATAAAATAAGAATGCGGCTACAAACGATAAATAACGTAACAACAGAAATGGTAGAAAGAATAGCGACAAACATACCTAACCAATTTAATTATAATCCAAATGATGCTATAAAATTGTAGAAGAGAAATTTAGGAGACAAACCCTACGATGTCCTCATTGGTATGGACATACTGAACAAAAATGTCAAAACTTTGTATTTTGATAAGTGTCTCGTACTAAAGAACGGTACCAAAATACCCCTAGTGGAATATAGGAATATGACTTTGATTGCTTCGAACATATCTCTGACGAGAAAGGAAAAGACTTAACAGGAAAACAGGAAATTCAAGGATTATTAGAAGAACTCAAACCTAAGTATATAGAGAATACAGACTCTTTCACACACGAAACTAGGACAACGACAAATCAACCAATCAACTCGAAACTATATAGACTGCCTCCTAAACACGAGGAAGAGGTCCGAAAACAGGTACAATAATTGCAGGAGCAGGGTATCATTAGAAATTCCAACAGCATATACGCCTTCCCCATTGTATAAAGTGATTCATCGTGAGGTTTGATTTTTAATAGGATTTTTTTTAAGGTCACGCGTGACTTCTATCAAACTGCTTTGTCATTTCTTTCAGTATCATTTGGCAAGTCATCACAGAAAGACTCACACCACAACAGCATCTCTAAATTGCTCAGCCGTGTTACGAAAATCAGCGTTCTGTGAGAAATGTTTTTCTTGCGATTCGAGGAACTTACGGTGAGCATAATCGACCTACTGAAACCACTATTGCCAATCCATTCGCAAATTTGAGTCCCACTTTACATTAGTGGATAATACTCTACCAGTTAGACCACATCTAGCACGTAGTGAAGAGATTATAGCAACTGTAGCTGAGAGTAAACGTGAAGACCGTGACGAATCAATTCGTCGTCGTTTTCAGCCCTTGGCTTCGCGTATTTTACCTTAGGATCTCCGCCTAGAAGCGTAAAAAATTGAATTTGAGTAAGAATTGAAGCCAGGCGACTTTCTGAAAATGGGCTCTGGAAAAACTTACCATGAAATTTTATTAAGTGATGAAACCCATTTCTGGCTCAATGGATACGTTAATTAACAAAACTGGCGTATTTGAGCTGATGAGCATCCCGAAAAGTACGAAGAGGTACCATTACATAAAATCATTGGTCAATTTTTTTTTTTTTTTTTTCAAAAATGAGGCAAACCAGAATGTTACCGACAATGGTAACCGTTATCGCGCCATGTTAATGGACTATGTGCTTCTTGAAATTTAAGCTCTCCGTGACCTCTGGTTTCAACAAAACGGCGCTACGAGCCATACAGTGTGTGAAACAATAGACTTGTTGAGAAATCATTTTGGTGAGCACTTAATTTCACGTTTTGCTACGGTAAATTGGCCGCCTTGATTATGCGATATCACACTTTGGATATTTTCTCTGGGTATATGTAAAGTCTTAGGTCTTCAGGAATAAGCTAGCTAGGATTACACAGTACTCGTGTAATCCACGAGATACCAGTCGCTATGCTCGAACGAGTCACCCAAAATTGGACATTCCGAATGGACCACCTCAGACTTAGTCAGGGTCAATATTTACATAATATGATTCTTAAGAAATAAATGCCATGAATTGTTCTTTAAACCAATAATAAAAATTTTAGTTCGCTTTCAAATTTATGTATATTATTTTACATTATAAAACAAACCTCACGATGAATCACCCTATATTAGTAGTAAAGAAACCGGATCAATATTTCTCGTCATTAGATTTCGCGAAAGGGTATCACCGAATTAAGATGAATCAGAGTGATATCCCAAAAATTGCATTAACACAAAAATGCCATTTGGTCTCAAGAATGCGCCAGCAACCTTTTTAAGGTAAATGAACGACATTCTCCGGGACCAAATCAATAAAATATGCGTCGTCTATTAAGACGATATATTGGCTTTCTCAACCAGCCTCAAAGAACGTATACAATCTTTAAAGCTTATGTTTTTAAAACTGCTCTAAATGCTCTTTAAAAATGCTCTTTTCTGAAGAAAAATACTAAATTTCTGGAGCACGTCTTAACAAGTGAAGGCATGAAGCCCAAATCCAATAAAATCAAATGTATTCACGGTTTCCCACTGCCTAAGACAGATAAACAACCGAAGGGCTTTCTAGGGGTAACAGGATTTTATAGAAAATTTGTAAAGGTTTACGCGAAAATCGCTTATCCCATGGTAAAATACCTTAAGAAAGGCAAAGAAAATATACATATATATGAAATATATCGAAGCTTTCGAGACCGTGAAACGTAGTATTACCAAGCATCCCATATTGAAATTTCCCGATTTTAATAAACAATTCACAGTATTCACTGACGCTAGCAACTACGCTATAGGAGCAGTATTAACACAGGCAGGTCAGCCAGTGTGTTATGCTTCGAGATATTTAAACGATTACGAGAAAAATTACGTGGTCACAGATAAAGAATTCTCAGGGGTTGCTTGGGCGCTCACATACTTAAGCTTTACATATTTCTGGGGCAAAAGGTTCAAGGAAATTACAGACCATATGCTAATCAAATATTTGAACAAGAGATACACGGGAAAGAAATTTAGCCAAAGAAATCAAAGGTGGCTACTGAGTATGTGAAAGGGAAAGACAATAAGATAGCAGATTTCCTCAGTAAAATACCGGAAGACATCGAAAATGTTAACCACCAAAACGTAAATAATCAATCAGATGATGCAACGATCCACTCGCAGGAACAGCAATTATTAGACCACATACACATAAAGGGAATAATAGTGAATAAATATAAGACCCAATTAATCGTACTAGTCAATGAATTAGATAGAAATTCTCCAGAATAGGAAAGTAATATTAGTCGATATGACTAGAAATAAAGAATATTGGACAGATTTGCTAAAAAGATGCATAAAACCAGGCTTGACTGTAATACCATATACACTGAATCGTCATATCACGAGTTCAATAAAATTGAACAGCGGCTAATAGAATTGTTTCACCATGACAACAGAATAAGATTTATAAAAGGAACTCAAAGAGCCAGAGAAATTAGAACGCTAGAGGAAGCAAACAAACAAATATCGTTATATCACACAAAGTATGCGCAGCGCGGGATAATAGAAACATATCACAGCCTCAAGAACTAAATTTACTACCCAAAATAAATTAAAGAAATCATAAAAATTATTAACAATTGTAAGCTATGCCTAGAAATGAAATACTAACGGAAACCAATCAAACCTTAGCACGAATTAAGCGAGACACCTTGTAGACCGAATAAGACTTTCCAAATGGATGTTTATTATTTTGTGAAACACACGTTTCTTACGCTAATAGAGAAACTCACTAAGATAGCTTACGCCTAGCATCTACCAAACAAAAACTGGACTAACAAGAGAGAAATACTAGAGGAACATTTTTCAAAATTTTCCAAACCAACAACGAGTTTAAGGCAGAAAATTGTAAGGAATTTCTAAATGAGCAAGAAGACAAACTACACCTTGCCGAACCAAACACACGTACGGGTAATAGCGATGTGGAAAGGTTCCACTCTACATTACAAGAAAAACTAGTTACCATGAGAAATTCAGATTTATCACTTGTTCAGAAAGTTCATAGTGCAATTAATAATTACAATAATAGGTACCATTCCACTTTAAAAATGTCTTCAGAAGAAGCGATGTACGCAGACATAGCTAGTTTAGAAAGGCAGGTACAGTTAGGAAAAACGAAAAGAACCCAGAAACTCAATCAGAATAGGGAATATTATATAGAAACAAGAGAGGTTTTACCAGTTAAGAACTGTAAAAGGAACTACTTTAAGAACGAACCCAGATACAGGATTAAAAAAAGGGACAAAGAACTTCCGGTAAATATTAAAAGACCACGCTTATTTGCAGATGACGATATCAATGTATCTAATACTCACGACAATGTCATGATTGTGGCACAGACCACAGCGACATTGACAATTGACAAATTGAAGACAAGTAACAGATATAAAATAATCAACATGGGACAGACTGACGTAATTCAAGACAACAAAACTATATTACACATTATCAACATCAAAGATATTAACATGTTCATTAACATGTTCGAAAAAAAGGCTAAAAAACTTAAAGTAGATAATGACCCAGTTATAAGACGCCAAGTAGGAACACCTTATGCCAAAGTAACGGTCTTAGAACCAGGAAAAAGACGAAAAAGAGGACTAGTCAATATTATACGGACAGGTCAAAAATGGTTGTTTGGGACGATGGACGATAGTGATAGGCAATAAATAGCAGAGCATCTCAATGTATTAAAAAAAATCAAGCCATTTTATTCAACAGATAGAAATCAATGTACATCTGAATGAAAGCATATCCCGTCTTAGAACGGCAATAGAATCAGACAGAAAGGAATTAAGCAAATCATACGTAGAACTTACAGAGATTGAAAGAAGATTTATCTTACAAAAGCTAAAATTAGAGCAGGTGGTAAAATTGAGAATTTTAGAAGAACATTTAAATCAAGTTATTTACAATGTAGCCTTATTTAAATACGGGTTGATTCACCCTAGTCTTTTGACGATTTAAGAAATAAACGAGACTTTTGTCTTCTACAAACTAAAACAAGTGAAAGCAGGACTACTTAAATACAGTAGATACCTTAGTATTAGCAATAAAAATTCCAGATAGATATCAGATAGTTGACCTAAAATTAATACCTAGTAGCAATACCTACAGCCAACAAAAAGAAGTAGAAGAAGGTGACCATTATTTCTTAAAAGTAAATAACAGTAAATAAATTACCGGAAATAAAGGAAATCGGTGATAGTTCTATAATTTGTAAAAATTAACAAGATCAAGATATAATAATTAAGTGTGATGATAGAAAAAGAAAACTAACCGGAAACTATCTAATAGTTATTAACAATTGTACAATCGATATAATGAATAAAACATTTGCTAATTCCAATGTAAAATTTAAAGAAAAGTTCTATTATTATGATTAAATAAACTATAATTTCACCAAAGCTTTGAATTTTGAAGATATTACTATAAAAAATATTGAAAATCTGAAACATATGGTATAAGCTTAATGAAATTTCAATGAAATGTAAACTACTTTGCAAGCTCAGCTGTAACCTGCATCTTGATCATAGTAATAATTTTCATTTTAGAATAAGCGCGAAAAAACAAAAACGTTAAGATATCAATTGAGGCACTTGGTGAAAATAAGCATCCCTCCCGACAAATTCAGGAGAATTTTGATCTGAAGGGAGGAGAGGTTATATACCCTTTACATTCTTAACAATCTTTTCCATATAATGCACGGGTGCAATCACCCATATCATTTTCGCATTCCTTTCATTTACTTTATTTTCTTTCCATTTTTCGGAGTAGGGCATATCACTCACCGGTCGTCTTAAATTACGGCTACACACGCAACCGAAAAAGCTGAGTAAACAACTGCCGCGGTCGGAAGTTTATATGCACAGACGGCTCGAAAACCGCCAAAAACACGTCGTTCGCGGTAATAAAACCCATTGGATCGACCATTATACAAGCCATCCTTTCAAAAACAACGTCGGTATTCTTAGCAGGAGTCCAAGCCGAATATGAAGCTATTAAAAGGTTTTCACACACTGTCGGCAAATGGACCATCTGCTCTAACACCAAAAAAATCAGCCCTGTCTTACCCTTAGTCGAACTTACTGAATTTTATTCGAATGCGCCTGGGACACATCCAACTGACATACCAATATCTTTTAAAACAAGAGGCACCCCCGATATGCCCAAAATGCAACTGCATTATCACGATATATCACCTTTTGTGATCATGCTAACTTTTATTAAGTAATCCTCTTCAACACATGGACTCCAATAAAAATCAGCAAACTATACTTTAGCTACTCCAAGATCCAAATTACAAAAACATTTATCTCATAAATAAACTACTCTACCTTTACAATATTAAAATCTATACAAAAAAAAAATAATAATAATAATAAATAATAAAAGTGTAACATACTCGTATATTAACTCTATCATCTGTGTACTAATTATGTCTACTTTTTTTCATGAAGAGTCGAAATCCTTTGATGTTAGTGCTCTTAAAAATTGTATTAATAATAGATCTATAATTTATTTTTATTGTAATGTTTATAAATAAATAAATGGATAAATGATATTATTTCACTGCAAGAAACGCATCTGGCTTATAAAATAGACCCCTTAAAACCAAAGTCATATTTTGTTTCCTTAACCAATTTTCCTCCCAATTTGATGTCTTTGCAAGAAGTCGGAATCCTTATAAAAAAAAAATCTCCCCTATACCCCTTAACTAATTCAATCAAACATTTTATCGACTGCTATTCAGGTTTATATAGGGTTTAAGGTAATAATCATCTCTGTCTATATTCCGCCTAGAGAAATATGTTAATTCAGCAAGTGCAGCCACCATATATACTTACAGGCGATTCTAACTCCTAGAGTGAGCTATGGGTTTATCCTAACGTGAACAAGAATGGCTCCCACTTCTCCACTCACAATAAGCTTGTCCATATTGATGTTACATATTGTTCATCAATACTATTCCCAAAAATATCCTTGCACATTTCCAATAATTAGCACAGTAGCGACAATTTTCCAATACCAATTTCCCTGCTATTGACACCGGCACACACCATTTTTAAACGTATTTCAAAATACAAAGAAAATCTGACTAATTGGCTCTCTTTTAAGGCTAAAATTAAACCGTACCTTTAAAAACTAATTCAGCTCCTTCTTGTATAGGGTTTTCAAATAGGGACTTGACTTTAATTTAATTTGTGAACGCACTCTTTCACTAATCATCAAACTGTCACTGTCAATTTATTCAGTAAAGTCAACATTTTCATCAACAAGCAACTTCTGTAAATTATAAAAATTTTCTACAGATATTCGGAGTCGGTGACTGCAATCTTAAGAGCGTTAACTCCAATTTTCGGTCGTAATTCACGCCCTGGTAGACAGGCAATAACAAGTTTAGTGCAAAAATTTGAGTCTACATATTCGTTGTCTGATGTTGCCGATGACAACGGGTTGGTCGAAGTGTTGCAAATATCGTTGCTGTTCAGACGTCCGTAGCAAACGATCCAAATAGGTCAATTCCACGGCGTTCTCAAGAATTGGGCATCGCTCAGACCACATGATAGCGTATTTTGTGTAAGAATCTTGGTTTACACCCATACAAGATCAATCTGACTAAAGAATTGAAGCCGATGGATCATTTAAAAAGACGCACGTTCTTGATTAGGTTCTGGAGAAGATGCGCCAAGATGATGAATTTCATCGCAAAATTATCTTCAGTGACGAAGCTCTTTTTTGGCTCAATGGGTTCGTCAATATTCAAAATATGCATTATTGGCCGGGTGAAAACCCACATGTGCTTCATGAATCACCACTTCATCCACAAAAAATAACTGTTTGGTGCGATTTGCATGCGGCGGGCGTTATTGGGCCATATTTTTTCGCCATGATCACCGATTATTTTTGGCCCGAATTGGAAGATATGGACTTGCACGACATGTAGTTTCAACAGGATGGTGCCATAAGCTACACAGCACACGCTACAATCGATTTATTGCAGAGTCAGTATGGTAAGCGTGTTATCTCAATACATGCGAGAGTCGATTGGCCGCCTCGTTCGTGCGATTTAACGCTGCTTGACTATTTTCTGTGGGGCTATGTTAAGTCATTGGTTTATGCCAATACGCCGACGACGTTGGAAGAGCTCAGAGCCAACATTGAGAGCCAACATCAGAGAAAACAGAGTCGTTGAAAATTAGGTCCAACGACCGCTGCAAACGTGCCCGCGGTGGCCATATGAACGAAGTCGAGTTCCATTCATAAATGTTTTGATTGTACTTCAAGCCAATAATAAAGTTTTTGAAATATCTCAAATGGTTTGCCTTTTATTTAAAAAAAAGTTGTTAAGTCGTTATTAGAAAACAGAGAAGCTTCCATTTTCCTTCAGACGATTCGAAACGCTGCAAATGGTTCCATCCTTAAGTCATCTCCAATAACATTTAAGCAAACTGTGCCCTGGTGGAACCCTGATCCCACTAAGCTTAGAAATTTAAAAGCTTAAAGGAGTTTACAGGAAGCATTAATCCAAACTTATCCACCAGCACAGTTTGGTGACGCATAAGGACTCTTACGGGAAACGCGTTACGTAACCAAACCGGATGTATCAACACATCAAATGGTTTGGTAACTTATCTTTACGAAATCTGAAATTTTTTCACACATACCTGGTCACTCGATCCTAAAAATTTAAATTTTCCATCAACGTTCATCATAAAGAAACAGGAATCTTTGAATATAATTCGACAACCTGCAATGAACGTAGCAGCACAACGTATTGAAACTGATATCAGCTTCAGTTTAAAAGCTGCTTATGTAAACTAAATGGAAGAACACCAGGTCGGGAAAAAATCTAATCTAAGAACGATATTACCGGTTTCGCCAAACCTCTTTCAAAAGTTCTCGACAAAATTATTGCTTACAGGATTTTATGATTTTCTGAGCTTAAAAACCTCCTAAGTACTAACCAGGTCGCTTTTAAGCCAAAAAGAGGATGTTTAAATGCCCTAGTTCACATTAAGTACGTTGCCACAAACACGCGCTCAGCACGATATCACATTACCATGCTTGCCTTTGATTTTGAAAAAGCTTTCGACCGCACAGGCATTAACCTAATCCTTGACAATTTAAGGGAATGGGGAATCAACCCAAAAATACTCGAATACTTAAAATCAATAGCAATAGAAAATGCTACATTAAACTCGAAACATGTTTTTAAAAGTTATGCCACTCGATAATGGTACCCCACTAGGATCTCCCATATGTTTTGTAATCGCTTTTAACCAAATAAATGATATAATATCTAAATACAAAAATGTAGATCACTGTATCTATGCAGACGATGTACATATACTATGTAAATACAATAATCTAAATAAAATAAAATGCGTTCTGTCCCGATTGCTTAACGAAATTAGTGAGTGATTCATTTCTTCTGACCCAAATCTATCTTCAGAAAAGAGCAAACTAATTGAAAAAAAAATTGTACAAGTATAGAGCTCTTTATTAACAACACTAAAATAGATACGATTAGAAACCTCACTGTATTAGTTTTAAGAAATCATTAGCGTCAAAGCTTAATATCATAAAGTATTAAGCATCAAAAAGAAGTAATGTTCATGTTAATTCACTGTGTTATCTTGTATATTAAAGATGTTAGTCTCAAGTAAACTTGATTACTATTGACCATTTACGGTTCCTGTTCAAAATTAACGAAGATCATAATCTCACCAACATACCATCAAGCAGCAAGGAGGAGGCTAGGTGCCTTCTCAAACACTCCAACTATAAATATACTTGCTGAGGCCGGAAGAACGATACCTGTAAATCATTAGAAAACCCAATGTTAATGTTTTTCAAACAGGTTGGATAATAGTGAGGATACTAATAAAGCCTTTACTCACAAACGCAACAAGAGGATCCCTTCCGCTATACACTGCATCGTGGAGACCTCTAACAAACTAAACTTATCACTCAGCAAAATAGCCAAATATACACCAATTCAACTGCCATGGACCCTTCACAATGAATCAATTCCTTATCACTTACAAGAGCTCCGAAAGGACCTAACTTCTCCCGACATTTACAGGACACAATTCCCTGAAATCTTCTCCGACCTGAGAAATAAAGGATGGAATTTCTTATATACATACGGCTCTGAAAACAACACAGCTTGTAAGTCAAGAAGATTCCTTATTCATCCAAGGTATCCTAGCAAACATTGCCTTCATTTACACAAATGAAGCAATTGAAACAAAAAAATTCTGGAAGCTGCAAAGAGATGCTTACTAACAGCAGGTAAATGGACTATCTGCTCTGATAGTCGAGAGACGTCGCGAATCCTCGTAATGATACTATTAGCGTAGCCAAGATTTGATATATTACTATATAATTAAATCAATGTTAAAGATAAAACTCATGTGGACACCAGGTCATGCTGCAAACTCCGTGCTTAAGGCAAACTTCACCTACAACGCCCCTTCTCGGCTGGACGCAAAAAGACACATAAATCAGGAATGCCGTTACCAACAACTACTAGAATGGGAACATTATAAATACTACTACAGTACATTTAACCCAAATACCCAACAAACATTTGTAAATCATATAGCATATTTACTCACCAGCATCTGATCAGAAGGGAGTGCCCTGCTATCTGCCCACAACACATTTGTTGAGTCCATGCTTCATATAAACTCAGGCAACACTGAAAAACACTTCTAACCAGAGCCAAAATCTACTGGAGCTCCTCAAGATTCCAAATGAGGCGGTTGGTTGTGGACTGGTATGATGTATGTTGAATACATTGTGAATTGTAGTTCGGATTGCTGGTGGGTATTGGAGCCATAGGTATATGCGGTTACTGTGAGTTAAAATGACTTTGTTTGTGTGAATTTTTGGTTACGCTGATAGGTATTTATGTTATGGTAAATGAATTGTAAATGGATTGCCAATTTTCGTTTCTGTATTTTGGTTGGATTTAAATTTCTTTGGATAGTAGTTTGTCTGTAATTGTATGTTAATAATTGTGAAATTTTATGTGTTTCGGTATATACTAGTGTTCTGTTAGTGATTAGTTTGGATTTGTTAATAGAAAGCAAAGAGTCGTAATTGGTCGTTAGATTTCTCCCTCTTGTCTTTTTTACGACTCCTGTGATGTTATTCATTCAAGGATATGTCTTCACAACACAGCCTTAACTCCATTTTGATGGAAGAAGACGTTCATCCTTAAAGTTAAAGTCGCCTACCTTTAAACGTGGCTATGGTTCAACCATTAACGTCACTGTTATTACCACTACTGCGCTTGCGACGTTCTTTGGATGGTCTTCCAGCGATCAACGTATCCGTGCGTGTCTGTAAATGCATCTGGTTCTGAAATAGTTAAAAGTTCTTCGCCTATTAGAAAGTGTGCTGGGGCTAGTGCGCGGAAGTCATCTGGGTATTCCGATAGGGGTAGGGGTCTCGACTTGAGACACACTGAGACAAAAACATGACGAGCTGCTAAAAAGTAATTGTAAATTCACCGACAATATTTTTGAAATGGTACTTGAAACACTTCACTCCAGCTTCAAACAGTCCTCCGAGATGCGGTGAAGCCGGGGGACTGAAATTTCACTTGATTCCTTGCATCGCTAAGATCTCGGCAACCTCCATTTAATCGTGTCCTGCATTTTCCATCAGGCGGTATAGTTCCCTTTCGACGCCCACGAAGTTGGCTCCGCAGTCACTGTAGATCTGACCAAAGACTCCCCAACATCTTGGTTCTACGACTCTTTCAGGACCGGATATTGAGTATCCGGTATGTATGCGTTTACTCCTGTGTGATAGAATGGTCTTAATGCCGTCACTTTTAATTCCCATTACTTGCTTGGCGGTTTTAGTTCGGTATCGATGACATATAACGCAGCTGTTGATTAATTTTTTAATGGTTCCTTTTGTCCTTTGTATCTAGTATTTCGTCCTTATACATGTCAGCATTGACTGGGTCCCACTATACAGTGTTTTCTCATGTTCATCGCGTAGTACGGGGGTGGTATTTCACTTGGTGCCGGTGACTTGGGTGTAAAATAATTAGGCGCTGTTTGTTATACATGAAGTCTGCGTCTCCCCCCACGCAAAGTGTGCATTCGCTGTCAATAAACTGACCAAGCGATAGCCTTTCTTTGGCCTTGCAAATCTCCTCCGGGAACATTTCGCGTTGAACAAAATTCCCATTGGTCGGGGGTCTTAATCTTTCGCCCGTGTCTATACGCCGATCCCACCCTCCGTTCATCTGTTCGCCGAATATAGCCATGAGAAACTACAGTTGATCCATACTCAGAATCATAGTTCAAAGCGCCAACATCTCCGTACCCTAATCCCAATACGTAAGCTAGGTGTTTCTTGGTGGAAGAACTATCCACAAATACTAAAATAAGATAAAAACGAATTGTAGAAAATTCTGAAAATAAAGATATCGACGCAAAATACAATCAACTATAGAATAGCAAATGGATTTTAAAAAAAACAAGAATATGGTTTACCATCAAAAACTTTTGTTTACCAAAAAGCGGTATAGCTATTCACATGATACAAACTTCCCAGCCACCTTTTATCAAAAAAACTACCCTTAACTACCAGCATCGCCTACACCCCTTTCAAGTCAGCGTTCGGATACAAGAAATAAATTATTTAGAACTAACATCAGCCATAGGCAAGCTTTATGAAAAAAAAACCCGCAGAGAAACCTCATGTAGAAATTTCTAGAGGCATTGTAACTCGCCATCTGTTTAAAATGAAGCGTTGGTTTTCATCAGTTTTGTACAGACTTTTAAGTAATTTGAAGAAATTTATGACTGCCTTGACTTTGTTTTTCTTGGTACTATTTCCTCAAACGCGTTTTTCTCATAACGGCTTTTTTTGAATTTGCGTACACGCTAGTTTAAATAGTTTTCAACCAATCGTTTTGAAAATTGGCAGTTACTTTCTTCATAGTTACGCTCTATATGAATCTAAAATCGGAATATTATCATTATATTAAAATATTTTTTTTTTTGTAAAAAATTTGTAAAAATAGCAAAAAATCATGTTTTTTTTTTGTTTTGATACCTATAAAAAATTCAATTTTCTATTTTTTGATTGCTTTTAGGTTCATATAGAAGAAAGACATAAAAGTAAGTTTAAACCTCGTTTGATTGCAGATGAAAATTACGGCTTACAGAATGTACGCAAATGTTGAGTCTGATTGTGACATGCAATATGGGGTCGCTAATATCTATATATACTTAAATATAATCTATAACTTAATAAGGTTTGCTAAGAGATGGCGTAACTTGTATTATTCCATTGTTATAATTCCATTGGAACATGCGTTAAAAAACTACTGCCATTGTACGTCATTTCAGTATATGTCATTCATTTGAAGCGTAAACAACAATAATTTTTTTAATCGAATATGTCGAACTTTGTGCCTGAAAAAGTGTTTTTGCGGGGAGTTCTTCTTCATTACTTTAATATGAAGAACACTGCTGCCGAAAGCCATCGTATTTTGGTGGAAGTTTATGGTGAACATGCGCTAGCTGAGCAAACATGCCAAAAGTGGTTTGACGATTTAAAAGTGGTGATTTTGGGTTGGAAGACGATGAACGTCCTGGGCAGCCAAAAAATTTTGAAGATGAAGAACTGAAAGCATTACTCTATGAAGATTGTTGCCAAACACAAGAAGAGCTCGCAGAATCTTTGGGTGTCACTCAAGCAACCATTTCAAAATGTTTAAAAGTAGCTGGATATATTCAAAAGCAAGAAAATTGGGTTCCACATGAACTCAAGTCGAGAGACGGTTTTGCATGTCCGAAATGCTGCTGGAACGCCACAAAAGGAAGTCAACTTTGCATCAGATTGTTACTGGTGATGAAAAATGGATCCATTACGACAACCCCAAGCGCAAAAAATCATATGTGAAACCCGGCCAACCAGCCAAATCGACGGCAAAGCCGAATATCCATGGCGCGAAGGTAATGCTCTGTATTTGGTTTGATCAGATGGGTGTGCTGTATTATGAGCTGCTAAAACCGAGTAAAACCATCAACGGACAGCGCTACCGAACACAATTAATCCGTTTGAAGAGAACAGTATTCAAAAAACACCTGGAATATGCGACCAGACACGAGGCAATAATTTTCCATCATGACAACGCTCGGCCCACGTTGCTATTCCGGTTAAGAACTATTTGGAAAACAGTAGATGGGAAGTCTTACCCCACCCGCCTTACAGCCCAGACCTTGCCCCTTCTACAATATAAAGTCCAGGATTAACTACCAAGGTTTAATGAACATCCGCGCAAAAGTCAACCACGAGTTGTGAGCTAAAATTGAAAAGAATCAAAGGATCAGAATAAGCGTCATAATGTACACTTAAAAAAATTTAAAAAAAAATTAAATAATCTATACAGTTTGCAAGAAAATTCAAGCTAAAAATAAGCCTTTATATCAGAAAGAATTCGTAGCAAGGACAAAAAAGTAACCGTTCTAACGGCGAGTGCTCATAGAATTCATCAAGCTTATATTAAGAATATTAATTAAACAAGAAGTAATTAAAATGTTTATGTTACGAGTATATATTTAAGAGAAAAATATATGCACACTATACACACTTTACTTATAATGCAACTATAGCCATTCATTATTAGGAAAACTATGATGTCATTGGCTCAAGTCTAAATAACTTTAAGATATATTATTTCAATTACAAGAACTATAAATTAAAATTAGGGTTATGTATTTTGTTATGGATAGCTCAAACGGCACAAACAAAAAAAATATTACCAGTATAATTAGGTCAACAAACGAATGACAGTGACACCGACACTGAAAATATTGTAGCAACTACTAACAAATTCAGGTAAAAAAGTAATTTGATTATGTCAGTAAAATATTATCATAAATAAAGGTGCAAAGAAGAATCAAGTGATTTTTGAGTTGATCACACACCAACAGACTTACATCGAACTATTATTTGTAAACTTAAAATTAACTAGTGCGTTTTACTTAATCTGGTTGATTGCTGGTTCATAGTGAATACAAGATATCGTATTAAAATTGTGTTTTTATTTCACCATAGACTATTTCTGATTGATTGCTGCTTAATTGTGAATTCAAGATACTCGTTCAGAGTTAATACCGCAGTCTCAAACCAGGCATAAAACTAGTTCGAGGATAGAGTATAGGCAAACTTGCAATGAATTTATCAGTGGAGTTATTAGCATTAACATTTATTTTTACTGGTTGTTTCATATACGAATATGTATGTATAAAGTGAGAAATTGTAACAACAAGGATAAAATATTAGTAAGACAAAAATTAGATATATGTTTTCAAGTCTCCGAGCGTCATTTAACGATGTCTTAGAACAAAAGTGAAGAGTGGTAATAATTAATATTCGGACAGGGAGAATTATTACTATGCAGTCACAATAGTATAGATAGTAGAGAAATTGGTGCAATTGACAGTGGCAGTTCGATTGAAACAATGTCTGAAATCCCAATTAACGTTCATGTTAGAAGCCATGAGATATTTATCTTCATCGTTTCTTTTAACGATGCTTTCGAATTAGCAACTGCATCACAAAACAATGTACTCTTCAAGTACATTAAAACAAAAATACGTATTAATGCTACCAGAATTCTGATGAACAAACGAGTTAGAGACTGGGACTCTCTAAAAAACAACTAACGTTACTATTCTGGAAGTCTCACAGTGCTCTGAAGGAACTAACCGAAAATCCACGTACAACCCACGAAGAGCTATTACACCCGCTCAAAGTTACTGCATGGTGTGCTGGCCAAACGACTGATGTGGATGGCAAGCGCCGTGCTAAATGACTTTCTCCTTCCTCATTTGGATGGACTGGACGAAATTTTAAAGCCTGCATTTCCGACTCGCAGGCCGGCAAGATCGCCTGATTTCCCGACTTAATGAAAAACGATTATCAATTATCAGATAAACGTAATCTAAAAGCAGAACCAAAGTTTTTAATTCACAAAAAACATTACAGCCAAAGAACATCGGGTGACAATTTTTGCGACACCTTGTACATGTACATATATACTCATACATAGGTAAACATATAGCTTGCTTAATACGAAAGAAACATATATGTATAGTCTAAAAATTCTGCATTCTTTCATGCCCATTAGGTCAACACAAAACATTTTTAAACACTGAATTAATAACTACTGTACAAACTTAATAAGCACATCGGCGTACAGTAGACTTAGAGATTCCATATCCATTCCATTCCACGTAATTATCAACAATTTTTCATGAGAAACATCTATTGTAATGTTAATACCGGGTGGGCCAAAAGTCCCTTTCCTGTGTAAATTTTTAACAACTTTTGAATGAAAGGATAAAAACTAATGAAATAAATTACAAATAAAAGTTTATTTAATGGAAATTTTTTTTTTTTTATTATGATGGAAGTTTGTCAGCGTTATTTGCACGAATTCTTCTCGAATGTTGAGTTTCAGCTCCTCTGTAGTGTGTGGTTTGCTAATGTTAACCTTTTCTTTAGGTAACCTCATAAAAAAAAGTATAGAGCCGACAGATCAGGCGGTCGCGGTGGCCATTCAATATCACCGTTTTGAGATAATGCGAGCAGCATGAGAGGTAGCTCCGTCTTACTGAAACCACATGTTGTCTGCTTGTATGGGTGGAAAAAAGACGTCCTGAAGCATTGTTCTGTAGCGATGCACATGCTTGCACCCGCATCATTTTCAAAGAAATATGGTCCACACTAAACACTGATATGAAGTGAGTGTAAGGGCCGTTAATGGAGATTTTTGGGAGTCTGTGTGCCCCAAAATCTGCAATTTGGCTTGTTTACAACTCCACTCAGATGAAAATGTGCCCCGTCACGCATCATAAAATTTTCTAAATATTCTTGGTCATTTTGAGCAATGTTAAAGACAGTTATACAGTACTCCAAACGTTTTTCTGGGTCCCCAGGATTGAGTTGTTCGACCAACTGGATTTTGTAAGGGTATAGGTGCAGATATCTCCTTAAAATCCGATGAATCGTGGGACGCGATATGCCTAACTGTGTTGAACGTCGTCGTGCCGATGTTTCAGGATCGGCTGCAACATTTTCACAAACCACCTGAATGTTTTAGGCCGACCGTCCATAACGAGGTCTACCGATAAGCCTCACATCTCCAATGTTCCCATATTGCTCAAATTTGGACATTATTGCACGCATAGGGGAGCTGTTGGAGCATTTCGAACTCCATAAGATTGCCGGTAGGCACGTTGAGTGTAAATTATTGATCGCTGTGCGATCGTGCAGTGCTCCATGTCAAATCTACCAAGTTTTATGTCTGCAACAAAAAAAAAAAATAAATCTATAAATAAAAAATTATTATTTTTTTTACATACGAAAGAGACTTTTGGCCAGTATTAAGTTATTTTAGGTAGTATCACAAATATTTTATTAAAATTGAAGAACTCCAAAATGTGATAGTACATACAGGATCGATACATTTTTCTTTTCCACGCCTTAAACATAATTTCTTTAATCTAATTTCTTTCGCGATTATCGCTACTGCTATGCTTTCGTGGCAAAGACATTTTTTCGATTACGTACTTTTAATAAGAAAAAGTAGGTAAAATTACCCGTCAACTTTTATTTGTAAGGTTATATCCCCTATTGAACAAAATTTATAAAATCATTTTCTCTTGTCAAACATAATCTCACAAATAAGCCAAATTTACAAAAAATTTGCAACTTGTAAATTACAAATTTGCTGAAACGAAAAGTTAAATATTCCCACAAATTTCAATTTATAGAATACAACTAGAAATACTCGTATGTAATAACCAGAGTTTGGTTAAACAAATTTTGTTAAAAGATGCTTGTAAATTCAAATTTTTAAGTTGATGAAATACCTAGGCCACTGAGCAGTCACAAATTCACAAATTTAATGTTTCTTCCGATAATCTGACTTTTTTAAATAAATTTCATATTAAGGAACTACACTTTTCTAAATAAAATAATAATTTTTTATAGGGTATATGTTCACTTGAAAAGCGCTATAAGAAGTATTTGATGTTACGTTGCTATAAGTTATATTGGGGGTGGCCGTGGTGTAGTGGTATATGCATAGACTCCTCAAGCAGAGGGTCGCGGGTTCGAATTCCGTACGAGGCAATTCTCTGAAAAAAGTCTTTTCATGAAATTTGTATGACTTAAAGGCATAACACTGATGTTGGAGTGGTTGCTGCTGGCTGGGCTAAATGTAACGAACTAACAACTAGCACGTACTAAGATTAACTGGTTGAGAATGCATTGGCTCAAGTTTGACAACCACCTCTGGGAAAAATATCGAAACCTAATACATTAGAGTTTCAAACTAAATATTTATAAATATTTAAATTAAAAATAAACTAAAAAAAATGATGTTATTATATATGTATACAGTAAGATCGTATAAGAAGACAATTGTTTTCTAAGTTTTAATTTAAATAGATATAAATAATTTCTGTAAGAAACGCCGAAAGATAAAATATAAGCGTTAAGTTTAATTTGGAGTGTCCGCATCAGGGCAGTAAGATAATTTTAAATTAATTGTGCTAATTTTTGAATAAGACATTTTTTTTTTGAATGCATTTAAAAAATAAATAAATAGTGTTTTGTCTTTTAAATCGGACGGTTTAAAGTTCCTACCAATCACGCCCGGATTTTTTTTTTTTTTTTTTTTAAGGCAGCTACAATCTTTTAAGATGATTGGTTATGGTACATAGAATAAAACACAAGTCTTATTACACTAATACTTAAGTCTTCCCATTTAAATGTCGGATGCCACAGATGGAGGGAAATAACCACTGAGACCAGGAATCCTTCTTTCTCTCTCCGTCCGATTTTCCTAAAAACTTAACACGTGCTCAGGCATTTTAAGTATAATCATACCCACTTGAGCGTTGAGTTCTTAAAGGAAAAATAAAAATTATAAAAAAAAACCAACGGTGTTGCAATGCTATGTTTCAAGTCAGTAATCTTTTAAATGGTAAAAAACTCGTTTGATATGCTACAACCAATTGCACAAAGAAACATGTACTAACATGTAGGATATATACTTTTATTTTTAAATAAAAATCCAAAAACTCAAAATAAATGTAGCTTTACGTTCTAGAAATTTTTGTTATTAAAGAATGTCGACACTCTCCAAACTTGTAAGAGCAAGATCTACCTCTACGTCCTAACATTTCTGCATTATAATATTCATTGTCAGGCAATATGTTACTGTCATCGTAAGTTAAAGATGGCCTAAAATTGTTAAAATATCTAAATAAGTAATAATGTTTAAGTAAATTTATTTATGAATCTTACGTCATTATTATATGTGCTATTTCAGTCAGTACGCTAGTTCCATGATAAAATGGTACACTCGCAACTTCGCAAATACTTCTAAGAACACAACTTCGTCCATTCAAACCCAGACTAAAAAAAAAATTTTTTTAAAATGGTTACAAAAAGTTAAAACATATAAAATGTCTAAATGATTAATAGTTGTTAAGTACATTTACTTTATCATTTCGTTTAACAGCTTTTAATATTATAAATCCATATATCTAAGAAATAAGCTATATTTTTATTATTTGATGCTACCATATTTTAACGTTTCTAAGTTCTAAAGCATCTTCAACATTGAAGTATGATATTTTTTCATTCTCAAATACTCTGTGTGACAAGTTTAGTTTTTTTTTTTTTTTTTGTGTAACATAAGGTATTTCTTTATCAATTGGGAATTCTCTTTGTAGTTGTAGAAGTAGTAGCCGAAAAAGCCGAGTTACAAAAATCGTTGCACTAATATTTAGCGAAGGGTTACATTAGGGCAAATGAATCAGAATTTGTTTCACCTATTGTTCTTATAAAGAAGAAGTCGGGTGAGTTTAGAATATGCGTAGATTATCGTATGATAAATAAGATAACTTTTAATGATTTTTACCCGATTCCCTTAATAGATGACCCTTTAGATAGATTAGCAAATAAGAATTTTTTTTTTACAAAGTTTGATCTTAAAAATGGTTTCTTTTATATATACCTACATCCGGATACACATCTTTTATTACTCCCCTCGGCCAGAACGAATTTTTAAGGATACCATTTGGTCTCAAAAATCCCCGTCGAACTTTCAAATGTTCATAAATAAAATTTCATTTTAGCGGACATATTAAAAAGACTCGTTGAAAAGCTCGAACTGATGTTAGATAAGTGTGAGTTTTTGCAAACCAGTACTGAGTTTTTAGGATAGATGATTTCTTGAAAAGGATACAAGCTAATGGAAGAGAGTTGCAGGCTATACAAATTTCCCAGTTCTAAAAAATTCCCATGAATTGCAGAGTTTCCTATCCCTATGTTCCTACATCCTACTGTTACTACTTTTGATAACACGTCAATTATGTACTTAAAAATAAACTTTATAATTTCGTGCTCCGGTGTAAGAGGTGACGGCAGGCACAATCCAAAGAAAGAAAGCTTACAGCCCACAACCAACCTCCATAACTTTGGTTGGTACCAGATTTATCGTAGACAACATCCACACGATAGGTCTAAGAACAGACTAATGATTATGACCGCCTTAAAGTAGACAAGCCAATCAAAGTCTAGGTTGTTTAGTCTTACTTTTGGGTTATTAAAAAGAATAATAAATATTACGCTTACGTGACAAATGTCACTTTAAGAAATTGGTATAGCGTTACGCCACTTAAGTTTGGCATTATGTGGAACGTAAACCTTTGTATGACAAATATTACGTTCATCATTATTATTATATTATTACCTTAAGCAAAACGCCACTTTTCAGCGTTCACGAATTTTTAAACGCCTGTTTGTTGTAAGCTGATTAAAAATTATATTGCTTGTTTTTAAACGCCTTGTTTTTTTTATAAATTTGAATCATTTTGACATGCAATAACTATTTATTCTTGCAAAAGGGTTAAGCTAACGAACCTGCAACAGTTTCAAAGACTTTTAGAATTAATGGAAAATGATCCTTCATTGGCGATTAATTTTCGGAGAGGTGTCCCACAAACGGAGGATAAAAAAACAAATGGGAATCGATTTCAAATATCTTTAATTGCATGGGACCAACTGTTAGAGCAGTTAACGAATGGCAGAAGGTATATAAATTTTAATAAAAACTTGATTAAATTCATTTTTCAAGGATTTCTTATGCGGCAGGTTTGGTTTTGATGCAAAATTTAAAATTTAAGGTAAAACAAGAACAGCTTTATAACAAAAAGCAAATGAAGGCAACTGGGTAAAGACCTTGCAAAAAAATATTTGAATGATGTAGACAAAGCTATTTTTAATTTGGTTCAGCTAAATAAAGCTTTTGTGCCAGAAGGACATATATTTGGCGGTTCTAATACAATCCCAAGTTTTGAAACAATGTGCATGCAAGTCAAAGTTCCTACAACACCTATCATTTCCACCACTTCTGCCAATCAACAGATTGTTAATTCACCTCTTGTCGTTCGCTTTGTATTATAAGGTTTAGATGTCCTTAAAAAGAATTGAGAAATATCTTAAAGATAATGCAAAGTACGAAAGAAAGTGGAATTAGAGGAACGGAAGTTTAAAGAGAATTAAAGCAGCGATTGAAGGAAAATGAGCTTAGGTTAGCTGAACTGGAAATAAAAAAAGACAAAAAAAAACACACAAACTTCTTCCTCTTGAAAAGAAGAGTCTGTATAAGTATAAGTTTTAGTTTTAATTAGTTTTGAATTAGATGTAATTTAAGCATGAATAAATCTCTATTTATTTTCTAAAACAAATTTAATTATAAAGTAAACGGTTTCTGATAGTAATGGCTATCTGATTATTTTCGTTGGGGATATTTTCAAATGAGTTTTCGCCTCCATCTGAAATATTTTCGGAAATTGAAGGAAGTTGGTGCTTCAGTTTTGTAGTGAATACAAATGATATGCAGAGCTAAGCAAACACTTATAATTTTGATTGATTAGTTGGGGTTGTAGTGCGATTATCTTGCACCAAGAATTCATCTGAAACGGTTCTTAAGAACACCAATGATTCTCTCAATGATATTTCGAGACCTTGAATGCCTCATGTTAAATTCGGCTAGTGCCTTCTTGAGGATCTCTAAATTGTGTTATTAAAAACGGCTCCTGCGGAAATCCAGTATCGCCTAAAAATTCGATAATTACCTAGTGCGTTTCATGAAGACACTTTAAAATTACCTAGCAACTACATATTTTGATCTTCGCTGTCGAAGTTTCTTTGTAAAATTCACCGAATTCCAAATAAGGAAGTCATGACTAGCTCTACAATGTCTAGCATCTACCTTCCTTATACGCATTTTATGATCACACACCTTAAATAAGAGTTTCATGTAAATGAATTTTTAATATTTTATACAGAATAGCATAAAAACATAATATTTAAGCTATACCAGCTTAAAAAAGAGATGCTGTTGATCTTTTTTAGGAGCTTGGAATCTTACGTGGCTACTGTCGATACATTCAATTATTTCCGGTATTCGTGCTTTCTGATAAAAAAAAGTTTTGGCTTCCCTTTTTTCTTCACTTGAATAGCGAGCATTTATTCAAAGGGGGCAAAGATGTGCTTCCATATTTTCAAACATTTCTTTAATAAATATGCTCATGGTTGTTTATGCGATTCCCAAATTGAAGCCATTGCCCAACCCTTTTTGATAATTGCCTTCGGCAAAAAATCGCAACTCTTAAAATAAGAGGCACCGATAATACTTTTACTTTTAGTTCATTCAGAAGATTAATAAAAGCGTTTTTATTTAATATAAAATCTAAATCTAAAAATATAATTATATTGGAATGATATGTTGAAAAGCTTCTCTTTCGGTACTTACTTCGAATCTGGTAAGTCCAAAGTATTGGATTTACATCTTTGTGTTCGCCTTTCTCTCAAAAGGTTTATTTTGTAATCCGTTATTCGTTTTTATAGTTTACTCTTGAACAAATTTGTTTTTGAAACTAAAATCAGCTTCACTTTAAAAATGTTATAATAGTAACAAAAGAAAACAATAAAAAAAGACTATTTGCCTAGCAGCGATAATAAAACCAACATAAATAGTTTTGACATCCTTTCCCCCGATGAAGGTAAAGACGAATATACCAATAAAATATACAAACAGACATACAAACAACAAGGACTAACAGCAAAAGACCAAATATAATCTACACAAAACCCCAAACAATATGTGTACAAGACGTTAGATTCATTGGAAATTTAATAAAAGCTTTACATCATACTGACAAAAACACATTCGAACTAAAATCGCTTCCAAAGGACGAAATTTAAATTCAACCACTCGATTCCACAAACTACACTTTAATAAACATGCTTAAAAAAAAGAAACGTGATACCTACAAATCATTTACCAAATAAAAATGACAAATTTTCTGAGTAGACAGATAAAGGACACAAAGTTGTCAACATTCACAACATAATCCAACGCAACACCAAAAAACCTTCATCCTTACTCCTTATCGAGCTTGAGACAAACGCAAATATTGTAAAAAAGACATCTAAAATATTACAAAGCTACTTCACTGCGTAATATCATTTGAACCTCCTAATCAAAGAAGAACGATAGCTCAGTGTAAAAAATGCCAACAATAAGGACATACGAAAAACTTTTGCACGAAAGACGCTATATGTGTAAAATTTCAGGACAACCACAAAACCATTGACTACAAACTAAAACAAAATAGCGAGAAACTCAAATGCGTTCTTTGTGGAGAAAAACGCACCGCCAATTATAAAGGCTGTATGAAGTACAATACATTAAGA
This sequence comes from Volucella inanis, assembly GCA_907269105.1. Lineage (NCBI taxonomy): Eukaryota > Metazoa > Arthropoda > Insecta > Diptera > Syrphidae > Volucella > Volucella inanis. The sequence goes on along the minus strand of OU026156.1, from coordinate 130,993,344 downwards.
AGAGAACAAAAGAAAGAAGAAAAGAACGAACAAATGAAAATTCCAACAATGCACCAACCAGCGGACAAATACCTACGAACGTTCCTTCATAGCCATTTACAAATAGTATATTCAAAGCATCAAGACAATACACAGACAGCACATACCAAAACATCAAATGACAACTTTATTAATTTTTCAAACATCAACCAAACAAATCGAACATACCAGAATCAAACACCAAGTTTGGACAACCCACCTAAGACACTAAGACTTAGCTTACCACCTGAAGCTACTCCAAACAATGATTTATCTGAACTAAAAAAAATGTGGCGTGCCCCAGGGCAGTATGTTTTGTCCACTGCTTTACTGTAGACATACCGAGCCCAACCGACAATAATTCTCTTTTAGCAACTTTTGCAGATGACACGGGTATAATATCATCAGGCAAATATTTGATTAATAAAAACTGTAACGAGTGCTTAATATTTGGGGACTCATATAGACCAAAAACCAAACTCCATAAACGAAACCATCTAAGACTAAAATTTAGACAACTCTACTGGCTTCTCAACAAAAACTCAAAGCTATCGCCCCAAAACAAAATTTTATTACATATATAAGTCAATAGTCAAGCCTATCTGGACGTACGGTATTGAAATCTGGGGTGGGTCACGAAAATCAAACACTCAATCTATACAGAGACAAAAATTAAATATGGTACAGAAAATCGGAAGACTGGTACTTAAGAAATGATGATATTCATTGATATCTTGGCGTTTTGACAATACAGGAAGAAATAAAAAGAAAGAACAACAAAATACCAACAACAAATATCTTCCCACGGTAATTTAGAAATAATATGTATACTCCACCTGGAATTAAATACAATACGATGCTTAAAAAGATTACGACCAAGTGATCAATCTGAGTAGAATAATGAAAAAATATATATATATACATATATATCGCTAAGCCATTGTATGACTTGCTTAAAAAAGAGAAAGATATCTTCTTTGGAGGATCCTTGGATACTTCAAAGGCAAAATTAGTGGATTCTCCCATATTACCATTGTATCCATTTACAAAGCTATATTGCGAGGCTAGTTCCGTTCGTTTCGAGGCAAAATGTTGGGAAAATGCATGTGTTTTACTTTTCAAAAAGGACTTTAGAGACTGAATCAAAGTACCACAGTTTCGAGTTGAAAACATTAGCAATAATATATGTTTTACAGCGATTCCTAATTTATCTTTAGAGCAAATATTTTAAGATAGTGACAGATTGCATATATTATAACTCTTTCACTATGACTCTAAGAAGAGTTGAATTCTAAGATAGCAAGATGTTCCCTAGAGTTACAAAAATCCTATTATGATTTAGAACATAGAGTAGGTAGTAGAATGCAACATGTTGATGCTTTGAGTCGATCCACAAATGTCTTAATTTTGGAATCAAATACGTTTGAAGAAAATTTAATAATATATCATGGTAAAAATGAAAATCTATGTAAAATACGTGAAAAGCTTGAAAAGTATGAGGATAAGTTTTACGAAATGCGTAACAGCATCTTGTATAGGAAAAAAGATAACAACCCGATAGTGTTCCTCGTGAAAATGAAAATCTATGTAAAATACTTAAAAAGCTGGAAAAGTCTAAGGATAAATTTTATGAAATGCATAACAGCATCTTGTATAGAAAAAAAGATAATAACCCGATAGTGTTCCTCGTGAACGAGGATATGAAACAACATGTTCTGTTTAAATATCATGATGAAATTAGTCATGTAGGTACAGACAAAATGATCTAGCTAAATTCAAAAAGTAATTGGTTTCCGAAAATGAAAAAAAAAAGTAGTCAGCCATATAAGGAATTCTTTAAAATGTATAGTGTTTTCAAGAAGAGAGTTTTTTACATAACATACCGAAGCAAACGTCCTATCTGAAGTTATCCACATTGACCATTATGCTCCAGTAGATAATTCAAGAAGAGTAAAATATACTCTGGTTGTGATAGATGCAAGTACAAAGTTCGTAAGGCTCTATATAACTTAAACAACGAATACAAAAGAAGTGATTCTCGATATTTCAGACTACTTTATTTTATATAGTCTTCCAAAGTGCATAGTATCCGACAGAAGAAATGGGAAATATACGACCATGATTCAAAGGACGTAAGATGCCAGATGCAGGATGTCAGAGGAAAAAGAGATAATAAAAGAGATCGGGAGATCTCGGCTGACAGAATGTTGTTGTAGTAGTATGTGTAGCTTATATGTACATATATACGTATTGTAAGTAATATATATGGTTATCACTCTCTTTAGGTATCACTTAGAGAATATTGTAAAAAATTTCTTATATTACAATCGTAGTATAAGAAAAGAAAACTATGTTGATCGCGAAGAAGTGAAGACGTGTTTTATTTATTAACGTATTGTAAAGACGAGGATTAATATCAAAATACATACAAAATAAGAAGTGACAAAACGTTTATTGGCAATGAAACTTGAAAGTTCAAAAAGATAAACTCAATTAATTCAATCTATAAAGTAATTATTATATTATATATTATATATTTATTATAAAAACATGTATTATATGATTCAGCTTTTATGTTTGTGACTTGCTAATTCTTCTCGCATTAAAGACCGTAAAGTAATCCCCTGATATGGCTGCATCCTCGAACTTCTTTATGTCCTGGTGAAGGCGTTTTTCTGGTTCATCACTCACCGCTCCAAGGTTTTTTGGAAAAAAAATCAAAATGTGAAAGAAATGTATTTTCAATGACATTCTGCAACCTAAATCCTTATAAGTTTTTTACGACTTTGCGACTAACATTTCAGAATTTTCGGCTCGACCTAAAAATCCGTTTATTACAGCTTTCAATAATGTCCAAACTGCTAGTTCGTCAAGGGACAAATTCCGATGTCATAGGCCAATCTTTTACCAAGTAGTGTTTCTCTGTAACTTGACTGCCACACAAAAACGAAAAAAGAAAAACAATACTTTGTAGAACCACCTTGTAATCCTAGTAATAAGGTTATCACCTTAAGGTCAGCAAAACCTTTCCATCTTGAGTATCTATATTCATTAAGTTAAATATAAATTACATAGTATCGTATCGTATCGTATGGAGGGATATTCGTTATCATTATTTAAACGAACTGCTTTTAAACTCGTTTAAGATCCATCAATAAATATTTATTCAGTAAAATCGGCAAAGATATTTTAGTTTCTAGTGATAACAGATTCCGTTTTTGTAGTCTAGAACCGAGGATTTCAGACCGACTGATGGTTGAATTTAAGTCATGGAACAATCATTGCTGAACCATCTGTGGTTCTTTCAATGAACTTCTAGGATATTTCCTTCTCAGCGCAGCATTTTCTTCACGATCATCCTCATCACTTGACTCTGCACATCATTCTTGTGTTCTTGGCGTGGGCACAAGAGATTCATTACTATGAGATATTTGCTTTAAAAAAAAACCCTTTGACTCTAGTTAAACAAAAATAATAACATACTCGTATATACGAATTAAATTAATTTAAAATTTTAAGAATTATTTATTTTCTTGGTAATTGTTTATGGTAATGTCTAGTTATTTTTTAATTATGAGTAGTGATTTTTGATAATGCATTTATTATTTCTAAAGTAACTTTATTTATAATAACTTAATTGCTATTGTTACTTAATACTTCATTCATCTTACTAGCTAAAATTCCTTAAGCGTGGTGGTTTGGATTTTCTGCGACCCATTTCCAAACACTACCTATAACATCTAAAGTTCTTTTGACTTTTCCATTTATTTGAAGTCTGATTATATAATTTTTGAAGTGGATTCATTTCCTATCAAACTTTTAATATATGAATGATTTTTCTTGACTTCGTTAAAATTGTTAACTTTGTATCTTCCAACACTATTTCTTTTCTCTGCTGTGGTAGAATGTATTGAATTGTTATACTCTAATATTGATTTGTCTAGGAGTTCAGAAAATGTATTATCGATATTGTGTGATTTTATACAACGCACTAGCCCTGAGAGTGTCAAATGGCATCTCTCTATTTGACCCTTAATTGCGCTGGTACAGAGAGGTGCTAAACTAAACAGAATTAGAGTTTAGTGATTTCTAATTATCTTCAGCGATATTTTTATGTATTCCGAAGAATAATATTAATTCTCTCAATGATTACTTTATATCCTCCGGGGATCTTGACTAGAGCATTCTTGTTAAAGATTAATTTGTCTGAGACAGTAAAGATAATGCGATGGTTGGTGAAGTTAATGTGTTAGTCAAGTACCTGGGTATTGAGTCACATGTGTTGCTTGAGTTATGGGTTTATTAGGATGCCTATCGTATTTGTATTTTTTGCATATTTTGCAAGTTTAACTATTTTTTTAAATTTTGGCTCGCATATGTGAACATTTTTATTAATTTTTCTAATATATTTCCAAGTATTCCTATGCTCATATTTATGTTGATTAATGATTTCAGCCTCTTTCTGTGAATATCTTTGCTGCGAATCTGGTCTCAAAGGAGGTAACAGAGATGCAGGATTTCATCATCTATTTGCGTTTCTGTTATGGGTGGCGTATGGTACCTTATCATATTGGTTTTCCAGTTTATATGTTTCCGTCAATAAATGCATTGATCTATACTATAACTATACTTACATGCTAACAGAAAAAATGGTTAAAAGCTAGCTTAGCATAACTTAATTAATTTATTCTAACTTACTGGCCCTCCAAACGGGCGCTCTAAGCTAAACTATATTCTTATTCTATGTCTTTCGACGTCTAAATTAACGTTTAAAAAAAATTATTATTATTCATTAAATATCTAGTTAAAATATTATTAATTTATATTATTAATCTAGTATTAAAAAACCTTTGTAAATTAACTTTTTTTTATTTATTTAAAACTTAAACATCCAACTTAAACTACTTAAACTAACTATCTATGTTAACTTATACTAAACCTTAAACTGCTTAGCCTAACTATACAATCTAACTTAACCTAATTGTTAGCAAACTTCAGGTTGCTAACATAATGCTAGCAAACTCAAGATTGCCAACCTTCATACCTTAAAACTACCCTATTATATGTAAGTCGGACATTTGCTAAACATAGCAAGGAAAATATGGTCCACTTTGCCTTCTCACTAGACTAACCTGGACTTGAAGGAAACGACGAGGAAATCGGGTCTTCTTCACCCAACCACCAAATATTTCGGTGCTGCAAAACAACATCTTTTTTATCGCGTTTTGAAGCCGCCCTGCTAAACCTGAGACGTTCAGTACTGGCGTGTGCGACGTCTCTGTTGTAGTTGAGTCGCCCCACACCAAATGCACGAGCTACGTAGAAGACTAGCGACACCGCATACCTATCCTGGATCTGCCCTTTTATGTCAAAATAAATTAACACTTTAGGGGGGACGAAGCCTTTGAAGAGCACACTCTCATGATGTAAGTAGTTGGGGTAGTAAGCCCCAGATATCAGGTTATTGGACGAGGACATTGCTCTTGCAATATGCCCTCTAGTCAACTCAATAACGAAGTTGTCCACTCTTATTAGATTCGTATAGGACCTCATTGGGATAGAATTTTATGTACTCCGATTCTGGTGTTTTTTATAGAGGTGAAGATAAACCTTAAGGCACGCCCTCTCAAATACCCGAATCTTTTCTATTAAGCTTGCTGTCACGGGACACCCATATACCAGCATGGGCCGGATGAGGGTCATGTAGCAGACATCTTTCACGCCCCCATCGAGTTGGCTGCTACAAAACAGTCTCTTTGTAAGGGTAAAAGCATCTTTGGCCCTGGCATTAGCAGCATCTACATTTTTGTTAAAATATAGATACTGGTCTAGCCAGATCGCAATGTATCTGACTGCATTTCGACAAGCAAGTGGCTGGCCGTGTTGTCCAATGATCGAGAATTTTCGTCAATTCCTTCTGAAGTCCCTAGAGGCACCCGACAACGGCGTTCTAAATAGAATGGTTTCAGACTTTTGGAAGTTGATTTTCAATTTCCAGTCATCGCAAAATCGCCTAATTTGCTCGAAGTCACGTTGCAAAAGTATGTTAATGACCTCGACTTTTGGACCTATTCTGTACGCTATCAAGTCATCTGCTTACGCTATGCTATGGGGAAGTGAACCTATCAAGTCGCAACGCCATATTTCCCGATGAACTGTCTGTTGATGAGCATATTATAAAGAATATACAAAAGCGGTTTGCTGATACCCAGTCTGGTCACCTTGTAAAAAAGCCCCACTAACCATACGGTGTCGAAGGCCTTTTTCAAGTCAATCAGGCAGGCTTCAGTACACAGGTTTTTGCATTTATTCCATTGGATATCTGACACCAGCTTAGACGCGGCATATATGACATCATGCCACGCCTTGAAACTCAACCCACTTAATTTGGACTCTATTAATCACTCTCTCTAACACCTTAATGATATTCGGAAGGAGAATTATCGACCGGAGATTTGCCGGATTGGATGTATCTTAACCCCGCAGTTTTCCAATGCTCTGGATAATGCACATTATTCACGTATATCTGTACACGTTATGTCTGTCAGTAAATCGCCTGTACAAGGTTTTGAGTCTTGACAGCTGTCTACTTTTGTGTCGGTAGCATTGCGGAATAAGTCTTCATTGGGTGTGTATTCATACCGAGGTATTGTAATGTCAATTGTCTGTTTAGTTGTTTGGTCGAATTGTTTTAGGCACCTGTCAAGCACCTCGTTAGGCAGATTCGTATTGACCGCAATGGTCACTGTCGTACACGAATGCATGCAAACAGTTTGTTGGTATATTACTCCCAGTCACTTGTATCCGTACCTCGTACAGCAATAGGTCAAAATAAGAGTCATATCTGGGAAACGACGGACTGTCCGTAGCTTTCAAACCGAGTCTTTACATAACATTGTGCTGACCCCATCAATTGAGTACTAGGTTCCTTCTAGTATTTGGTATAAAATTTCCCCAATCTCTATGTTTGGCATTAAAATCCCCGCCGATTTTATAATAATTCTCCTCCGACTCCAGTCTAAGGATTCGAAAGAGTTTATCGAGCTCTGAGATGAATAGCGTGGATTGAGAAGCATCAGGCGTGTAGATAGAGACCGTGAACAACCACTTTCCGCTACGAAGAGGGATCCGCACGACACATGCCTCTAGCACCCGGAACCCAAGCAAAACACCCTTGTACATTCTTCGAAATTAAAATTTATTTCTAATAAAGATCGCGACACCACCTCCTTGTGTGGAGTTGGGTCGGTTTCTTCTTCTACTATTATATTTACTGTGTTCCACATTGTGCTTATCGGTAAGCTTAGTTTCGCTAGCAAAAAGCATATCAGGAGCTTGGTATTTCAGCAATTTAAACAGCGACATTCACTACAAGGACCTTCAGATTTTGCTCCACCATGAATAGAGAGCAGGATAGCTAGCATGTCGGGTGTTCGGATTTTTGTACCATTGTACCCCTACCTGCTGCCATTTGGGCGAAGGTAATACGGGGCGTGATGGCTGGAGTTTTAAGCTGAGCGGATGGACGCTTAATATCCGTTTTCTGCTGACGAGCCATGCTTGCTTTTTTTATGTTTTGGAACTTAGGACAACCCCGATAGTTAGCGGTGTGTCCCGAGTTCTTGCATAAAGTATATGAGAGTTGACTTTTGTCTCCTGACCCAAAGTACATCCCTGTGAATTGTGGTACTTTTCACACTTAACGCATCGAGGTTGCATTTGGCAGTTCGATGCGGCATGGCCGGACCTTTGGCAGCGAACACATTGAATAATGTTATCGCTCCTTTTTAATTTCTCTCAGTGAACAACCTGGTAGTCCAGGACTTTGATACTCCTTAGACTTTCCAGTTTGCTGTTGGGAGTGAGCTGTACTAGAAAGAACGGTAGTTTCCACTTCTCCCTTTTTGCTCTTGCAGTGGTAAAAGGCTTAACCTCCAAAATTTTGAGATCTTCGCACTCTTTCTCTTGAAGCAGTTTTAAAAGCTCCTCGGGATCAGTGAACGGTTCCAGTCCTTTCAATAGAACCGTTTTAAATTTATCACCTTTCGGTTTGTACGTGAAGTACTCCGTCGTCGTTTCCTTCAACAGGTTTGCAATTTTTTAGCCCTTCACTGAATTACAGTGGATGACATGCCTGTCTGAGCCTAATCTTTTAATTATAAAGTTCTTATTCTGAACCTCCATGTTGTAAGTGTTGATTGGAGGCACCTTTTCTTTTTTCTTTTTCAGCTGCTGTTGCTGTTGTTGTTTCTGTTTCTGCTGCTGAGGTTGTTGCTTTTTCTGCAACATTTTTTTTATTATTTTTCTGCTGCTTTTGCACATGCTGTGTTTTTATTTGAACTTTTTTCTGCACATTATTTTCGTGCAGTTGTTGTTGCTGTGGGGAGCTCGCTTTATCTTCTAGCTCCCTTTGTCACCGGGCGATTTGCTTAGCTTTAATAGCAAGAAACTTTTTGTAATTGTAAGATGCTGCTATTAATTGCATTCAATTCCTCTTCTTCATCTTGTCACTCAGAGGTAGCCAACGAGGCAAAATTGTTCTTACCCAATCTATAATATCTCGTTCTATCAGAGACGTATGAGGATTTATCATCCGACTCACACTGTCTCTCTTTTTGTGCTGCTATTGCTGCGGCAGACGTTGACGACCACCCCCACCCCCCAATTGTTTACTTAGCAGCATTTTGTTTAAGTTGCAAAGAGAGGAACGTTTTGTTAAGTTTGAAGTTACACTTTTTTTTTTTCCTCCGTTCGTTCACTGGCCACTGCTGTTGGGTGGCTCGATTCGATATCACTCGTTGCTGTGCCGTCCACTAATCCCACAATGGGGAATAACAGGACGGTCTTTGCCACTCATCACGTGTCTTTTTGTGTACACTTCTCTAATTTTATTATTTATTTTCAATTAAAAAATCCGCACTGCTCGGATATTATAAGACTTTGCATTTACGCAGTACCGCACTACGCCAACTGTGGCTATGAAAGGGGAAAGCCGAAACAAGTCTATGCACTAATGTGGTTTGTAAACGACCACATTTGGTGACATACTCGTAACTATATGGTACTAGAGATTTTGTTCAATATGAGCATGAGATGAGAGTACAATTCAGTCGTTCGCAGATCTCAGCAGAGAACAGACGTGCTTCGGCTTTACATAAAGTAAAATAGTGAAATAGTCTCCTCCTCAACACAATTAGTTGATATTGAGTTTGTTGACTCGGTAGTCGTGCGATTAGCAGCATCGGTCATTGGAAAGTAGGACACGGGTTCGAGTCCAGGCCCAAACTTTGAACTTTCTTATATATATATTCAAATCACGTGATGAATGGTGGAGAGCGCTCCGCTCTTCCCATAACGGGAGTGGGAATAGGCAACAATAGTGTTGCCGAGGGCGTGGCGAAAGTCATTAAAAGGAGGAGGAGTCTGAAAACCCCTCCTAATCTTAATAAGAAGAAAATAAATGCCGTTTTAATGGCTGATGTGGTCCATGATGAGGGGGGCAATAACAACTTTGCCTCTCTAGCGGCATCCGAGTCGGAAGATGAGGATGAAGAAATCAACGACATAAACAGCAGCATACAAAAGCTGTAAGAAAAAGTGCTTGCTATTAAGCAAAAACAAAAAGCACGCTGGCAGAGGGAGGAATTGGAAGCAGCGAGCTCCCAACAACAAAACCAGCAGCAGCAAACAAAACAGCAGCAGCAAACAAAACAGCAGCAGCAGAAACAACAGCAGCATCAGAAACAACAGCAGCAGCAAAAACAACAGCAGCAGCAGAAACAACAACAACAGCAACAGCAGCAACAACATCAACAGAAGCAGCAGCACCTATAAATTAGAGGTAAGTGCAACCAAGGACCTGTGTAAGCCATTTACCACAGCTAGAGCCAGGCGGGAGAGGCGGAGTCTGCCGTTCTTCCTGGTGTAGCTGTGTCCCGAAAGCCGTCTGGATAGTCTAAGGAGTATCAATGTCCTAGACTACCAGGTGGTTCACTGAGAAAAATTAAAAAGGAGCGCAGGCGTTATAAATGCAGCCTCGATGCGTGAAGTGCGCTAAGAGGCATTGACGGAGCATCCGATAGGTCGCAGCTCTCGTGCGTGTTATGTGGAAACGTGGGACACACCGCAAACTATCGGGGTTGTCCTTAGTTCGCCGACATTTAGAAAGCAAAACTGGCTCGACAGCAGAAGGTGGAGGTCAAACGTTCACCTGTTAGGTATCAGACACCAGCCGTCACGTCCCAAATTTTCTACGCCCAAATGGCGGCAGGTAGGGGGGCTACGGTACAGCAAGCGACTGTTGCTTCTCCGGCGTCAATGACGAGAACAACGGAAGCTGCACCTAACATGCTGGCCATCTTGCTCGCAATCCAAGGGCAGATGGCTCAGCTGCAAAAGCAGGTGCAAGAACAGGCCAAGCAGGTGGACCAGATCTACGCGCTGCTGCCGGTCCTAACGCAACATATGTCGTAATGGGTACGCACATGGTGGAGCAGACTTTGAAGGTCCTTGCGGTGAATGTTAATTCACTGATTAGGATCGAACGAAGAGCTACAAGAATTGTTTAAATTGCTACAAGACCAAACTCCTAATGTGCTTTTCGCTAGCGAAACCAAGTTAACCGATAATCACAAACTGGAGCACAATAATTATATTGTTAGAAGAAGAAACCGGAACAGATCCAAACGTGGAGGTGGTGTCGCGATCTTCATTAGAAGGCATAAAATTTCACAGAGTGTACAAGGGCGTTTTGCGCAGGTTCCGGGTGTTGGAAGCTGTGGTCATTTACATCCCGCTCCGTAGTGGAAAGCGGCTGTACTTGGCCTCTGTTTATGCACCTGAGGCTTCACAATCCACTTTATTCATTACAGAGCTCGACACGCTTTTTCGACTTCTGAGGCTGGAATCGGCGGAGAATTATTTTATAATCGGCGGAGATTTCAACGCTAAACACAGAGATTGGGGAAATCAGTTGCCAAATACTAGAGGGAACCTACTACGCGATTGGTGGGGTCAGCACGATGTCATGTACAGACTCGGTACTAAAGCGACCGAGTTTCCCAGAGGCGGGTCTTATTTGGGTCTACTGCTGTACGACGAACGTATACGACTAACAGGCACGAATTTACAAACGCTAAACTGTTTGCGCACATTCGTGTATGACAGTAACCATTGCAGTTTGAGCACCGAAATTACAGATCCCAACGAAATTGCGGAATTGGAGGAGTTTATCCAAAGATATTCTTACAACTACAGTAAGGCTCGATGGACACGCCTCTCCGCAACCTTGACAAGAGCGCTCTACTCGAACACACTCCACCCACAGTCCAATAGGAATTTGTCAAACGAGGAGATCGACAATTACCTAAAACAAATGGACGAGACATTTAAACAAACTATGGACAATACAATACCGCGGTATAGACGTACGACTAACGAAGACCTGTTCCGCAATCCTACTATTGACGCACTGCACCGACAGAAAAGTAGACTTCTGTCAAGGCTCAAAAACTTGTACAGAGAGTTTACTGACAGACAACACCCGGAGATCAGGACACTGAAGTCGTCGATTAAAAATTTGCAAACGTTAATAAAAGAAAATTACAGAATTTCTGTAAGTTTGTATTGGAAGAACAAGATTCGGGCTGTAAACACCAGTAACCCGAATATGTTCCCGCAAATAAATAAACTATTTCGAAGAAAAAATCAAAATGACCTTCAGTGTCTTAAACTAGCCCGGACATCAGACAACGAACGGTTACTGACAACAGCAGGTATTGATCCAAATGAGGCCGCTGATGGTGACGACTTCTTTGTGATCGAGGATCCACAGGAGAAGGTTGAGACCATAGGGGCGACTTTCCAGGAAGTATACAAGGCCAACGATCATTGGACGATCGCGTCTTGGTGCACGACTTCTACATTCGAAATGAAGTAGAGAACTGGCGTACCGAGGGCTCTGGTTTCACCCGGGGGTGAATTACCCCCGTTCATTTCGAAGGAAGAACTCCATGAGATCTTCGACACAATCAGGAGTAAGAAATCAGTGGGGATCGATGGTATTCAGAACATCGTGCTTCGACATCTTCCTCTAGAAGCGGTGGACATTTACGCCACCCTGTTTAATAATGCAATGAATAATGCACATTATCCAGCGCATTGGAAAACGGCGGTGGTTCAACCTATCCCCAAAAAGGGAAAGGATATATCCAATCCAGCGAATCTCCGATCGATAAGTCTCCTGCCGAATATCAGTAAAGTGTTTGAACAGGTAATCAATAGAGCTCTGTCTAGGTGGGTTAAGGACAAACATATAGTTCCGGATAATCAATTCGGTTTTAAGGCGGGACATGATATCTTACATGCCGCGTCTAAACTGGTGTACGATATCCAATGGAATAAAGGCAAAAACCAATGTACTGGTGCCTGCCTTGTTGAATTGGAGAAAGCCTTCGACACCGTATGGTTAGAGGGTCTTTTCTATAAGCCTACTAGGCTGGGGATCAGTAAACCACTCTTGTACATTCTTTATAATATGTTAATCAACAGACAGTTCATCGTGAAGAATGGTGATGTAACTTCTGTTGGAATATTTCAAATTAAAAATGGTCTTCAGCAAGGCGCGGTCAATTCGCCAATCCTGTTCAACATTTATACAAGCGACTTGATAGGTTCACTTCCCCATACAATTGCGTACGCAGACGATTTGATAGCGTACAGAACAGGTCCAAAAATCGAGGTCATCAATACTCTCTTGCATCGTGACTTCGATAAGATAAGACGATTTTGCGATGACTGGAAGGTAAAAATCAACTTTCAGAAGTCGGAAAGCATTCTCTTTAGGACGCCGTTGTCTAGAGCCTCTAGAGATACCAGAAAAAATTGGCGAACGTTCTCGATCATTGGACAACACGGGCAGCCTGTTGCCTGTCGAAATGTGGTCAGATACTTTGGAGTCTGGTTAGATCGGTTTCTGTATTTTGACAAAAACGTAGATGCTGCTCTGGTCAGAGCTAAAGGCGCTTTTGCCCTTACAAAGAGACTGTTTTATAGCAGCCAACTCAATGCGAGCGTAAAGGTAATCTGCTACATGGTCCTTATCAAGCCCATGCTGGTATTTGGTTGTCCCGTATTGTTCAATGTACGAGCAAGCTTAATGGAAAAGATTCGGGTGTTTGAGAGAGCCTGCCATAGGGCTTGTCTTCGCTTGTAAAGAACACTAGAGTCGGAGTACAAGAAATTTTATCATAATGAGGTCCTTTACAACAGGGCGAACCTAATACAAGTGGACAACCTCGTAATTAAATTGGGGCTTACTACCCCAATTACCTTTACCACGAGAGTGTGCGTCCTGACGGCTTCGTTCCACCGGAAGCATTCCTCTACCTAGATCAGATAGGGTTGATCCAGGATAGATCAGCGGTCCCGTTAATCTTCCATGTCGCTCGGAAAGCTGGGGACAGGCGACTCAACTACAGCAGAGACGTCGCACACGGCAGTGTGGATCGTCTCAGTTTCAGTAGGGCGGTGGGGAATTGCGATAAGAAGGATGCCGTTCGCCAGCACAAGCATTTCTGGTGGTTGAATGATGGAGAAGATGTTTCGTCGTCGTTTACGTCAACTACGTACCAGCCTCACTAATGAGGCAGAGCTGACCAATCTATTTGCTCTGTGAATAGCTATGGCCAGCTTGCATAGATTTAGGTTAGCATTTAAAAAATATATACATATATTAGTATATACCTTTGTATATACTAATATATGTATATAATTGTGTATAATATCTATGTGTGTGTATCGTGTATGTATGTAAGGTAGATTAAGGTTTATTTTAAGTTAGTCCATATGCTAAGTTTTTGTCAAAAAATTTTTTCTTAGCCTTAAGTATCGAAAATAAATAGTCCTAAGTAAAACGTAAATAAAGTCGAAAGACATAGATATAAGAATTTAGAGTAGCTTAGAGTGCCTGTGTGGGGCCAGTAAGTTAATATAAGATTGTTAAGTAATTGGAAGCTAGCATGTAAGCATTTTTTGTTAGTATGTAAGAATTAGTGTTTAAGAAAATAAAATACATTTAAAACTAAAGTAAACTATGAGAGTACAATTGGTAATATTCTTACAGCATGTTATTACCTTGGACTAAGGTTGTTAACTGGTACACATAAGTTCACAAACTACATGGTGCGTGAGTGAGATGAGGAACAGGCTCCTTAATGTTCCCCTGTGTTAAAATGAAAGGTCCTTATTTCAAAATATTTAGGCTTAAAGTCGGCGTAGTTAAGTTTCGTATGCTTGTTCGAAATTTCCACGGCATTTAATGTTTTCTTGTCAGCATGTATACTGACATAAATATATAATTAAAATTAAGGCTACGATTGTTAGTGAAAAATACAGAGTGAGCTCACAAGGATCTTACTCTATAGGTATTAGAAATTTATACATCACCTTTTTGTTAGTAAATCTATATTTAGATCCAAAGATTAAAATCTTTAACTTTTAGTTATTTTTTGATGAGCATGAATTACATTTTTTTATGTTTTGCGCATGAGGTACATATGTTTTGGTAGCAGTTGTATTGGATTAGAACATTTACCGTGTTTAAAGTCTAGTGAGATTAAATTATACATTTTATATTTATTTGTTATTATGTGATATTTGTAAATTGTAGCAAGTGCACTGTTCAAAATACACACGTATTCAAATATTATAATATATGTTATTTATTACTGGAATATCATACGATTCATTTTGAATTACTTCATTTATGTATATCTTTAAGATTGAGTGTTCCAAAGAAAAAGTCTCAAGTTTCTGCAAACTTCTATTCGTTTCTATTTCTAGTAACGCTTTATATATTCTGTAATGACTTATTCTTCGGTTACAGATTCTGGGTCTAGTGTTTCTAAAATTTAGGTCATCGTGATCTAGGGTTCCTGTTATGAATTTTAGAACTGAGCCTTAAAGGTTAAGGGCGCATTTTGCACGATTCTCGGATGGTATCAGTCGAGTTTTAAGTATTTCTATTTTATTTATGAGTATACGTGTACTTCCTTCTTGCAATTTTACGAGTATTGTGCTACATTGAGATCTTATAATATTGTAGTTTCATACGGTGCTAGTATTACAGAGAGGTTTGCTACGTGGTAAAGATAGGCTGAGCGTTTATAAATATGTTAATACATATTTTTCATCGGTAAGGACTGTAATTTTATCGGAAAGTCTGGATGAGAGTATCAAGAAAATTATGAATCCTGTTGCTGTGAAAAAGCATGGTGTGTTTTTTTCGTATACTATCCATGTGTATGATTTTCCTCTTCTTCCTCTTGTCCCCGCGATCTTCTTTGTTATATTTTGTTGCAGTATATGTAGTATATATATATATAATATATTTCCTTGCTTATTTGTGACTTGTCAATTTTTATTATGATACTGGAGTAGTTTATTCTATTTTCGTTCGAGTGTCGGGGTATTTTTCACGGTTGAAAAATACGTCTTTAGTTTTGTATTCCGCAGAGGAGTGAATAGTCTTGCTGTACTGGCGAGCAGCGTAGAATATTTCTACACCAGGCGCGGTTTTGTTTAAGACAGCTAAACTTTGAGAAAGTTCGATAAGCATACCACGTAACAGTTTAACTTCAGCGTTGCACGTTCAATGAACGTGCGACTAAATGCGTTATTTGTAGTCTGTTGTGTACGAATTTCACAATGTTTCCATTAAATATGCTTTCGTATTCGGCGTTCGAGTAAACTTACGTGAGTACTTCTTCTACGTATTCGTGGCAGTATATATTTGTATCGTGTTTGCGTTTTTAAAAACAGTATTTAGAGTATATGTCTACATAGATACTGCATGTTATTAATATGGAGTCTTATGTTCAGTAGGGCAATGGGGAATCGCAATAAGAGGGATGTTGTTCAACAGCACCAGCATTCTGGTAGTTGAATGATGGAGAAGATGTTTCGTCGTTTCCGTTAATTACAGACCAGCCTCACTAATAAGGCAGAGCTGACCAATCTATTTGCTCTGTAATTCGCCCGGCTTACGTATACTTAGGTTAGCATTTAAGATATATATATATATGTTATTGTGTATAATATCTAGGTGTGTGTATGTGTGTATTGTGATTGTGTATGTAGGTTAGGTAGACTAAGGATTGTTTTAAATTAGATATTAACTTTTTATAAGAAATAAAAAATTATGTTCATATGCTAAGTTTTTTGTTAAAACAATTTTTTATTTTTTTTTAGCCTTAAGTATAGAAAATAAATATTCCAATAAAATGTAAATGAAGTCGAAAATATGGATATAAGAATTTAGAGTACTGTGTGGGCCAGTCAGTTAGTATAATATTGTTAAGTAATTTTAAGACAGCACTTAAGCATTTTTTGTTAGAATGTAAGAGTTAATGAGTAATAAAACTAAAACACTTAACTACATCAATCTGCGTAATGTACGATTAAGCTACTGTGGGTCAATCCTCTGTTCTGGTTCTTTATAAAAGTTTGCTTTCGGGCTTATTAGTGATTGCACAGTATTCTTGCATTCGTCTTGGTACAACTTAAATCTATGCTAAAACACGCTGGGATTCTTTTGTTTAAGAACTTAAGAAAACATTTATACACTTTCAAAACAAAAAGTTAAGGTATCTTATTCTTAACCAAATAATGAAGTAATTAGTTAAATTCTTCTTAAATTTTCCTGAATTTCTTCTAAAAACAAAGTTTAACTGGGCTTAAAACTGTTATTACACTAATTGCAGGACGGAAAACATCTCACTTAGGTGGAATCGGTATTCGATTTCTTCATTCTCTACTGTGGTTCACACTCCTTCGTAGTTCTTGGATCCAACGACGTCCAGATGAAGCCTGTGCTTTTGTAGATGGTGGTCCAAATTTAGGTGACACACACACTTTTCTCCAAGGCAAATTTAATGGGGTGCCAACACAAAAAATTTAATTATTTGTACTTTTGGTCAAATAAAACTACAAACGATCGACATAAAATACATTTGCGATGTATCCTGGACTTCCAGGACGAATTTAGTCCTGGCTATCATAATTGATAGCCACACTCTCTGTTTTTATTTTTATTTATTTGTTATTTTTATGCTTTTTCTTATATTCTTCAGACAACATCGTCTTGAATTTATAATTTGCTTGTCTCGATATTTTTATTTTTTTTGGTTGGTGGAGTAAGTGTAAACATTACAAGATCGATAAGATCGATTCTGTGTACTATACATACATTACTTTTATAACGTTTAGGTACTTATTGAAACATCTAATAATAATGAGCGGAAGGTTTACAGTTGAAGAAATTGAAGAAATGGCGACTGCTGTGGAAAGTGACTTCGATTCAGATGACTCTTGCGCAGATCCAGCATGGTTTCCAGAAGAATCGAATTATGATGATGGTAGCGATGATGATTCCGAGGGCGTTAATGTATCACATCTCTTAGAAGCTATAGCTTCTGACCTGAATGCACTTCTTGATGATAATGAGGAGGAAAATATTTCCACAGGAAACTCTCCTTACTGGCCGGAGTATAGGGGAAGACACAAACATTTTGAATTTGTGGGCAGATTTAGTTTGCAAATTTCACCTTAGAGCACGATATATATTCCAAACTAGTTGACGTAGAAGTGTCAAAAGATGATATCAAAAGAAACCAATCGATATGCGGAACAAAACATAAGTATTCGCTCAAGATCAAGATACAGCCGAATGAATAAATGGATTGAAACAAAGCTGGAAGAAATAAAAAAATTTCTTGAATTGATTATGTACATGATACTTGTTCCCCTTGGTCGCATTGAAAATTATTGTGAGACGGGTGGGATCTATGATTTCAAAATTCCACGCGCAATTATGCCCCGGAACAGGTTTCAATCTTTGCTCCCATATTTGCACTTTAGCAACAACGAGAAAACAAATAAGACCGAAAGATTGAGGAAAATTAACGGTCTGATGCAAGTTCTACAAAACAATTTTCAGAAGACATTTTACCCCGCAGAAGACTTTGATATAGGCGAAACTTTCGTGCTTTGGAGAGGCTGACTTATTTTCCGACAATATATCCCAAATAAGACACATTGTTATATAGTCAAACTTTTCAAGCTTTGCTCAACAGATGCTTACACTTGGGCTATGAAAATATATGCTGGAAAGACAGCAACAGGCTAACGCGAGGTTGGATTTGTTAAAAACGTTTGCATGGAGCTTTCAAAAGACCTACTCAATGAAGGTAGATGCTTATATATAGACAATTTTTATATGAGCTACGAGTTGGCAAAGGAATTGCTGCAAAATAAGACCCATGTTGTTGGAACACTAAGAGCAAACAAAAAAAATATACCAAAAGATGTCCTCCTCGCTAAATTGGCCAGAAGGGAAATTATATCTCGGGAAGATGAAAAGGGAATTGTAATTTTTCAATGGAAAGACACCCGTAATGTAAGAATGATGTCTACTAAACATGCTCCTGAAATGCAACCCGTAAGACGTCGAAATCCATCTGTAAATTTAGCAGAAAATTAACCGTCGACAAGTGCGAATCCACTCACGGTTTCAAGGCCAAATAACAAACGTGGAGCTTCCTTCAAACCCGCTGCGATACTTGCTTATAAGAAGGGAAAATCAGGGATTGACTTGTCTGATCAGATGGGTTCGTAAGCCACTACGCTAAGGAAAGGTATCGAGTGGTATCGAAAACTAGGCATAGAACTTTTATCGGGGATAGCAGTTGTTAACGCATGGGTGTTATATAGGGTTTTCTAATAACGACTTGACAACTTTTTTTTTTAAATAAAAGGCAAACCATTTGAGATATTTCAAAAACTTTATTATTGGCTTGAAGTACAATCAAAATATTTATAAATGGAAATCGACTTCGTTCATATGGCCACCCCGGGCACGTTTGCAGCGGTCGATCCGTTGGACCCAATTTTCAACGACTCGGCCACACATTTCGGCCGAAACGGCCGCTAAATCGCGTTCAATGTTGGCTCTGAGCTCTTCCAACGTCCAATGATTTACCGTAGCCCCACAGAAAATAGTCAAGCGGCGTTAAATCGCACGAACGGGGCGGCCAATCGACTGGCCCATGTCTTGAGATTACACGCTCACCATACTTACTCTTTAATAAATCGATTGTAGCGTGTGCTGTGTGGCTTGTAGGACCATCCTGTTGAAACCCCATGTCGGCCAAGTCCATATCTTATAATTCGCGCTAAAAATAATCGGTGATCATGGCGCGATAGCGCTGACCATTCACAGTATCGTGATGATCGTTATCGTCGACGAAAAAATATGGGCCGCCGGCATGCAAACAGTTATTTTTTGTGGTTGAAGTGCGCATATTCTCTAGAACCCAATCGGAGAACGTAGCTCGTTAGTGTACTTTACCATGATGAAAATGTTGAGCTTGCTGAATAAATTGACAGTGACGGTTTGAGGATTAGTGAAAGCGTACGTTCACAGTAACGTGACGATCGTTATCGTCGACGAAAGAATATGGTCCAATAACGCCGCCGGCATGCAAACCGCACCAAACAGTTATTTTTTTGATAGCCATGGCATCCTGGAAAACATCTCTGTCTATGATAGCCATAGCCATAGAAGCCAATGTGTAAATCGGTGGATCGCAAACTTCTTAAGGTCTTCTGCCTCCGTAGGTACACGAACCTTTTGAACTATGTACTTCAGGCTACTTATTCGTGTCCCATGGTCACTGCTCTAGGATCTATTACATTGAGCGGCAATTTAATTAAATTAAATCTCAAGAATTGGGCATCGCTCAGACAACATTATGTCGTATTTTGCGTAAGGATTTTGGTTTACACCAACACAAGAACTAATGGATGAGACAATTAAACGAACAATGAACAAAACCATATCTTGGTATCAACACACTGACAACGAAGACTTTTTCCGCAACGCAACTATTGACGCACTGCACCGACATAAAAGTAGACTGCTGTCAAGACTATAAACCTTGTACAGACAGTTTACTGACAGACATAACCCGGAGATCATGACATTAAAATCGTCGATCAAAAATCTGAAAGTTTGTATTGGAACAACAAAATTCGGGCTGAAAACACCAGCAACCCGAATATGTTAACGCAAATAAATAAAATATTTCGATTTTGAAAGATCAAAACGACCTTTCTTGTCTTTAAATCGCCAGAACGACGGACAACGAACACATACTTTTAGCAGCAGGCAGCGATCCAAATGAAGCCGTTGATGACGACAACTTTTTTGTGATCGAGAAGATAGAGGCTATAGGAGCGACTTTTCAGGAAGTATATAAAACGAATGACATCATTAGCCCGAACCACGATCTGGAAAGTCGAGTCCTCGTGCACAATTTCTACCTTCGAAATGAAATAGTGAACTGGTGATTCGAGAGCTCGGGTTTCACCCAGTTCAGTGACGAGAATATGGAAAATAATGCCATCGCCGGCGATAGGGTATTACCTATCCATCCGTCGAGCGAATCTCCGCTCGATCAGTTTTCTTCCAAATATCAGTAAGGTTTTCGAGAAGGTGATCAATAGAGTCCTGACTAAGTGGGTTGAGGATAAAAATATAGTTCCGGATAATCAATTCGGTTTCACGGCAGGGCATGATCTCATTCATTCCGCATCTAAACTGGTTTCTGATATCCAATGGAACAAAGGAGAAAACCAGTGCACTGGTGCCTGCCTGATTGACTTCGAAAAAGCCTTCGATACCGTATGGTTAGAGGGACTCTTCTTCACGCTGAACAGGACGAGCAGTAGTAAACCACTTCTATAATTTCTTTACAACATGCTAACAGATAGACAGTTCATCGTGAAAAATGGCGATGTGACTTCTGCTAGAACATTTCACATTAAAAACGGTCTGCAACAAGGTGCGGTAAATTCACCGATTCTATTTACACAAGTGATCTGATAGGTTCACTTCACCATACCACAGCGTACGCAGATGACTTAATCGCGTACAGATCAGGTCCAAAGATTGAGGTCATTAATATACTTTTGCAACGTGACTTCGACAAAATTAAGCGATATTGCGATGACCGGAAGTTGAAAATCAACAAACCATTCTGTTTAGGACGCCTTTGTCTGGGGCCTCTGCGGATACCAGAAAGAATTGGCGAATGTTTTCGATCGAGGGAAAGCACGGCCCTCCACTTGCTTGTCGAAATGTAGTTAGATACCTTGGGATCTGGCTCTATCAATATCCGTATTTTAAGAAACATATAGATGTTGCTCTGGCCAGAACCAGAGGTGCTTTTGCACCCACAAAGAGACTGTTTTATAACAGCCAACGTGAGAGCAAGTTTATTGGAAAAGATTCGGGTGTTTGAGAGGACTTATCTTAAGACCTTTCTTTGCTTATATAGAACACCAGTCTGGGTACATAAAATTCTTGTTTTTACAATAGGGCGAACCTAATAAGAGTGAACAATTTCGTTATTGAGTTGATTCGAAGGCACATTGCAACAAAAATAACCTTGCGAACAACCTGATCATGGTCATGAACAAAATTGCAAAATTGTTGGTGCGGCCCAGCAACATCTCTCATGTTGCAACTCCGTACCGCCCTACTGAACCGGAGACGTATAGCGCTGTCGTCTGCGACGTCTCTGTCGTAGTTGAGTCGCCTCTCCGCAGCTGTTCGAGGAATGTGGAAGATTAGCGGCACAACCAATCCGTCCTGGATCGGACCTTTATTATCTAGGTAGAGGAACGCTTCTGGAGGAAGAAAATTGTCAAAGCGAATACTCTCATGATACATATAATTAGGGTGGAAAACCCCGGAGATCAGCTTATTTCACGAATTTTTTCTGGCGTCTCTAGAGGCTTGGCCTTTAAGCAACTTAAATAATGCGGCACTTTGTTCGAGCCCAATCAGTGAATTAACATTCATTGCAAGGACCTTCGGGATTTGTCTGCCATGTACGTACCTATTACGACTGTAGGTGCGTTAGACCCGGCAGCAGCGTGTATATTTGATCTACCTGCGTAGCCTGTTCTGTTATCTGACGGTGAAGCTGGGCCATCTGCCCCTGAATTGAGAGTAAGATAGCCAGAATGTCAGGTAGGTTCCGATGCTGTAGGCGCTAGGACCTGAAAAGCATCCTTCGCTTGTTGTACCGTATTTCCCCTACCTTCCGCCATTTGGATGTAGGTAACGTGGGGAGTAATGACTGGTGTTTGTACCTACACGAGTGGGCGTTTAACTTCCACTTTCTGTTGCCGAGCCAGATTTACACTTTTTATGTATTGGAATTTGGGACAACCCCCATGGTTAGCGGTGTGTCGCGTATTCTTGCATAATGCACAAATGAGCTAGCACCGAGCAGCACCGAGGCTGAATTTTGCAGTTCGACGCGGTGTGTCCGAACCTTTGGTAGCGAACACATTGTAAGATCTTTTCGCTATTCTTTAATTTTTCCCAGTGTACAACCTGGTAGTCTTGGACTTTGATACTCCTTAGACTATCCAGTTTGCTTCTAGTCGTGACAAATGGCTTAACCCATACGAAATTGAGCTCTTTGCACTCCTTCTCTCTTAGCAGTGGATCAGTCGACAGTTCTAACCCCCTCAGCAGCATTGTTTGCAGCTTCTCCCCCTTCGGGGTGTAGGAGAAGAACTACGTCATCATATCCTTCAGTAAACCTTATTTCAGTAATTTTCTGATAGCACTCCACTGTGTTACAATGGATCGCGTGCCTATCTAAACTTAGTCTTTTAATGAAGAAATGTAAATGGCCAACTTACATAGCTCAATGGTGTCTTTTAATTTAATGTTGAGGGTGTTGATTGTTGTCTGATGAATTTGTTGTTACTTCTGTTGTTTCTGCTGCTGTTGTTGTTTTTGGTGTTTCTACTGTTTTTGCTTTTGTTGTTGTTGGTTTTCTTGTAGTTGCTCATTAGCTAGTTTTTTGTTGTTTGCTTTACTTATTGTAGTTGTATTTTTGAATTTGGGGTTGCTGCTGTGGTTGCTGTTGAGAGCTCTGTGGCTCTTGCTGTTTCCTCGCTCTTCTCGCTTTTTTTGCTTAGTTTTAATGGAAAGAACTCGTTATTGCAGCTGCTTTATGCTGCTGGTTAGGTTCTTTACCTCTTTTTCGTCGTCTGATTCGCAGGCAGCGAGACAGGCGAAGTTATTGTAGGCACCCATGTAATGGCCTTCACTTTCGTCGGATACGTAAGTGTATTCAGCGTCTACAAATGTGTCCTTCTTTCCAGCTGCTGCAGTTGAGGTTTTCGTCCATCTCCTGGCTTCAACTGGCAGCTTTTCGGTTGAAGTTGATAGGGAAAGCCGTTTAAAAGTTCTTTGAGTTGGCCTTAGCTTCCTCCTTCTTTTTACTGCCCCTATACTCTCTGAAGTAGCTGGCTGGACCGACATTATTCCCTCATCGGCTGATTTAATCACGCCATACTCGTAGCTTTAAGCCAAAGTGCCGACTCATCAATAACAACATAGGGCAGGCACAAGGTATCGTTGCACTGCGGCAGCAAGCCGTTGTACTTAAGATAAATCGAATTACCGACCAATCGTTCGTACAATTACGGGCACCTACACGAAAGAGTAACTGACAGGGGCACTTAGGACAACCAAACCGGAAGTCTTAATCAATAAATGAAAAATGCATTGTAAGAAATATTTTGTACTCAGGCTATTGCGTAAGTATGCAAGCAGAATTATCTACAAATTTAATATAAAAGGCAGTGGTAGGGAAGAAAAAAATCAGAGATTGACAATTACTCCAAACAACAAACATAGCAGCCCTTGGTTTCATAGCGGGCCATTGTTGTATTATAAATTATTTAAATATATAAAAATCGAAATAGTAAAGGACGCACCCTTTGGTTACACAGCGGACCTTTTACTATACAAATTCAATAAGGAATCATGAAAACGATTAAGAAAAAGTTATTCTCTTCGCTAGTATACTCTTCTCCGCATTTTGAATGCGGAAAGCACGGTAGACAGGGCGTAATCTAACGTAGCCATTGCCATCTTCAGCGAGGTTAAAATTCCAGACAAGGTTCGGAGTAGAAGTTGAGAGAAAAATAATTGGATCATTAAGATGCGAAAACGTCAGCAAACTCTTGAACTCACTAATACGTCGATATAAAGTAGAATGATTAGAGGGTTCGCAATTTGGGCAAGCCAATCACAAGCCGTGCAATGCAGTTAAGTGGGAAAAAGATTAGTATAAGACAAAGAAGCTTTTCGATGTGTATTTCTTCTAATATTCTTTAAAAACTAGCCTGAGTGGTTATATTAAATATATAGTTATATATTATATTAAAAAGGATGGATGGTTAATTAAATGAACTTCAGCACTTTGTTTGGCTGCAGACGTTGTTTTGATAGGTTTTGTTTACTACATGATAATTTTGTTTTGGAACGTGACAGATGAAAAACACGTTCCTTGATGTTCCCCTGTGTTAAAATGAAAGGTCCTCATTTCAAAGTATCTAGGCTTGAAGTCGACGTAGTTCAGTTTCGTATACTTGTTCGAAATTTCCACGGCGTTTAATGTTTTCTTGTCAGTATGTATAAATTTTACACATAAATATATAATTATAAATTATAAAGATATTTGGAAGAGTGAACTCACAAGGATCTTACTCCATTGGTATTAGAGATTTATACACATCTTCTAAGAGTTGTGTAATTAGATCAAGAGGTTAAAACCTTAAACACTTTTACTTATTCGTTTTGACGAGCATGAATTACATTTTTTATTTCTTGCTCATGGTGTACATACGATTGTGTTATGATAGTAGTTGTATTGGATTAGATGTGGTCAATTTGTTTTTTGTCCGTTTTATGTATGTTTATTGTCCACTATAATATTTCATGATCTAAGAGTTGTTACTTTCTTGAATAATATTACATTAAACTTTTTGTTTTAATAACAATGGGGTAGTATAATATATAGTATATAATTTTTACAATTTAAATTATAATTTTAAGTTATTGCATTTGGCAATTTTTTATTTATGTTAAGTTCACATATACCGTGTTTAAAGGCTAGTGATATTAAATTAAACATTTGATATTTATTTGTTATTATTTGATATTGTAAATTATAACAATTGCTCTGTTCAAAATACACACATGGATATCGGAATATTATTGGGTCTATAACTTAACGTGCGGTTTGCTAAGAGAAGGCGTAACTTTGTGGTATTTTGGTGGAAGTTTATGGTGAAAATACGCTAGCTGAACGAATGTGCCAAAAGTGGTTTGCACGATTTAAAAGTGGGGATTTTGGCTTGGAAGACAATGAACGTCCTGGGCAGCCAAAAAAGTTTGAAGATGAAGAACTGTAAGCATTACTCTATGAAAATTGTTGCCAAACACAAGAAGAGCTCCCAGAATCTTTGCGTGTCACTCAAGCAGCCATTTCAAAATGTTTAAAAGCAGCTGGATGTATTCAAAGGCAAGGAAATTAGATTCCACATGAACTCAAGCCGAGAGACGTCGAAAGGCGGTTTTGCATGTCCGAAATGCTGCTGGAACGCCACAAAAGGAAGTCATTTTTGCATCGGATTGTTACTAGTGGTGAAAAATGGATCCACTACGACAACCCCAAGTGCAAAAAATCATATGTGAAACCCGGGAAACCAGCCAAATCAACGGCAAAGCCGAATATCCATGGCGCGAAGGTAATGCTCTGTATTTGGTGAGATCAGATGGGTGTGCTGTTTTATGAGCCGCTAAAACCGGGTGAAACGATCAATGGACAACGGTACCGAACACAATTAATCCAGACACGAGGCAATAATTTTTCATCATGACAACGCTCGGCCCCACGTTGCTATTCCGGTTAAGAACTATTTGGAAAACAGTGGATGGGAAGTCTTACCCCTTACCCCACCCGCCCAGACCTTGACCCTTCTGACTACCATTTGCTCTGGTCGATGCAGAACGCCCTCAGTGAAATACTATTCACCTCAGAGCAGAATATCAAAAATTGGCTTGATTCATTCTTGGCTGCCGAGCCGGCGCAGTTGTTTTGGGATTGCCAGAAAGATGGGAAAAAGTCATAGCTTCAGATGGGCAATACAATGAATACTACTGTACATGTTTTTCTTAAATAAACGTTCAAATTTTGAAAAAAACCGCACGAATTAAAGTATATACCCAATATACAGGTGAAGTTTTTTAACTTGAGACATTCAAATTACTCGAAAAATACGCGATATCGCGAAAAATGTTTCAGACAAAAGTCACAAGGTTGTGAAGGGGACATAAGATGGTGACCATGAGTTTGACCTTGAGCCCCATTTTCAAGGTCAAATGAAGGTCACTTTTGATTTTCCAAATAATAATTCCTGATTTACATTGCTCAGTCGTACTGCTCGTAGGCTTGTCATTTGTTTTTACATACTGCGTTTAGCATAACCCAGAAAGAACGACGTGGACGTAGCAGTATTTTGTTTTCTTCGGGGTGATTAATTAGAGTGGGTCCCCTTACCTCCCACTGTTGAATCATTGAATTCTTCCCATTTTTATTTCGCGAGACTATTTAAACAAATGCTCGAAAATGTAACCATTCACTTTAATACACTTGTCTATCCGCGCTCTAAGTGAACCAACAGAACTGAGAAGTATTTCTTGCGTAATCTTCCGGCAAGCTTCAGTTATTCGTCTTTTCATTTCCTCACGTGTTCTTGGCTTTTTCCTGTAAACCTCACTTTTTAAGTAGCCCCACAAGAAGAAATCAAGTGACGTAAGATCAGGTGATCTAGCAGGCCATTGCCTCGGACTCCCTCGTCCGATCCATCGTTGATGCTAAACATTGTTTAATACGCCCCGGGCTTCTTGGGAATAATGGGCTGCACAACCATTATGTTGAAACCACATTGTTTGTCGCAACTCCAATGGAAGCTCTTCTAGTAATACTAGAAGATGGTCCGGCAAGAAGTTTGCATACTTTTCGCCATTCACATTGCCTTCAATAAAATATGGACCTTATAATTTATCCCCAATAATTCCCGCCCAAACATTAACATTCCAAGGGTGCTGGCGTTCAACTTGTCGTAACCACAAAGGGTTTTCAGTAGCCCAGTAATGCATATTGTGTCGAGTGACCGTACCGTGATTGGTGAAAGTAGACTCATCAAAGAATAGCACATTGGCGAAGAAAAGGGGGTCTCGTTCAATTTGCTGAAGTGCCCATTGACAAAATAATATCTTGTATATCTTACAAACAGTCGTTTGAGGAATTCCTGATTCACGACTTATTTGGCAAGTGCTAATGTCAGGATCCTGTGCAACGGCAGCTAACACTGCTATTTCATTGTCCTCAACAGGCACCCTATCTGACCGATTCCTTTTCTTTGGTTGCACACTTTTTTCACCAGTGAATTGTTGGATGACCCGATAAAAGAAAGCGCGCGATCGTATCTGGTCTGGGAAACATTGGGCGTAAAGAGCAACAGCACCATCGATGTTCCTTCCACTTTTTCCATAAATCAATACCATTACAATCTTCTCTTGAATAGAAATAGCGTGCATTATTAATCTGGAAAACGTAACTAATAATAATCAGTTCCTCAAAACAAATATCGAACTTCTAAATGAAGTACAGTTACGTTCAAATAGAAAATAAGGGCAGAGTGCACATCATACACTCTCAGATAAGTTTAGGACAAAAATTTCTTTGAGTTTTAACTTCACTCGATGCAATAATGAGTTCCTCAAAACAAATCTCGACCTTCTAACACCCTAACAACGTTGGAAACTGTTTAATGATTTAGGCGTGCCAGTGCAGTGCTATCTAGCACTGAATAAATAAGACCTTTGAGACAAAGTCGTGTGCCCCATTGAGGAATACGGCTGAGCAATGAAAATCAGGAATTATCATTTGAAAAATCAAAAGTGACCTTCGTTTGACCTTGAAAATGGGTCTCGAGGTCAAACTCGTGGCCACCATCTAATGTCCCCTTTAGAGTCTTGTGACTTTTGTCTGAAACATTTTTCGCGATATTCCGTACTTTTGGAGTAATTTTGATGTCTTAAGTTTTTCGGCGCCCTCTGTCGGGAAAAGAACGCATTTTTGAAAAAAGTATTTCATGTAAAAGAATTGTAATTTTTCACGCAGATTACGAATCTGTCTAAAAAGGGGTTCCCATTAAAAAAATCTAAAGTGACCTTCGTTTGACCTTGAAAATGGGGCTCAAGTTCAAACTCGTGGTCACCATCTTATGTCCCCTTCAGAACTTTGTGACTTTTTTTTGAAACATTTTTCGCGATATCGCGTATTTTTCGAGTAATTTGGATGTCTCAAGTTAAAAAACTCACATTGCATATATGTTATTTATTACTGGAATATCATACGATTCATTGTGATATATATCATTAAGATTATATGTTCCAGAGGAAAAGTTTCCAGATTTTGTAAAGTTGATTATGTTTATAATTACTTCTAGTAACGCTTTATATATGGTACTCCTATAACGATTAATTCTTCGGTTAGAGATTCTGGGTCTAGTGTTTCTAAATTTTTTTCATATTGTGAATTTATTTTTCGTTATTGATTGTTATTTTCGGTAAATATCGATTTCGATATTTATATGTATATAATTGTGTATAATGTCTAGGTGAGTGTATGTGTGTACTGTGTATGTAGGTTAGGTTATTTTAAGTTAGATATTAAGTTTTTATAAAAAATAAAAAATTGTGTCCTAAGATTTTTTTTAAAAACATTCTTTTTTTTAGCCTTAAGTACAGAAAATAAATATTCCTGAATAAAATGTAAATAAAGTCCAAAAAGTAGTATTTAGAGTAGTTTAGAATGCTTGTGTGGCGCCAGTAAGTTAGTATAAGATTGCTAAGTAATTGTAAACAAGCATTTAAGAATTTTTTGCTAGTATGTAAGATTTAATGATAAATAAAATAAAATGCACATGACTAAACGAAATCAATATAGGAGGACCTGTCTCGGCGAGAATTGCTTGATAGATGTAAGGGTGAAAAATACACATAATAATAACGAAAACTGCTGTGGTGTATTTTGGCACTTTGCACCGAAACAACAAATTACTAGCAAAAATGAAACAAGACTACGAGTAGCAGAGCATCGCAAACAGGCTGCCTCGAAAGAGCGCCGATTATCTCGAAGAGCTTCAATAGCCCAGTAGGCGCTTTTTGAAGAAGAGAAAGGTGAATTATATAGGCCTGGAATAGCAGATTAGCTCTTAGTATGAATTTTTCTATTAACAACAATGAAATCAATCATGTCACCTTAAAAGGCATTTTTCTCGAAACTACATTTTTTAAATTGCTGCAGTTATAACTCGAAGACAAAACATATTTCTCTATACAAAGATCCTCCAGTTTTTCTATTGTATGAAATTTGGGAGGCCAAAAATCATCAAATATTAAGGCCAAACCTTACATTTTTTTTTACAACTCTACCATTTCGTTAAATTTAAATTATGGAGAGAAATGAATGCTCTCATGTTGTTCTAAAGGATCTCAGACCTATAAGTCTATCATCTTTACTTCTGAAAACTTTCATATACGAGCTAAATCTCTGGCAATAAATCCAATGGTAACAAACGGGGCCTTCAACCTGCATAACCCACTGGCTGTACATCGCAGTCATAAGACCGATTTTCATATTATGAATCTTCACAGAGAACACCGGTTACACCATGAACTTTGGTTTGACAAGACTTTCATGTAATCTTCCCCTCTAGATCCTTCTGGGAGGAAGATGCTCTCATGGTGGACAAGTCAATCCACTTTTACACAGATGGATCTAAAACCGATAGCTTGTTTGGTAGCGTTGTTTTCTCAGATAAGCTAAATCTAAGCCTCTTTTATCTATACCTCTTCCAAATTACTGTAGCGTGTTCCAGGCAGAAATTTTGTCGATTAAAGAAGCTCTGTTCTGACTGAAGAAACGTGATATCTGCAAAGGGTATCCGCATCTTTTCGGTCTCATTTAATTTTTAAATCGCCCTTGAATGCCGATCATCACTTATGGAGATGACAGAGCAGTTAAACCCACGAACTCCCAAAAATTGGAACTACCCTACCTATTCTACCCGAAAAGTTAGCTTAGGTATACCAATCGCTACGTGCAAATCAATATTAAAGCGGGATGCTAATAAAAGAACAGACCTTGGGTGAACTGTTGGACCAACATGTCTAAGGACCAAACAGATCTGACCAAAGATAGATCATAGGTGCCATCATAGGTGGCATCACTGGACACTGATTATATGCAAGCATGCAAAAAGGTTTGGCGCTTTTACAGACGATTTCTGTAGAAGCTGCATGGACGAGGAGGAACAGGAGACAATCCTCCATCTACTTAGTACATGTCTAGCTCTCTCCCAGAGAAAAAAACTTCACTTAGGAGCTTTCTTCTGCATTGACTTAAACGATCTAAAGAATAATGACGTTAACAGGCTCCTACGCTTCATCATAAGCTCAAATTGGTTCCGTGTGTAAGAAGATCACAGATCTAAGTGGCATCGCAATGGGCCAATAGACCTTAATGGATTGGTCTTTCGAACAACCACTTTTACCTACTTATCTACCTATATACACAGAAAAATTACATGACCATTGACGCAAACTTAATTCTTCCACTCAAACAACACATATCACACACAGTCAATAATATAAAACTTAGCACCTTTCACCTTAAGGAAAGATAATCATTCAAACTACAATAGTTAATATCGTTCATAGCTAACCTACTATTATGTACATAGGTACACAATTATTAAATATGAAATACGAACTATAGCCAATAAAAGTGTCTATTCGAAATCATACCCATTTTTATCGCAAAGAAACAAGAGATTAAAAGTGAAATATGGATATAACTGGGCGACGGAATAATTGGACCATTTAAATCACTCTACAACTATCCAGCTTGGGTTGCCTCTGGAGAGAAGAAAGACCATCTAGTGATCGATTAGTAGAAATTGAACTCCACTATCATCCCAGACAGGTACCTGATTCCTAATAAAAACAAAGTTCTTGCCAACCTCGGGAAAAACAAGTGGTTTCCAATTATAGATCTTAAAAATGCTTTTCTACATACACTACTAAAAAGTATAGGGCAATTCAGTACCATTTCACAAGTCATAATGAAAAAACTCACACCACAACAGCGTCTTCAAATTGTTCGCTGTTTTACGAAAATTAATGTTTTTCGTGAGATTCGAGGAACTTACAGTGCGCATTATCGACCTACTGAAACCACTATTGCCAATACCATTCGCAAATTGGAGTCCCAGTTTACATTAGTGGATGTTATTCGACCGACTAGACCACATCCAGTACGAAGATTAAAGCAGCTGTAGCTGAGGAAGTACTCGAAGACCGTGACGAATCGATTCGTCGTCGTTCCCTGCAGCTTGCCTTGGTGTATTCGACAACTTGGAGTGTTTTACGTGGGGATCTCAGCCTAAAAGTGTACAAAATTTAACATGTGCTAGAATTAAAGCCAGGCGACTTGAATTTGCGTTATATTTTCTGTGAATGGGGTCTGGAAAAACCCAATGAAAATCCGGTGTCATATCGTGAAATTTTGTTCAGTGTTGAAGCCCATTTCTGGCTCTATGGATACGTTAATTAACAAAATTGCCATATTTGGCTGATAAGCAACCCGAAGAGTACGAAGACGTACCATTACACCCATTAAAAACATCGGTATGGTGTGGTTTATGGGCTGATGGAATCCTTGGTTCACATTTCTTCAAAAATGTGGCAAACCAGAATTTTACCGAGAATGGTAACCGTTATCGCGCCATGTGAATTGACTATGTGGTTCTTGAAATTCAAGCACATGGTCCCCGTGATATCTGGTTTCCACAGGACGGCGTTACGAGCCATACAGTGCGTGAAACTATAGACTTGTTGAGAAATCGTTTTGATGAGCACTTAATTTCACGTTTTGCTACGGTAAAATGGCCGCCTAGATCGTGCGATCACAATTTGGACTATTTTCTCTGGGGATATGTAAAGTCTCAGGTCTTCAGGAATAAGCCAGCTATGATTGACACTTTGGAAGCCAACAGTACTCGTGTTATCCGTGAGATACCAGTCGCTATGCTCGAACGAGTCGCCCAAAATTGGACATTCCGAATGGTCCACCTCAGGCGTAATCAGGGCCAACATTTACATAATATCATTCTCAAGAAGTAAATGCCATTAATTGTTCTTTTAACCAATAATAAAAATGTTAAGTTCACTTTCAAATTGACACATAAATTAAGTTATTTTATATTATAAAACAAACGTCATGATAAATCGCCCTATATTAGTAGTAAGGAAATCAGACGGCACGGGAAAACAAAAATTCCGTCTCTACATAGACTACAGAAAACTAAACGATAGTACGGTAAATGATAAGTATCCGCTACGGAATATCCCAAAAACGGCATTTGTAACACCAAAAAGATTAAACGAATACACAAGAATAACATTTGGTATCAAAAATGCGCCAGCAACGTTTCAAAAGTTAATGAACGATATTTTCCGGGACCAAATCAATGAAATATGCGTCGTCTATTTAGACGATATATTGGTTTTTTCAACTTGCCTCAAAGAACGCATACAATCTTTAAAGCTTATGTTTTTATAACTTGCAGAAAATAACTTAAAAATTCAATTTAGCAAATGCTCTTTCCTGAAGAAAAATACTGAATTTCTTTGGCACGTCTTAACAAGTGGGGAGATGAAGTCCAAATCCAATAAAAGCAAATGTATTCTCCATATAAAGAACTAAAGGGCTTTCTAATGGTAACAGGTTTATATAGAACATTTGTGAAGGATAACGCGGAAATCGCTTATCCCATGGTAAAATACCATAAGAAAGGCAACCAAAATATACATATATTGTATATGAAATATATCGAAGCTTTCGAGACCCTTAAACGTAGTATTACCAAGCATCTCATATTGAAATTTCCCGATTTTGATAAACAATTCACAGTATTCACTGACGCCAACAACTATTCGATAGGAGCAGTATTAACACAGGAAGGTCAGCCAGTGTGTTAGGTTTCGAGATACTTAAACGATTACGAGAAAAGTTACGCAGTCACAGATAAAGAATTTCAGTTAGATATTGAGTATGGGAAAGGGAAAGACAATAACATAGCAGATTTCCTTAGTAAAATACCGGAAAACAACGCAAATGCCAACAATCAAACCGTAAATAATCTATCCGAAACCGCTACGATCCACTCACAGCAACAGCAATTATTAGACCACATACACATAAAGGGAACAACAATGAATAAATACAAGACCCAATCAACCGTACTAGTCAATGTATTAGATAGAAATTCTCCACAATAGAAGAGTAATATTTGTTGATATGACTAGAAATAAAGAATATTGGACAGATTTTCTAAAAAGATGCATAAAACCAGATTGACTGGAATACCATATACACTAAATTGTCATATCACGAGTTCAATAAAATTCAACAGCTGCTAATTGTTTCGCCATGACAACGGAATAAGATTTATAAAAGCAACTCAAAGAGCCAGAGAAATAAGAATGCTAGAGGAAGCAAACAAACAAATATCGTTATGTCACACAAAGTATGCGCAGCGGGGGATAATAGAAACATATCACAGCCTCAAGAACTACATTTATTACACGAAATAAGTTAAAGAAATCACAAAAATTATTAACAATTATGTTATGTCTAGAAATGAAATACGAACGGAAACCAATCAAACTCAAATACGAATTAAGCGAGACACCTTGTAGACCCAATTACACTCTCCATATGGTTGTCTTATATTTCGTGAAACACTAGTTTCTTACCCTAATAGAGAAACTCACTAATATAACTTACGTCTACCATCTCCCAAACAAAAACTGGACTAAAAATATAGAAATAATAGAGGAACATACGGGTAATAGCGATGTGGAAACGTTCCACTCTACATTACAAGAAAAAATAGTTACCATGAGAAATTCAGATTTATCACTTGTTCAGAAAGTTCACAGTGCATTTAATAATTACAATTATAGGTACCATTCTACTTTAAAAATGTCTCCAGAAGAAGCGATGTACGCAGACGTAGCTAGTTTAGCAAGGCAGGTACAATTAGGAAAAGCGAAAAGAACCCAGAAACTCAATCAGAATAGGGAATATTATTTAGAAACAAGAAAGGTTTTACCAGTTAAGAACAGTAAAAGGAACTACTATACGAACGAACCTAGATACAGGATTAAAAAGAGGGACAAAGAACATCCGGTAAATATTAAAAGACCACGTTTATTTGCAGATGACGATATCAATGTATCTAATACTCACAACAATGACAGAATAGACCACAGCGACATTGACAATTTAGAAATTGAAGACAAGCAACAGATATAAAATAACCAACATGGGACAGACTGAAGTAATTCAAGACAGCAAAACTGTATTACACATTATCAAAATCAAAGATATTAACATGTTCGAAGAAAATGCTAGAAAACTTAAATTAGATAATGATCCAGTTATAAGACGAAAAGTAGGAACACCTTATGCCAAAGTTACGGCCTTAGAACCAGGAAAAAAACAAAAAAGAGGACTAGTCAACATTATAGGGACAGGTCAAAAATGGTTGTTTGGGACGATGGACGATAGTGATAAGCAAGAAATAACAGATTATCTCAATGTATTAGAAAAAATCAAGAAAATGTAGTAAGTTATTTTAATCAACAGATAGAAATCAATGTACATCTGAATGAAAGCATATCCCGTTAATGAACGGCAATAGAATCAAACAGAAAGAAATTTAGCAAATCATATGTGAAACTTACAGAAAACGAAAGAAGATTTATCTTACAACAGCTAAAATTAGAGCAGCTAGTAAAATTGAGAATGTTAGAAGAACATTTAAATCAAGTTATTTACAATGTAGCCTTAGTTAAACACGGGTTAATTCACCCTAGTCTTATGACGATTTAAGAAATAAACGAAACTTTTGTCTTCTACAAATTAAAACACGTAAAAGCAGGACTACTTAAATACAGTGTAAATACCTTAATATTAGCAATAAAAATTCCAGATAGATATCAGGTAGTTGACCTAAAATTAATACCTAGTAGCAATACCTACAGCCAACAAAACAGAAATAGAAGAAGGTGACCATACCTCTTAAAAGTAAATAACAGTAAATAAATCACCGGAAATAAAGGAAATCGATGATAGTACTATAATTTCTAAAAACTAACAAGATCAAGAAGTAATAAATAAGTGTGATGATAGAAAAATAAAACTAGCGGAAACTATCTAATAGTTATTAACAATTATACAATCGAAATAATGAATAAAACATTTGCTAATTCCAATGTAAAATTTAAAGAAAAGTTCTATTATTTTGATGAAATAAGCTATAATTTTACCAAAACTTTAAATTTTAAAGATATTTTAAAGATATAAGAAATGTTAAAAATCTGAAACATATGGTATAAATTTAATAAAGTTTCAATGAATTATTATTATTATTATTACTATTATCAAGGGAACGATACAAATTAATTTGTAGGGTCCGGGATTTAACTCCGGGATACTATGCCCATGTGGAGCGTTTTGTCAACAGCACGTGGAGTACTGAGTTCCAATGTGGTCCCCCACCTACGTACTTACCGCTGCATACTTATACTGCACGTACTTATACTGCACGATAACACACTCTACTCGAAGCAAACGTCCCAAACTCTTCTATTACTGTAAGATTGTGTACTTAGGTAACACAAAACACTTTTATTTTCTAGGGGTTAAAATTATATATTTACATTTACTTAAAATAACTGATAATATATGAGTGTAAGAATTTGTTTGTTGCAAGAACTGCCACGATGAGAAGCCGGAAAATAACTGCCCTCATCCTTCGAGTGCGTCCTTTTTATATCCTGTCTCTCATACCACCGTGACAGTGTTGCTGATTGCGCACAATTCGGCCATCCTGCATCGAATGCCTCCAAAAAGTTGTCGTCGTCAAGACTTCTCAGCCATGGCTTCATAAATTCAGCACATGTACTTGTATGTTTCGGACCTTCGTTGTAACCTCTTTTTGTGACATCGTTAGTATTATTCGGCTGTCGTCGAAGATTATAACTTTTCCTGTTCTCGTTTTGAGCCCTTATTATTTGTTTCTTAGCACTTTTTCTTAGCTCGTCTCTTTTATCGTTATAACTCGCGATTATTTCCTTCTCTATCCTTTATGTGAAGGTCTTCTTTGGTGCACATTCTTATTCCGATAAGTAGATCAAATGGTGTCAAACTGGTACTTCGGTTAAAGGTTGAGTTGATGGTTTTCTGAACGGGTTCGACAAACTTGTACCACTTAGTTGGATCTTTGATACTCAGCTTAGACAACACGGATATGATGATGCTATTGAGGCGTTCGGCCTGCCCATTTGTGCGTGGTAAACCGTTAGTGATTTTGATGTATTTGATGTTCTCCAGTTTACAGTTTTCTCGAAAATCATCCGAAGTAAAAGCGGATCCTCGATCTGAGATGAATTGAACCGATGATGCTAAGTGTCATGCTCTGCGTCCGTAATTCGGCTATGTAGACTTCGTGGGATACAACCAACAGAACTTCGTGAAGGAGTCTCTAACGACAAAGATATGGCGATTCATTTTGCATGTTGATTTCAAGGGACCAAGATGATCGACGATGTGTGGAATGGCTCTTCTTTTTTATGTATTGGATATAGTTCTCCTTCTTGTTTAAATTGCTTTCTCTTTATTATGATGCATGGTATACAGTTAGCAATGAGTCTTCGTACTTTTGGGTATAAAATATTCTTTATTAATTAGCTCTATCGTTTTCTTTACAGCTAAGTGTCATTTTTCGTGTACGCGTCTTATTATTTCCATCTGCATGCCTCGTGGTATTACTAGCAGTTCGACGTCGTTTACCAACTTACACAGAACTTCGCCTTTCATTAAATATTCGTTGTAAGATGACTTTTCCTGAAGAATTTTTTTAATGGTTATGAGGTCTTCGTCTTGCATTCGTAGTCGTTGTATTCTTGTAATTAAACTATCATCGTTGATTATCATTACTGCATGCCTGCTAAGAGCGTCTACGTGTTTCGTTTGTGAACCAGGTCTATGCTCAACAACGTAGTAAAATTCTTGTAAAAACAATATCCAACGAGCAACTCTGGTGCAGAGAACTTTTTTACCCAAAGTTTTAGCGAAGGCATTACAGTCGCTTATTAATTTAAAATTTAAATAAAGAAGATAGACTCTGAACTTTTTGAAGGCTTCTATTACAGCTAATATTTCGAGTTCATAGCTCGTGAATTTCTTGTTCAGTGGCCTTTTTGCTCATATAATATACTGGGTGTAATTGACAGTCTTCTGGTGATTTCTGCAGTAACACCGCGCCATATCCATCGATAGAAGCGTCCATATGAACTTCTGTTTTGTAGTTTTGATTGAATATTGATATTAAGAACTGGTCTCTCGCTTAGAATTTTCTAAAGTGTGTTAAAAGAAACTACGTGCTCTTCCTTCATTTCAAACTTAGCGTTCTGTTTTTTTTAAGTCGGTTAACGGTTTTGCGATTATAGAAAAGTTTGGTATAAATGTTCGGAAATATCCTGCAAGACTAAGAAAGCTTTCTAACTGTTTAATGTTTTGCGGTATCTAATATTTTATTAGGGCTTGAATTTTCTCGGGTGTTGATTTTCTATAAAATGTCCCAAGAACTGGATTTTTGTTTTCAGGAAGCTGTTTTTCTTTAAATTAATATCTAGCCAATAGCCTCTGGAAAGTGTTTAAACTTCTTCTAAGTTTGATAGTGCTTCTTCTTCATTTTTGACGGGTATAATTATATCGTCAATATACGGTAATGCAATACCTCTTCTAGTTAAATTACGAAATACCGAATTGACATGTCTTTGGAAAGTCCCTGGAGAATTCGAAAGTCCGAAAGGCACTTTTAAAAACTGATACTCTTCATGTGTTACAAAAGCGGTGTATTTTCGACTTGCTTTGCTAACAGGCACATGGAAAAAACCATTTTTTAAATCTAAGGTACTAAAAATCTTGGCGTTTTGTAAACGATCGAGCTGGTCTTCAATTAAAGGAAGAGCGAAAGGATCCCTTATTATTACTCGGATAATTTTTCTGTAATCGACAAAAAGCCTTGATGTACCATCTCGTTTTTTTACTTGTACGACTGGACTACAGAACTCAGAATCTGACTCTTCGATTATACCGTCTTTTAACCACTCTTCTACTTGATCGTCGACCACATGTCTTTCTTTGATTGGTAGCCTTCTTGGACTACATGTAATGGCAGTTTCATCTTTCAATATTAAATGCATTACGACATTTGTTGTTTTGATCTTATTTGGGCGATAGTTTTGGATCGATTCAGTCACATGTTGCTTGGCGTAAGTACTAGCAGTTTCTCCAATGTCAATTTCTTCAAGTTCTGATATCTTTATTATCACGTGGATCTCAACATTGACATCGACAAAACTCTTTTCCAATTACTATTTCAACATCTAAATAGTCAGATGGTATGACATGCAATATTAAATCAAATTTTTCGGAATCAATTTCGATTTCTTGTTCAAAATGCCCTAAAGGTTTTATTTTATTCTCATTTTTATTCCGCCCAAACCCGACAAGATAAAAATTGGAATGTGAAAGCTTCGGCATATTCAAATATTTATAGATTTTTTCGGTTATTATATTGAATTTGCTGCCTGTGTCAAATAGAGCTAACCACTCCCTATCTCCAATTTTTACTTCCTTGTTCATTATGTCATCGTTAGAATGTAGAATACGCATGTTGCTATTGGTATTGTCAACTTATTTTGATATGTGATCTCTCGCAATTTGGCCAAACTTATTGCATTCGAAGCATTTGACACCCTTTCCTTTATCTCTGCAGTCTATGGATTTATGCCCTTTTACGCCACAATTAAAACACTGTATGTCTTTAAAATCTCTAATATTTTTAAAGCCGTACAAAATAACTTTATTTATATTCGAATCTGTTATTCCGTCAATAACGTACTGTATAAGAGCATCTTCTTCGATATTTCCGTGAGAGGATATATCTTTCATATGCAGAAAATACTCTTGAGCACTTCCATCTTTTTGCTTTTTTCTTTCGCGAAGCAATTTATGCAGTTGCGCGCTATTTGCTGTTTTTCTAAATTCGTCAATTCATATTTAAATTTTTTGTATGATGTTATACCCATTTCGCTTGATATAAAGAGTTTTGCTAACCCTCTTAATGATTTTTTCCCAAACACAAATTTTTGGAAGTCCTCCCAATACATAATTGAATCGATTTCTTCAAATTCACTTACCCACATTTCCACGAATATTTTCCCGTTTCCATCGAATGGTCTTATAGAGTCCTCTATGTTCCTGAAGTTGATCGCAAATCTGGAAATCGGCGGTATATCACTTTTAACAGCTGCTTGCATTCGTTTTTGTTCCTTTTTATTGATGTTTTTATTACTGTTTTGTCTA
The DNA here is from genome assembly GCA_907269105.1 of Volucella inanis. Lineage (NCBI taxonomy): Eukaryota > Metazoa > Arthropoda > Insecta > Diptera > Syrphidae > Volucella > Volucella inanis. The sequence goes on along the minus strand of OU026156.1, from coordinate 130,953,817 downwards.
TTTTCTTTCACCATCTGTATACACTTTTCTTGTTAATTGAGTTGGTCCCCGTTGTTGTTTCCGTTTTGGGTTTTTTCCTTTTCCCCCTTCATCGTTGTTGTTGGTGTCGTCGTCCTTACAGCCGTCGTCATCATTATCCTTGTCGCCATCCTCGTCGGCATTTTTGTTGGCATCTTCGTCGTTGTTATCATTATCGTCGTCAACATCGTCGTCGTCGTCATCTTCGTCGTCGTCATCTTCGTCGTCGTCATCTTCGTCGTCGTCATCTTCGTCGTCGTCATCTTCGTCGTCGTCATCTTCGTCGTCGTCATCGGCATTGCATGAACTAAGTAAACAACCCTTTCTTAAGTTATCAAATATGTGTTGGCTCACATTCTTTACGTCGTAATTGATCCCTAACGCGTTGCAAACCGTAATCAGGTCAGCTGCACACATGTTAATCGACGTACTTTTGCTTCTGTTTATACCTCTCGTTGTTATTAACGAAGTCGAAACCTTGAAACAATCTGAGTCTTCTTCTGTTGGATCTGTCGCCTTCGTCTTCAAACACATATTTGTGTAGAGTCATCACAATGTCTTTTTTCCCGTATTTTATATTTATTGCTGAGCAATTATAAGTGTATTCGTACCCACTTCAATTTTAAGTTCCTTAACAAAAAAAAAAAAAAAAGTATTTTAATTTTTATTTATTAAATTTTATTTTTCATGTATGTACAATAGCAAAAATCAAGTATAGCATGGCAAAGCCGTCTGCCAGACTGACTATTAAAATAAATTACATAAGTACATTCCAATGTTTCTTACACATCAGTATCTAACACCAATCTTTCTTATTTATTTTGAATCCAGAAGTTTTCGCTATAAAATTTGTTTCGGTAAGCTTGCACTACTTAGCAGTGCACAAAAAGTTTTAACATATCCATTTCCTTTCAATACCAGCGGTGTCTTCGGTTGAATACGTAAAGGGCTGCCTTCTTCGGTAGTCTTTCATTATGCTATACTTTGATAATGTAGTGTACCTGGATTTTGAGGGTTTGGATGAAGAGTGGAGATAGTCCTGTTTCTAACATACAGCGTAGTTTGGTCTGTCCGAAGGCAATTGGAATATTCTTTTAATAAAAACCCTTTTTTCTACACTTTCATATTGTTTGTATTCCCATACCTGTTACGCATAGATCATAACTGATTTCGCAGCTGCATCAAAAACACGGAACCTACAGTTATGCACCATACTTCTGTTGGCAAAACCCTTTTTCCAAGTAGCTCTAATATCACTCTTGGCCTTAACAAGTTTCTCACTCAGATGCTTTTTCATATTTAAATTTTGTAAGGCACACTCCTAGGTATCTAAATTCGTTCAATAGGTATTGAATTATAGAACCATCTTTCGCTTATGCTATTGCTTTCACCACCGTTTCTGAAGATCTCTATCTATTTTTTGAGGTTAATTTTAAGATTCCAAGTAGTACAGTACCTATACAGTTGGTTGATCATCAGTTGGAGCGATTGGGTTGACTGAGATAGCATCACTATGTCGTCAGCATAAAGGGGGGATTTTAAAGTGGTCCCTGCAAACTCTACACTTCCACTAATGCAATCCGTTAGATCCTCTATGAAAAGTGCGAATAACAGAGGGCTCAAGGCACATCCCTGTCGAACACCAGACTCTGTTTGAAACCATTCTGATATTTCTTCTCCCTTCCAAACTGCGGCTGTAGTTTCCCTGTACAGATTTTTTTTCCAAACTTTAGAAACGTCCCAAGTTCATAGAGCTTGTAAATAAGAGCACGTTTATCCACCGTATCGAGTGCCGCCTTAAAATCGATAAAGAAGATGTAAATTTTCTCCGTTTTTGAAGGAAGGTTTCTCCAATGCTATTTAGCACAAAAATGTAACCGACCGTGGAGGGTCTGAAACCGGCTTGGAATTCTCTTAATAAACCTTTTTGGTTAATCCACTTATAGAGTCGCTGCTGCAAAATTGAGATAAATATTTTGTATGAAACCGGATTTTGAGTATTTCTTTTTTTGTAGGTAGGAAAAATTAAGGACTTCTTAAACTCTTGCGGGATGGTTCCATGTTCTAAGATTTGGTTGCACGCTAAAAAAATGTATACCCTGGATGATATTCTTATATCAGAAAACGGTACTACGTTGATATTAACGATATTATTATCTTTGGAAAAGACGAAACTGAACATTTAGACAATCTTGAAAAAGTATTTAACACCCATAAAACTGAAAATATGAAAATTCAGTATCATAAGTGTGAGTTTTTTTAAAACAAAATTTTGTTCCTAGGCTTTGTCATTAGACGTGACAGTATTAGAACCCTCAAAAAATCCAGGCGATCGCCTAACGACCTCCTCCAAAAACTCTCAAGGATGTATAGTCATTTCTCGGAATGTCAGGGTATTATCGTCGATTCATAAAAAACTACAATAGTCTCGCCAAATCCTTGACATGCCTCTTAAGAAGGGAAGATGGACGAGTCTCTTAAACTTGTTAAAAAAAACACCCATTCCTTTGAACTTAGATACCTTAAATCCATTTAATAAAGTAAAAAATTGGTTTATTTCTCCAGAAGTTATTCTGTCATTTTCCGAATTTTGAAACAGTATTTGAGCTGACCACGGAATCTTCTGATTTCGTTTTCCAAAATATGAAAGTAAGGCAATCACTTTCCTCTAATGAGAAAGAAATACTGGCTACTATATTGTCGCTAAGTTTCTTAAGAAATTACTTTTACGGATTTCGAATGGTGAGCATTTTTACTGACCACCACTCCCCAAATATACCTTAACCTTTTCAACCCGGAATGCAGCCAGAACACTTATATCAATAATTTTGTGTTGATCTGTTTAAATGACTTACCTTTAGCACGTTTCTAGCAAAAAACTTGTGCGTGGCAGGCGCTGTGGGTACCGGAACATACGTGTGCCATTCGGCTTTGTGGGTTGGGCATATAAGTCCCACCAGGTTTTTATCAATAAATATAAAATAACACATTTTCAAAAAAAAAATAAATTATTATAAATTTATTTTATTCATATTTTGTATTGGCTATATATTTTAGTTCGTACGGTTTTTTTTTTCTCAAAATTTGAACGTTTATTTAAGAAAAACATGTACAATAGTATTATTCAAAGTATTGCCCATCTGAAGTTATGACTTTTCCCCATCTTTCTGGCAATTTGTGGATCCCACCCCAAAAGAACTGCGCCGACTTGGCAGCCAAGTATGAATCAAGCCAATTTTTGATATTCTGCTCTGATGTGAACCGTATTTCAGTGAGGGCGTTCTGAATCGACCGGAACAATTGGTAGTCAGAAGGGGCAAGGTCTGGGCTATAAAGGGTAAGATTTCCCATCCACTGTTTTCCAAATAGTTCTTAACCGGAATAGCAACGTGGGGCCGAGCGTTGTCATGATGGAAAATTATTGCCTCGTGTCTGGTCGCATATTCCGGGTGTTTTTCTCATAATACAGTTTGCTAAAACCTTTCCTTTGAAATGGCTGCTTGAGTGACACCCAAAGATTTTGCGAGCTCTTCTTGTGTTTGGCAACAATCTTCATAGAGCAATGCTTCCAATTCTTCATCTTCAAACTTTTTTGGCTTCCCAGGACGTTCATCGTCTTCCAAGCCAAAATCACCACTTTTATATCGTGCAAACCACTTTTGGCACGTTCGCTCAGCTAGCACATGTTCACCATAAACTTCCACCAAAATACGATGACTTTCGGCAGCAGTTTTCTTCATATTAAAGTATGAACACTTTTTCAGGCACAAAGTTCGACATATTTGAGTGAAAAAAAAAATATTGCTACTTACGCTTTAAATGAGTGACATATAGTAAAATGACGTATAATGACAGTAGATTTCCAACGCATGTTCCAATAGAATAATAACAATGGAACAATACAAATTGCGCCATCTCTTAGCAAACCGTACTTTAACAACAATTAAGTTATAGAAAATTATATATAATTTTTATTTGCAACTGGCAAACTGATTTTTACATAATGGAATATTACACTCCTCGCATATGGTTGTTACACGCTTCTTCTTTTTGTTGTTACTACATTGAGTACAACGTCTTCTTGAAGCACCCTGTATGGGTAGGTGTACTGTAGCCATCTGTTTTTTGTTTTTTGATATAGATCCAGATCTGCCTAAACGATAAATTTTGGCAGTTGTCTTCCCTCCCCTATAAGGTCCTCTGCTAAGTAAACAATAAATCATATCAATTTGTTCGTGATAGTTGCGAATGGATTATGTACGAATTCACAAAGCTCATCATCAATAGTCGATAGAATACTTTTTTCCAGCAATTTTTGGATTTCCAATTTGTACAGCCCTGAGAGTTGTTCTGGCCGATCGACGCCGCCCATTACCTCTCTGTAAAATTTGACCATTTCCAGGCATGGTATGCATACTTGTTTTCCGTTCTTGAGCTTTTTATTGACATGAACTAGGCCCGAATCATGACAGTTGCTAAGAACAGCAACCTCTTTTGTGTCGTGCCATTTTGTGAACTTGAACCCTGTATTACCAGCCTTTTTGCATTTTTTGATTTATGATAGGTAATTTTTGCAACATAGTTTAGGCTCTCAAGCAAATGCACTCCAGTAAAAAAGCGATCAAAACAAAGTGTAACGACTGCCTCGGTAATAGATTTTGCCAAAGTATTGACAAGACTTTCCCCTGATATGCCTTTCATGACTCTATCTTCGCGTCCTTTGTAGATGTTGAAATCTTAAGTGTACACACTTAGAGCGTAGCATCGCAGCCACATTTTATGCCACGTTTGGTGAGCTTAAGTGGCATTTTTTTTTATAATCCCGCGCGCGCACCAAGGGGATATGAATAGCTTTTTGCCGGCTTTTCTTAATGGCGCGGGCGGGTGGGGGCGCTACTGCCACTTTTACGGCCTCATTTCCAAGTGATCGATTTTTTAATCAATAATGCTTCGTTAAAAATGCCCGAATGCTTTTTTTTTAAGATTTGCAGCAAGGTGTTGTTGCGATGAAATTAGAGATTTATAGAAAAGTCTCTGTGACAACTTACTTTTATATGGGACTCAAAAGCTGTTTCTAGACTATACCATACTGTGTTATTCGGAGTCATACTGATATCTGGAAGATTATCAATGTCTTAACTAGTTTCCGATGCAGTTTCTTTTTCGTCTTCCAAATTAAATTCATCGCCAGAAGGTGTAAAAATGCTTTCACTAATACTTTGAAATTTGAAACCACGAAAAAAAACACTCATTAAATTTTATCGGTACATAGCGATAAAATAGCAGACATCTTAAAAAAAATTAATAATAAACATTATAAATCAATTACCCAATTAGAACCCAAAAAGAAATACTCGTACAGTTACTATTAGGCAAAACCAATAAATTTAATTATGATATTACGACACTGAGATACGTTAATCATAATTAATTCATTTATTGGATTAAAAAGGAAAATAAACAACAACTGCTTTTTAGCACACCTCAGAAGCTTTGGATATCCCAGAAATTAAAATCATAAGCAATATTACAAGCTCTATGTAATAAATATTGCTCCCATCACGAAAATTCATTAAATAAACCTGTTAAGAGAAACAATATAATAAAGAAATAGCAATAACAATGAAGTGTACGGAAACATTAATATACGTATTGTAAGCTTTAATAATCAGTCCATAAACATAACGAAAGACACATGTATAAGCTAACGAACGATACGCTGAGTTCAAGAGAAGACGGCGTGAACCCATTCTTTTCCCACAATTCGATTCGCCACATGCCGGACATTTAATCCAACACCTGTGTCACCTTACGACAATAAGCAAAACAACAAGCAACGGAAATGCTTACGATGCGTCTAGAGCAACCGTGGGATGCATTAGAAACATAAGTAGCATAGGTATCTTAGACAAATTATTACTATTATAAGTTCAGTTTTTAAGATACTCTCAATGGGAGAAGTTGAATATAAATATTTTTTTATGACAATAAATTAATTTTTGTTTATTTGTAGCCCAACGTGAGGCCCAGGGAAAGAAAGAATAATACTGACCTTAAGTAGCTCGCGCACTTACTCACAAAAGTTCTCGTACTTCTTTTAGTGGAAAAGAAAAACACCGGCCTCAAGTACCCCGATTTTTTTACAATAAAAAGTGAAGTGTAATACCGACTTCAAGTAGCTCGTGCACTTACCCACCAAAGATACCGGCCTTATGTACTTCGCGTACCCCTTTTAGTGCAAAAGAAAAACAGCGGCCTCAAGTAGCCCGAATTTCTTTTAAAAGTAAAGTGCCTATTCTTTAAAAATTACCTGGTCCCAGAACTCACATGAACATTTTCTGGAACGAATAAAAAGTTAATTAGGCAGCCATCGAGTGCAGAGAAAGAAACCTCAGTAGCAGAACAGCAAATAGGAACGAGCCCCTTTGCCAGCGGTGGAGTGTTCGCAGCATTATTTTTGTAAGATATAATTAAGACATTTATTAATATTCATTTTGAAAGACAAAGTAATTTTTTTTATTTTTTTATCAAATATTTAACTAACTCAATTAATTCGTTTTATCAAACACAATACATATTTCTAAATTACAAACAAATTTTACATATAAATATACAAATAAGCTTATTTTTTTTATTAATAATAAAAAGTGAAAGTAAAGTGCGTGTAAAAGTATAACTCAATATGACTAATCCTATTATTCGTCCACCAATCCTAAACCCAGACAACCGTACTCCTCATTCTTCAACATCTAACCAAAATCCTCTTAACCTAAATCCCAGTGCCACTCCAAAATTAGAAGCCTTGATAACAGGAATAGTAAGCAAAGTTTGCATTTGCCAATGCAGAAATTTACTGCAGTCTATCGTAAACCCCAGTGCAACAATTTCTAGGGATGTAGAGCAGGGTTCCGATGAACAATATAGAACAAATTTAGATGATTAATACAAAATACGCGACATAGTCCGCAGTCTGTGTGAATTTTCCGAATCCCCGGGAGAATATAGTTCGTGGGGGAAAAGGGATGAACGTATTTTCATCCTCTTAGAAATAACCCCACAGACTTTTCATCCACAACTTGCATACTTACCACAACAAAGAATGCAACCTCCTCCAAGACAAGGTGCTCCACAGTGCCAGCAATATCACGGTCAACTGTATCACCACGAACCGAACTACCAACAAAATTAAAGACCCAACTACCAATATAATTATCAATAGGATAACCGGATTCCTAATCTACATCCCCCGAAACCTATGCCAAGGGCAGACCAATGGAAGCGGAAAATTATATATATATAGTCGAAAGCTAAGAATGGGCCTCCTGCAGTAAAACGACCTATGCTCTCCTCACAACAGCACCAGCTCCTCCCAATAAATTGCAGAGAAATTTCCATGTGAGTACTGAAATAAGTAAGCAATGTGCACTAGACAATTCTGGTGAAATTGCAAATTATGACTCTGCCATTGAGTCACAGAACGACCCGACAGAAAACTAAACCCTAGACGAATATATAATGATAATGAAAAAACGATTGAGTTTGCAGATATACATTTTTTAGATTAATCCACTCGTCTCTGCCTTACTTCGAATGTAGGACGAGTAATAACAAAATTATGAAATTTCACGTCGAAACAGGCTCTAATGGGAATAATATTCAACCCTAAATCATAAAAAAGATCATCCCTAATAAACAAAATTTTTATGCCAACTCTATTGGAGGCAAAGTTGAAGTCACCCACCATACCTTTGTTAATTTATTCGGAATTGAGTCAGCCAATACGGAATATTTCCTTCTGCCCAATCTTAAATCTTTCCATGGAATTCTTGGCAACGATACTCTGATAGAACTTTCAGCAGTAATCTATGCAAGAAAAAGTTATATGCTCATTGATAATAATTTCAAAGTTCGGTCAAGACAGCAAATATCTGAGTAAATAAATTCTGTAGATATAAGAACTGATCACATATCAAAAAGTCAAAAAAACTAACTGATTCGATTAACTAAATCATTTTCCAACCTATTTGTCGATCCCAGTGAAAGGCTTACCTTCACAATTACCTTTGACTACTGTCAAAGGAAAAATCCGTACAACCACAGACGACCCCGTCAACTCTAGGTATTATCCATACCCCTTATCTCTTAAAGACGAAGAAAATAAACAGCTTGATTAACTTCTGAGCAATGATATTATAAGACATTCACGGTCACCATGTAATTCGCCTATATGGATCGTGCCCAAAAAAGCTGATGCTTCGGGGGAAAAAAAATATAGAATGGTAATCGAATACAGGAAGCTGAATTGAGTTACAGTTCCTGATCGATATCACATTCCTGAGATAAACGAGGTTTTATATAAACTCAGAAGGAATAAATCCAAATGCAAATCCATTTGCATGAACAAGACATTGAAAAAACCGCCTTCCCAGTAAATAACGGGAAGTATGAGTTTGTGCGTCTCCCATTTGGGTTAAAAAATGCCCCTTCAATATTTCAAGCGCACTGGACGACATTTGTGGGAACATATAGGGGTGGTTGGCTTTGTGTACATAGATGATATCGTCGTCTTCAATAAAGATGTAGACTCTCACTTCCAAAACATTTCGATAAACTTTAAGACCCCTCGAGATGCTATTCCTTATTTTCAAAAAGACAAATGTGAATTCTTACAATCAAATGTTGAGTTTCTCGGTTTTATAATATCAGATGAAGGAATAAAGGCAAATCTGACTAAGGTAGAGACGGTAGTTAAGTTCCCCTGTCCTAAAACACTTAAGGATTTTCGATCCATTTAAGGTCTGGCAGATTTTTATCGCAGATTTATTAGAGACTATGCCAAAATTGCTTAGCCCCTGACAAACCTTCTGAGAGGAGAGGATGGGCGCACGTGAAAACAAGCTACAGGAAAAAAACTTATACATTTAAATGACGAAGCTCTGAACGCATTTGAAAAAATCCTTTCCGGATTTTAGAAAAGAATTTAATTTAACCACAGACTGACTATGTCATTGGTGGTATGCTTGCACAGGAAAGCAAACCAATTACTTCATCTCCCGCACACTAACGAAGCAGAAAAATACTATCCCACGAATGAAAAGGAAGTGTTAGCTATAGTATGGGCTGTAAGTAACCTACTAAATTATCTTTACGGTTCAACGGTTTTGAAAATTTTCACGGATCATCAACCCCTTGGAACGTTGGAAGATTATGCTCGAAGAGTACAACTTCGAGTTGAGGTACAAGCCTGGAAGATAAAATGTTGTTGGAGATGCTTTGTCTAGGCCACCTCAAATTAGCGAAATCAATTCAGTTACACCAACCCAACACAATGATGAGGGTTCTGGAAAAACTCATCCAAACAGCAGACGAGCCAATAAATGTTTCCAAAAATCAAATAATTCTTAGTATTTAAAATACATCATCCTACAAATTTGAAATAATATTTCCTACATACCACCGATACACGATAGTTGAAACCGAATTTACAAAAGAAAAATCGACTGATATTCTAAAACGATACCTTAACCCTTTCGTTACAAATTGCATTAAAACACTCACTCATTTTGTTCAATATAGAATACGCTTTGCTAGGAAATTTGTTACAGATTTAACTGTTGAAACACAGCAGGAAACCGAAATCATTAAAGAACAAAACCGAACGCACCGTAACGGTCGCGAAAATAAAATTCAAATATTGCCAAAGTTTTATTTCCCACAGATGAGAGTCAAAATAAAATTTGCCGAATATGTAAATAACATAAGTACAAACAAGCCAATGTTGCAAGTAACCCCGATTCCCCAATATCCAGGCCATATAACTCACATAGATATTTACTTTACCAATAAAAACATAACTCTTGCGGCAATAGATAAATTCTTCAAATATGCTCTAGCCAGGATACTCATATCTAGGTCAGCAGAAGACATAAAACAACCACTAAGAAAACTCATTCTATCATTCGGTGTACCAGAAGTTCTGTGCTATACACGATAGAAAACTTTTTCATTATTAAAATCTTTAAGGCCCTTTACTTACACCCCCCTTACACAAGCTCTGTTAACGGACAAGTGGAGAGATTCCACTCAACGCTCTCAGAGATCTTGAGATGTCTTAAAGTCGAAAATCGTCGTAGCACCTTTTCGGATTATTAGACAAAACAATATATGAGTACAACAATTCAATACATTCAACCACCGGTAAGAAACCATTAATACATTGGCTGAAAAGTTAGTGCCGTTTTATAGTTAAACACAAAATTTTTGCAAAATTCAACTTTATTTATGATATAGTGATAGCGATACACTAATTGAAATGATTTTTCAATCTTTCGATACCAGTTTTGTAGTACGATTTCTGTTTAGCCTCAAAATAGGCCTCTGTTTCGGCGATTACTTCTTCATCGGTGTTAAATCTCTTTCCGGCGAGCATTCTTTTGAGGTCTATGAGTACGGTGGGTGGGGAAGCAATTCGTAGCCGATTTCAATTTTGCAATCGTTTTCATCGACTTCTGACACGATGATGATGAAACAGAACTTTCTTTTTCTTCAAATGTGGCCGTTTTTCTACGATTTCGTCCTTCAAACGCTCCAGCAACGCAATGTAGTAGTCGCTGTTGATAGTCTGCCTCTTTTAGATTATTCCATGTGTATCCCAAAATACGGATGCCATAAACTTGCCAGCCGAATGTTGAGTTTTTGGTCGTTTTGGACGAGGTTCGTCGCCTGCTCGCCACTCAGCTGACTGCCGACTTGACTCTGGTGTGAAATGATGGAGCCAAGTTTCATCCTTTGTCACTCCTCTGAATCATCAACACGTTGTTGTTTTTGGTCGACTGTTAGCAAACGCGGCACCCACTTTGAACAGAGTTTTCGCATGTCCAAATATTCGTGTATGATATATCCAACACGCTCTTTTGATATCTACAGAGCCTCAGCTATCTCGATCAACTTCACTTCACGGTCATTCGTAATCATTTTGTGGACTTTTTTGATGTTTTCATTTGAAACAGCCTCTTTTGGACTTCCACTGCGTGCATCATCTTCGGTGCTTGTGTGACCACTTTTAATTTTTTCAATCCACTTGCGAATGGTTCGTTCGGCTGGGGCAGAGTCCGGGTAACACTTACCAAGCCATTTCTTTGCATCGGCTGCATTTTTTCCCATCAAAAAGCAATGATAAATCAACACACGAAATTGTTGCTTCACGTACAACGCTATATCTCGGGATCTAATCGTCCCAGCTGTCAAATTTATACATTTATCTTTTGAAGGTTTATACTAAAAGAAAATGGTATGGATTTAATTCAAGTGGTGTCCTCTCTTATAAACGGCACGAACCGTTTGTCCCAGCCCATGTGTTAGATAAATTTTTCCGGAAAACAGTTATTAAATAACCCCGTCGAACTCGAGCGAGTAGAGCGAGAAAATTAACCATCTACTCGCTTATCCTCTGCATTGTAATACTAATAATAATTGTGATATTTAGTTTTCAAACCTTTTCAAAAAAAAAACCTCTGTGCGAAACTTGCAATCCAAACAATCCTGAATGGCATCCTAAAGCAAAAAAAAAAATATCATCCTCCAAATTTTTACAATATCCATATATACTCTATCAAAAATGTAACCAAGGTCTTTATGCTTTTCTTAAACACAAATTTCCACAGCAGCAAATTTTTTTAAATAACATATTAGATAAATATCACGTTCAGATGGTTAATGAGGACTACCAAAAGCGTCGGTTTTAAAAATAAATTTCAACAATTTGAAATCGTTATTGTGGCGCCAGTCTTTCCATGAAGGAGTGAAACTGTACTGAAAATAAATGAAGTTTGACAGCTCAATGTAATTGAACCAGCTAACTTGACATTTAATCGTTACTGAAAAATCTTACACCGCAAAACAAAACACCCATTATATTATTCCACTCTATGTATTGGGTATATATTTTAATTCGTGCTGTTTTTTTTTTTCAAAATTTGAACGTTTATTTAAGAAAAACATGTACAATAGTATTACTCAAAGTATTGCCCATCTGAAGCTATGACTTTTTCCCATCATTCTGGCAATTTGTGGATCCCATCGCAAAAGAACTGCGCCGGCTTGGCAGCCAAGAATGAATCAATCCAATTTTTGATATTCTGCTCTGATGTGAACCGTAATTCAGTGAGGGCGCTCTGCCCTTTTTTGGCTGCCCAGGACGTTCATCGTCTTCCAAGCCAAAATCACCACTTTTAAATCGTGCAAACCATTTAAGAAAGGCGTTGCAGTCGTTCCTGACTCATTTAAAGTTTTTTTTTTTAGGTTTTTCTCTCTCGTGTTGATCTTGAAGGACCAAAAAAGCACTTCTCTAACCCTCATAACCTCATTACAGCTCTATTCGTATCATGTTTTTTTTTTTTTTTTTTTTGGTTTGGTACTCTTCGTACGTCAGATCCAGTGAAAAAACCCAGAAGTCAACACTAGAGACACAAAGTTTGTACAACCACTTGCAAACGCTAATGACATTGATATCACTGGTACAATCCAGCAAGTCGCCAATGCTGTATACGTATGTATTACAACAGCTGCGGCAAAAATTGGTTTAGTCGTGAATGGTTGCAAAACTAAGTATCGACGAATGTCGAATCAAACAGAATGTCACAATAGACAGTTTTACCCTTGAGGTAATCAGAAAATTTAAATACCTAGACTCTGTAATTAAATCTGATGTTGACAAAAATACATAAATACAAAGTCGTCTTTGCTCTTATATATACGTTCAATTTTGCATGCAAAATACGAATCGAGTAGTCAGCAAAAAGAGCTTGGGAATATCATTGAAATTCAATGCTTCCTTTGGGTTGATTTGCGATTATTTTTAAATTAAATCCTTTAAATTTTTTTGAAAGTTTTATTGCAAGTAAATAAAAACACTATCTTCATTATTAGTTATGTCTGGTTAAATATATAACTATAACTATATATATATATATATAACGATCTAAACGTACATTTCTGGCTCCCCAACTTTAACACAAATTCACAAACACATGCAAAAGACTTTAAATGAAGTGAATCGGGTTTAGGCTATGAAAGTGCTACTACGAATGGATAGACATATACATATATGTACATATCTTCCCCAAAACAAAAACCAAAAAAAAAAAAAAAAAAAAAAAACAGGAAAAAAAAACAAAAAACGGAAAAAAGTTCGAACTTAAGGCGCTAACCCAGGAGGACAAATATATGTAGGTATGTATATGGGTAGATAAGTATCATCTCCCAACCAGGTAAAATTGTTTCAATCGAATGTGCGCTAAAATACATAATTGCCAGAGGCCTAGAAGTTAGAAGTAAGAAGGTTAGTATATAGCTGCCAAAACAAAAATCCAATCGCCTCTAGGTCCTAATAGAAATCTAAGTGCTATGGAAACAATCTTCGCAACACCGCCGGCAACACACAATACTTCGCCAAATCTTAAGCTACCGGAGTTTAAAGGTAAATACTCGTATTTGAAGAATTTTATCAATCCATTAACAAGGCTTAGATAATGAACTTACTTTAAATATGATAATGAATTTGTCGTATTTGGGCTATGCATTTCGGAGTTTTTTAAGTTGCCAAACGTTACCAAGGGTTCGGCCGTTGAACTACGATCTCCCGTCAAAAAAAATTGGGTAGTTTTTAATTCGCTCCAATTAATTTGATCATTTGAAAACATTTGCATACGATAAGTACAAATATCGCAATGTTAAAAGTAGATGCGGAAACATAGGAATGTGAGATGAATACCAAGATTATAAAAAACTGTTCAGCCGTTCTAAGTCAATACCCCGAGACTTGCGAGAGCAAGCAGCTAACACCTGACGAAAAACGTTGAATAAGGCACAGTTTTGAGGAGACACTAATCATTCGATTTCGAATTGTTCTAATTTTGATAGGATAAATATTATGCAACGATTTTCGAATGCAGAAAAACTAGGCCTTTGTTCGTATTGCTTATGAAAAGGCCATAATGTCGCAAAATTTTCATCGCTTTTTTAATGTAAAGTTTGTAAGCAGAATACCCACAGCCTACTACATTGACCACAACAGGAACAGAATGTTTCTTCGGGTGGCGAACCATGAACCTCAGCGACTGTGCATGCCGGGTTTAAAATCAGAAAACTTCAGAAAGCCTAGGTGATCTTGTCCACAGCGTTAGTCCTTACTCTCTTTTGCAAATATGAAAAAGAATTGAATAAAAGTGTTTTTCATTCTAGTGAATTTATAAATAAGTCCGCTTTTATTTTTCTCTCAGAAATATGGATTTACTATATGAAAATGAAAGGAATTTTTATAAAGGGTGGTTCATCGTAAGGCTTTATTTATAATGTAAAATAAGACACATAAGTTTAAAAGTGAACTTAAATTTTTTATCACCAATTAAAAGAACAATTCATGGCACTTATTTCTTGAAAATGATGTCATGTAAATGTTGGCCCTGACTTCGTCTGATAACACGAGTAATGTTGGCTTCAAAATCGTCAATCGTAGCTGGCTTATTCCTGAAGACCTGATACTTTACATATCTCCAGGGAAAATAGTCCAGAGGTATGATATCGCACGATCTAGCCGGCCAATTTACCGTAGCAAAACGTGAAATTAATTAATTAATTAATTAATCACCAAAATAATTTCTAAAGAATTCCATTGTTTCACTCGCTGTATGGCTCGTAGTGCCGTCTTGTTGAAACCAGAGTTCACCGAGACCATGTGCTTGAATTTCAGTCCATTAACATGGCGCGATAACGGTTACTATTGACGGTAACATTCTGATTTGCTTTATTTTTTAAGAAATATGGACCAATGATTCCACCAGCCCATAAACCACACCATACCGTTGTTTTTAATGGATGTAATGGTAGCTCTTGGTACTCTTCGGGTTGCTCATCAGCCCAAATACGGAAATTTTATTTATTAACGTATCCATTGAACCAGAAATGGGCTTCATCACAAAAAAAAATTCACGATAAAACACAGGATTTTCATTGAGTTTTTCTTTGCTTTTTTTTTGCTTTGATTCTTGCACAAGTTGAATTTTGTACGCTTTAAGTCCGAAATCCTCACGTAAAATACTCCAATTTGTCGAATACGCCAAGCCAAGCTGCTGAGAACGACGACGAATCGATTCGTCACGGGCTTCGTGTACACTCTCACTACGTGCTGGATGTGGTCTAACTGGTCGAGTATCATCCACTAATGTAACTTGGGACTCAAATTTGCGAATGGTATTGTCAATAGTGGTTTCAGTGGGGTCGATTATGGGCACCGTAAGTTCCTCGAATCGCACGAAAAACATTTCTCACAGAACGCTAATTTTCGTAATAGAGCAAACAATTTGGAGACGCTGTTGTAGTGTGAGTCTTTTCATGATGACTTGGTAAATGATACTGAACAAAAATGACAAAGCAGTTTGATAGGAGTCACGCGTGACCTGTCAAAAAAAGCCCATTGAAAATCAAACCTCACGACGAATCACCCCTTAGTGTACCTTGTTATAAATTGTATTCTTAGTTAAACCATACGTATGCATCTGGCAGCACTGCAGTGTTTGTCCTTGATAAATGTTGGGAACTTTGTCATGATTTCACCCAATGCAGATATCAAGTGACATGTGTCAAAAGAGGTGGCAGCTCAAAAATGACGAAAAAACGCGGGGAAAAAAGGAAAAAAAAAGAATTTTAAAGTGTACGAAATTAGATTGAAAAATTAAATTAAAACAAAGGTCTATTTTTTTATATTTTTTCGTGCACTAAAAATTTAAATCATGCGACCCGACAAAATAATTGCCTGAAGCAACATACTTTAAAATTCTTTTTAATACATATATTTCTCCACAAAGTGTTTTTAATAAAGCCCAATTCAGTATGCCTTTATCTGGAAGCAACAATATATTTGCTTTGTCTGCGCGCACCCCCTGTACACTACCGCGAAAACAGCATGATTAAACCATGCCCGATCTATCGATCTCGGTTGTCAGCAATGCAATCAACCCGACAACAACGACATGGTCAAGTGTCATGTTAATTGGCGTAACCAGTGAAATTTATCATCACGACTGGTGTTGTGAAGCCTGTTCTCATCTTCCCTCCAATTCTAACTTTCAGGCAATTCTAAATCCAAACGCAATGAACGAAGTAACTGGTGAAACCCAAAGAAGAGCACCATCTCGTTCATCTAAGAGCAAAGGGATCTTCTGCCAAAACATTAGAACTTGAAGCATGGCGATGAAACGGGTCAACCACTGTCAGCAATGCAATCAACCCGACAAGAACGACATGGTCCAGTGTCATGTTAATTGATGTAACCAGTGGAATTTATCATTACGACTGGTGTTGTGTAGCCTGTTCTCGTCTTCCCTCCAATTCTAACTTTCAGGCAATTTTAAATCCAAACGCAATGAACGAAGTAACTGGTAAAACCCAAAGAAGAGCACCATCTCGTTCATCTAAGCGATCAAAGGGATCTTCTGCCAAAAGATTAGAACTTGAAGCATGGCGATGAAACGGGACAACAGACAGTGCAAGATCAAAGGCATTGGACTCGAAAGTGTGCAACAATACAGCGCTGTATCTAGTTCCGGAAGATAACCCTCAACCAACACAGCACTTTTCAACAACAGTTCCTATCCCAAATCATTCAAGCCAACCTACGAACTCGAATCCACATGTTAGCTCAATGCCTCAGCGTCACCCCACAGCGGATTAAATCGCAGCTAGGCACATAATGCCGAAAGAGCTACTTCTATTCAAATCCACCTTTGAAATTTCGATTGCTGCAGCCATCGGAGTCTCCAGCGTAATCGATGCAGCAACTGAGACAAGAAGCATCACCTAAGGCGGACCAGCTTGAGACAATAATTCACTTTGCTCTGGCTGTGCAAAACATCTCTTCAATTAAGGAGTCCGACCTTGCTGCAGGAACTAGTGGACAAGCTTCCTGCACAAATGAAGCTAAACAAGCAGGGCCTTCCAATCGTCACAATTTCCATTTTAAGTGCCTGGATCTACCAAATCGCTTAAGTAGCTAGCAAAATTACATTTCCAAAAAACCACATTCAGACATCACCATCTACTGCACAACTACATGCTAAAACACGAACACAGTAACACTCCTGGGGTGAATCCTTCGAAAGTTAATCAGCATAAAAAGTCAAAGCCACACATTTACGTTTTTGGACGATGGCTTATCCCTTACCCTGAAAGATAAACAGCTCGCAAAAGAAAAATTAAGAACGAAGATGGACGAGTAATACCCATAAGATGTAAAATGAATCAAAAAAAGTGTCGCTTCAAATATCCAGTGTAGATAATATGAAAACTATTTTCTCTTTTTCAAATGTCCACATCGTGCGGAGTCGAAACCTCACCCAGAAATCTGTTTATTCGGGCAGTCTTATTCATCGATTTGTCTATCTAAAAGGAGTTCAATTCCAGCCGTACAGTCATGCCACTCCCCGAATCCTGATAGGTCTTGACAACTGGGCCCTGAGGCTAAAACTGAAATAGAAAGAGGGTAATAAAGACCAACCAATCGCGTCTAAAACTTGTTTAGGATGGATAGTATATGGGATTTGCGGAGAAAATACAAGGGAAAGCTCAAAATAACACTTTAGTTTCAATATATGTGAATGCGCAAAAGAAGCAAATAGAAATCTCCACCAAATTGTCAAAGGTTGCTTCGCTATTGAAAGTATGGGTGTATCTAAATCAAAAACGCTCTCTAATGAGGATTAAAGAGCTTTCACTATCCTTAATTTAACGACATATCGAAGAGGTGCTCTCTACGAAACGGGCTTATTGTGGAAATACCACCGGACAGTTCTTTCCGATAGCTATGCCATGCCCAGAAGACGTCTATTGTGTTTGGAAAACAGAATGGCTGTGGACCCAGAATTGAACAACAATCTACAGCAGCGCATTACAAATCACATAAACAGGGTTATGTTAGAAAATTAACAGATGTATGATAGAGTTGAAGCAGTTGCACTTAAACACTTGGTATTTTCCTATATTTCCGGTTACGAAAACCAACTAACCAGGAAAATTTCGAATTGTGTGGAATGTACCACCTCAAAAGTCAAGTCTCAATTGCATGCTGCTAGGCCCAGACCAGCTAGCATCATTGATTTCGATTCTGTATCGATTTAGGGAAAAACGCATAGCTATTTGTGGAGATATGCTATTTGTGGAGTATGCCCAAAGATTCCTGTGGCAAACTGACAGCATTAAATCAGAGCCCGATACTTATGGTACATAATGACATTCGGAACCAGTTGCTAACCTAGCTGCTCCCAATTCGTTTAAAATAAGAATGTAATGCTGCTTACTACAAAGTTTCCCAGGGCAGTAAGAGCAATTACCGAAAACCACTACGTCGATGACCTTTTAGACAGCGTAGACACAGAAGCGGAAGCTGTGCAGTTAGCTAGTGATGTGCAATATGTTCACATGCAAGAGGGATTCGAAATCCGGAACTGGATATCCAACTCATCGAAATTCACACGAAGTCTAAATTCTAAAATAAATAAATAAGTGGTGCGACAGCCCGTTGTGGACCAAGGCCTAGCTTCTCGCACTCATTTGTGCTTCTCACTTTCTGAATTTTAACACTCCTGAGCAGGGCCTACTGTTTATTGCCGGTTCCGAACGAATCTCCTGAGAAACTTTTTCATAGGCAGAATTTGACTTTCGGAGGTTTGCCATTGCCCACCGAAAGGGTGATGAAAAATTTGCTGTCGTGCTCCTACCGGGATTCGAACCAAGGTAGGTGGCGTGATAGCCAGTGAGTCAACCATCACGCAATCGCCACCACCAGTCTACATTCTACGTCGGATAAAAAGGATCTCACTAAGAGCTCAAAATAAGGCGTGGAGAAGGTACTAGGTATGTGGTTGTGCACTAAGTCCGATACATATAGTAGTAGCCTCCTTAAGCGCCAGAATGCATTCATATTTAGGCAGACGTGCCAAATTTCAGTGCGATACTGTCTTTAGTTTTGTTTTAACAGCTGATTGTTGTTGACGTGTTTGGCGTCATGTTGAGTATGGACAAAAACGATTTTCGTTCTCTCATAAAACATTATTTTTTGAGAGGCAAAACGGCGAAGGAAACAAAAGAAAAGTTCGATAAATATTATGGGCCTAATGCTCCGTCAGATTACACCGTCAAATATTGGTTTCGAGAGTATCGTCGTTGCCGCAACTCCACTACCGATCAAGTTCGCAGCAGCAGCATATTTCATATGCTCTACTGATAAGAATAAAGACGTACTTATTGGTATACGACCCGCCACCAAACGAGAAGTTCTACGCATTTTGATGAGCATCTACCACCCCTTGGGCCTACTGGAAAATTATGATTTATGTTAAGATCTTAGTACATGATATATGGAGATCATCTGTTGACTGGGATGACATCATAGAGGGCGAGCAGTTGCCAAAGTGGCAAAAATGGATACCTAAAGTGAAAATAAGGGGTGATTTATCGTAAGGTTTGATTTTTAATAGGCTTTTTTTGACAGATCCCGTGTGATTCCTATCAAACTGCTTTATCACATTTGTTAAGTATCATTTGGCAAATCATCATAAAAAGACTTACACTACAACAGCGTCTCCAAATTATTCAACTGTATTACGAAAATTTGCGTTCTGTGAGAAATGTTTTTCGTGCGATTCGAGGAACTTACGGTGCGCATAACTGATCTTCGGAAATCACTTTTGTCAATACCATTCGCAAATTTGAGTCCCAGCTTACATTGCCGTATCTGAGCTGATCAGCAACCCGAAGAGTACCAAGAGCTACCATTACATCCATTAAAAACAACGGTATGGTGTGGTTTATGGGCTGGTGGAATCATTGGTCCAAAATGAGGCAAATCAGAATGTTACCGTTATTACGCTACGTTAATGGACCGTGTGCTTCTTGAAATTCAAGCACGTAGTCTCGGTAAGCTCTGGTTTCAACAAGAAGGCGCTATGAGCCATACAGCGCGTGAAAGAATGGACTTCTTGAGAAATAATTTTGGTGAGCACTTAATTTCACGTTTTGATATGGTAAATTGGCCGCCTAGGTCGTGCGATGATACATCTTTGGACTATTTTCACTGGGGATATGTAGAATCTCAGGTCTGCAGGCATAGCTTAGCTACGATTGACACTTTGGAAACCAACAGTACTAGTGTTATCCGCGAGATACCAGTCGCTATGCTCGAAAGAGTCACTCAAAATTGGACCTTCCGAATGGACCACCTCAGACGTTGTCGTGGCCAACATTTACATGATATCATTTTAAAAAAGTAAATGCCGTGAATCGTTCTTTTAAACGATAATAACAATTTTAAGTACACTTTCAAATTTATTTGTCTTATTTTACATTATACACCCTGACTAACTCGAACTGCAACTTTTTAAAATGCTATAATTTTAAATTTATAATTTATAATTTAATTTAATAATTTTTTTATTTTTTGATAAATTTGATTGTGTCAAAGCAAAAAATGTTGAAAAAGCAGTAGTTTTCAATATTTCCGCCCTTGCGCGAATAATGGCCTTGAGACGGCCGAAGAAAGCATCGCACGCTGCACGCAAGTGGCTCTGCGGTATTTTGGCCCATTCCCGGCGAAGTGCTTGTTTGAGGTGGTCCAAAATTTGGTACTTTTTAGTGCCAAACTTCGCCTTCAAAATACCCTAGACATAGAAATCTAACGGGTTTGCATCTGGAGAATTTGCAATCCATTGTGTCGAACAAATGAAGTGTGGAACATTGTTTTTTAACCAATCTTGGTTGACGCGCGTTTTGTGAGACGGTGCCGAGTCTTGTTGAAATATCCACGGTTTTCGACCGAAATGATTATTTGCCCAATGCTTCAATACTGCCTCTAAGACAGTTTCACAGTATACGATCGCATTAATTTTGACGCCACGGCCGAAACCATCACCATCGGTGCCGCCTGCTTTCTGGTGGCCGTCCGAAGGTGTAAATTTTCAAAGGACCTGTCTGGCGAGTAAATTTGGTCATCTTTTTGTTGACATATTGCATATGTCAAATCACCACTTTCGTGCAAGCGCTGCATCTCCTCTCCTAACTTTTTTCTGTTGCGGTGTAAGATCTTGTGCTTTTTGGAACTTCAATGGCTTGAGCCCAAGCTCATTTTTCAGTATGTCTTGCATCCGTTCCAACGATATGTTGAGCTCACGAGCCATTTTTTTTCACGAACCATTTCTGCCGGTGTTGCTGTTTTTTTATGACCATGATTTTGCAACGCTGCCAGTATGACGGTAACGAGCTTCGATTCGAGACACAAATGATTTATTCACGTTGAGGTGCTGGAAGTCTCTAACGATAGCTACTTGTGGTTTTCCAGCCAAACATAAAGCAAACACACTATCACGTTTGAACTCCATCGCGGATAACAATTTTTCAACACAAATAAGACGCAAATCGTTTAAAAGGCTTGTAAATAATAAAATTATCTGTCATGTATCAAAATCTGAGCTCACTGTCATGAACGGTTTGGAAATTATAGCAGTCTGAAATGGTTGCAGCTCGAGTCAGTCAGGATGTAAATGCAATCTCACGATGAATCACCGTTTAAAAGGATACCTCAGGGTTACAGAAATACAGCCTCATTCACAGAAAATACGGAATGCCAGCTGCACATAAGTATTTGTAGACGCAAACGAGAACGCATATGCCTCGGTTGCTTATCTTCGCGTTACCAACCGTGAATCCATCGAATACAGTCTGATAGCATTGACGACTCGAGTCGCACCTTTAAAGTGCTTGTCTGTGCGCTCTTAGGAACCCGGTTAGCAACATTCAGAGTGGTCATACCATCGGGATGGGCTCGCGATTTTTTTGGTGCGATTCTAAAACTCTTTTTTCTTGGCTCAACCCTGAACAGCGAAAGTATCGGCAGTTTGTGGACTTTCGGCTTGGATGAATACTGGAGGGAACGAACTTATCCGAATGGCGTTAGGTGCCAACAAAACACAATGTGGCGCACGAAGCTACCAAATGGCAAAAGTATCCAGACTTGGCCTATAAAAGCAGATAGTACCAGGGACCGGAGTTCTTATTTCTGTCAGAAAATCAACGGCCGATCAATATCTCGAATCGTCCGAATGACCGATTTTCCACATAGAATGCTTCTAAAACTGATACAAGCTTCTCAGGACTCAAGCTTTCTTTCCTCGATTCATTCACAACCTGAAAAATCTGATCAGGGGTGAGTCGAAAGCAGTGGACAGCCTAAGCAGCGACGAATACTCCGAAGCGGAAAAACATATTTAGCGTCAAGTTCAAGGTGAACAAATAACAAGCCATTGAGAATACCTAGATGTCGATGGAATTCTTCGAGTACATGAACGCATCGATTGAAATCGATTAGTATCGTTGAAATACCGCTCAGCACTAAGGGACCCATCATTCTGCCCAGTAAACGTTAACTATCGAGGTTGATTCAACTTTATCGACGGACTCCTGCATTTTGAGTATCCGTCCGTTCACTCCGGTGAAGATATCACCTTGATCAAAAAGTTGCAATTAGTTGCAAGGTATCGGAATTTACTATGGCAGAGTTACCAATAAACGTTTTAATTTTCTGCATCCCCATATTTAACGGCACGAGTGATAAAGTTTTTACATTATTGACCCATGAAATCATGCCTCCGAATTGGCATCAGTAGCATAGCAGGTTGTTCTCTTCAAGTTCATAAAAGCCAAGATGCGTGGCAATACCTTAACTACATTTATTAATGAACATAGAAATAGAAGACTGGGACTCTCTTAAGAAGCAATTGACTTTAGTGTTTCTAGCGCCTCATAGTTCTCTTCAATTACACAGGAAATTAATCTCGATAAAACTAAATAAAGAAGGGTCTGTTGTCCATTTCTTACAGTGCCTTGAGACTCTGCAAAGATGTCTCTTAGAAAGTAAACTTTCAAACGTTAAAAATTAACATAAAGCGGGACAGTAAGTGTACATTAAAAATAACACCTTAACAGTTTTTATGAACGGGTTAAAAGAGAGATTGTCAACGTATATGATTGAGCAACGTTCCAAAGCATTAGCCGAGTAAGCTAATGCTTAGCTAGTAAGTTTGCGTATGAAGAGGAACAACGTGTATGAGTAAACTTGTTGAAACAAATACCCAGAAAGATTATACCTCTAAGAATCCTGCTAAGATAATAGCAATAAAATGTTACAATTGCGACAAAGCAGAACTGGTTTCTAAAAACACAGCAAAACAAGAAGAAAATCAGTCTGAGACTAAGAAGGAAGAAAAACAATTCGAGCAGAAGAATTTTCAGTAAGCTGTGTGGCATAAACTTAGAGCTTTGGATAATTGCGAAAGCCCTCGCGTTTACAATATCCAAAAGTTGACGACGTCCATTTAAAGAAGACATTTTGCGGGCGGTACACTTAATAAAGCTGGAGTCAATTATACAATACAACCGCAGTGAAAGAATGTTTGAATATTGTATGGGCTACAAAACATTTTACACTATATAATGGGTGATTCATCGTACGGTTTGATTTATAATGTAAAACAAAATACGTAAATTTGAAAGTGAACTTAAAATTTTTATAATCGGTTAAAAGAACAATTTATGGCATTTACTTTTCCAAAATGATATGGGTATATACAATATTTTAATTCGTGCGGTTTTTTTTTCAAAATTTGAACGGTTATTTAAAAAAAAAAAACATGTACAATAGTATTATTCAAAGTATTGACCATCTGAAGCTATGACTTTTTCCCATCTTTCTGGCAATTTGTGGACCCCATCCCAAAAGAACTGCGGCGGCTAGGCAGCCAAGAATGAATCAAGCCAATTTTTGATATTCTGCTCTGATGTGCACCGAGGGCGTTTTGCATCGACCGGAACAAATGGTAGTCAGAAGTGGCAAGGTCTGGGCTATAAGGCGGGTGGGGTAAGACTTCCCATCCACTGTTTTCCAAATAGTTCTTAACTGGAATGAGCGTTATCATGATGGAAAATTATTCCCTCGTGTCTGGTCGCATATTCCGGGCGTTTTTCGGCTACTGCTCTCTTCAAACGGATTAATGGTGTTCGGTAGCGTTGTCCATTGACGGTTTCATCCGGTTTTAGCCGAATCAGAGAATCGCTCTTCATTTCTTTCTCTTTTGCAAATCCACCAAGTACTCTTCTTGCCATCTCTTCCAGAAATTGTTTAACATCTGTCTCTGTCTCTGTTTCCATAACTATATCCCTTTCGTCACCGGCTGTTCCACTGTCGCAAATGGTAGTGGACACACTATTAGCTCACCAATCAAGAAATGTGCTGGTGTTAAGACTTGCAAATCTGTTAGATGATCACTAAGTAAATGAAGTGGGCGTGAGTTTAAAATGCCCTCTATCCCGATCAACAATGTTAACAACTGCTCGTACTCTAGCACTTGCTGTCCAACTATCCTTTCAATGCTTCATCGATTCGACTGCTGCCTCATATATGCCACCTTGATATGGGGCTACTGGCACCGAATACATCGTTCTTTCGCCACTCTTCTCAAGCTTGTTTTATTTCCTTTGCCGCTCCGACGAACGATGAGCCATTATCATTGTACATTCTTTCGCACCGACCTCGTCTGCTAATTAAATAATCGAAGCAGGTTATATCGTGAACAAATCATACACTTGTGTAGGAAGTTCCCCAACCCACTTTGCAGCCTCGGAATCCAGAATTGCTGGCGAATGAATCGCATCATTATCTGTACTGCGCTATGTTTTGTTGTTCCATGCGCACTATCGATTACCAACCACGCTAATCTCGACCCGTCCGGTATAATCGCTAGATGGCGCATCTCATACTCTCCGCTGGCTCTGTAAAGGCGCCCACCAACACGCATCATACCCTCTTTATCGAAAATCGGTCTGAGAGACTCAATTCTGCTTTCCATAACTCTCCTCTTGTGCTCTCTGGATCAAGCATTGCATCGCAGATATTCTTTCGTTCGCTGTTAGTGCCACGGACGTAAAGTCGCCGCGTTGTAGTCGTCGTTTTGTAGTTTCATTCTCAGAATGTGCGCAAAACGAAACACCTATCCAAGAATACTTAATGCTTTCTCTAGACTGCTGGCATACTCAACTATCAGTACTATCACTTGCTCCCTTGACATCCATATGCCAAGACTCTCCTCGAATCTCGCCACTATACATACATGCATCTCTTTCAATGCTGCCTCCGGCATTCTCTTTGCTATCGGATTTTCTGGCCACTCGTTCTGCTGCAGCCAATTCTAAACGTGGTATATTTAACGTTTTAAGCGGTGCTACTCTTGTTTTCGAGACGACTAACTTGCTGGCTATCTTTTCATTTTCTTACTCTTCTTGCACATATATTACCGCTCCATAAGCGGCCATCGAAGAGTCGGAAAACCCCTGAATTTGCATTTTCGCTTCTTTACTGGTTCCAAATGCTAAATCTCTCTCCACCATGCTATCCACCTGTTCTTTAGTTCAACAGGCATCTCCTGATCCTATTCAAGGCTTAACTTCCACATGTCTTGGATTAAAATCTTTCCCAATACAGTTATTGGTGCAATGTATCCATTTGAATCGTATAACTGAGCCACACAACACTATATATTTGGTGATCATTCCGTCTGTTGTTTTCACAACGCTGTTGAAAATCATTGTTTTTTCGCTTTCCAAACTAAACTTTCTTCCAAGATATTCACTATTCGACTTCCATTTTCGTAACTAAGAAGCTATTGCACTTCATTAAGCGAAAACGCTTTATCTGTCCGTCAGCATTGTAACACAATGATGTGGGATATAATACACTGGCTCGCCGGGTTTTGCCTATTCGATCGCTCTGGTTATGTGTCCCAGACGTTCATACTTTCGTCTGAAGTCGACATATTTCTCAAAGGAATTGTAACGACGAATCGGTCTTCATCGTCACGTCGTGCTGTCAGAACAGAGTTATCTTCGACTTCTTGTTCTTCTTTCGTTCTGACATCGCCTGTTTCACTGTCCGTATTAAATGGATAAGCACCAAATACCACTGTCCAATATGCTGTCCCAATTAATACTATGTCCCCTATATTGCATGGAACTGAATTGACCACTATTTTGACAAAAAATTTGACACCCAACAAAATGCCAAACTGAGCTTTCCGCCAATAAGCTGGATCGGCCAATTAGAGATCAGAATCGTTCACTACGGCTGTAAATCTACCTGTGATGTAAAGATTGTCCAATTTGATTCCCTTGGTAGGATCCAGAATTCATCTTCTTTGTATGAATCGGAATCGAACCAGGGCACTATCCGTACAGTCACCCGCTAACGCAATCGAATGGGATTACCATCTATCCCTATAACTTTCCGAGCTGAAGACGTCGCTGTAATCTGCAGTGCATGCGACATCAGATTCGACTGTGCGCCAGAATCCAGAGGACCTTGTACTGGTCTCCAGAGCCTACGATTGGACTTACCATCACTGTTGGCATTAAAGCCGCTATCGCTTCTGCTGTAGGATAAGAGGAAGAATTAAAAGTAATTGGCAACCAAACTCTTATTAACTTTATCAAATACCTTTCCACTAACAATGTCCATATTTTTACACTTTCCATTATTAAGTTTGTTTTCCAGCTTTTCCAGTAACGCTGTTGCGTTATCTTCTGAGTAAGGAGAATCCCCTTCGCTGCCTAACTTCCTCTTTTTCTCGACTGCTGTTACTTCCAGTAATGCTAGATGGTGTCTGCGCTTACCTCTCTCGCTTGCATATTGGATTGGCATGACAGCAACTGGCTTGCTTGCGGCCCTAGATGGGCACAGGGCGCTGCTATGCATTTGCCTGCCTGGGCAACGAGGACACGGTCCTTGATGGCAACCGCCCGCTAGATGCCCCTTCTTTAGGCAATTCTCGCACAGAGCCCTGGTTTTAACGAAGTCCTTCCGTGCGCGCATTCTTCATGTCTTCCAAGCATTTTCATCTGAAGATTCATAACTGTCCATTGAGAGCGCGAAGTTCGTTCGTCGCAACCTTCGACTAGCACACTGTTAACTTGCAAGTATGCTTTCTATTCTGTACGGTAGGTAACCAATATATGACTCATCGAATTCTATCTCTTGTAAATGTTCGGGCTTTCCGCTGTAATCACCACCCCCCTTGTAACATGTTAAAACTGTACAACTTGCCATTGTGCTCATCCAAAGGAAAGACACAGAAAACTCGCTTATCTGTTCCAGGGATCGATTCAATCTTATGCGTCGCTGTTCATTACTAACCAGCTGCACATTAACCAAAAAGGCAGAACAACGGCGCCACTGCATCGCACTATCGAGAATCGTGTTCGCACATGCTCATACCGTTTAGGTATTTTTGTGAAATCTACCCCTAATTTTGTTGAAAAAAATCAACAAACCGAGATAAGGAGAACCAGCCTGAAAGACACACACACACACCGCAATGCAGCCATCGTCACTTTTTTACTATCCGCTGTGTGAACGAAGAAAAAAAGAAAAAGGAAAAACGCACATGATGAAAGTGAAATTGACTTCTCAAAGTGCGCACATCTATCGGCTGTCTAACTTTTCTTGCTTGCACATTATTCTTCTATCTCTGGCCCTTTATTCGAGAATCTTGTGATTTTGCTGGATTACTGTTCGTGCTGTTCGAATGTATGTATGACGCTGTCTACTGTCTGCTGTTTACACTATTATCTTAATATGATGAAATAATTATACTTATCTCTTTCTTTTCGCTGTTTTCACTTCCTTCCTGATTCTCGGTGATTCTATCCGGCTCGACATGGACCAAATGTTCAAGACGAGATAAAAACCGAATAAATAAAAACACTATCCGATTACTATCCGATTTTATACTGAATGCCTGAGTTACCTTCGTACGCGCAGTAGCACTACAGTGGCAAAAGCAAACCCAATACTACTACATATACCATACCATACACCGACTAAGCTTTATAGATCTTCTCAAACATGTATCGACCATATTTTTGCCAGAATAGATCGTATTTCCAATTCTGCTTTAATTAGCGATATCAGATAACTGATCACTGCATAACATGTCTCTTTTTCTATGGCAAACAAGTAGAGCAAGTGGATTCTAATACTTGTACAGCAAGAATTAGAATTAATTTTGAAAAGCTTAATGTACATTTACTGCTAGTAAATATGTCAGCTGCATACGTTGAAAATGATGCTCCAGATCGTTTGATTTGTTTGGGAGTTGTTCTGTAGTGTTCGATACGAGAAAGAGAAATAAAAAAAAAGTTAAAACCTTGGATGTCTGATTACCTGCTGAAAAATTTTATTTATTAAAATATAAGAAACAGAATAATAATTTTCAAATCCGCAAAACATATGAAAAAAATAACTAAAGAGTTTTATAATGAGGCTCCTATTTGCAAAGAGAGTTTCCACATAGTTACGAGTAAGTTTCACAGAGCTAAAGAAGACCTCAAAGAGGAATGGCGTGTCGCAATTGAGTTGTTCAGCAAAAATATGTTAGCTGATGCACCAACTTGCATTAATTTTAATAATGAGGTGATTCAGACTTTTAAAGACTTGGCTAATGTCTGTATGCTTGCACGGAAGAATGTTTCAATTAGGAAAGAGAACAAAGTAATAATTTTTTCTTTCGACCTATATCTCCCTTTGAACTGCATAGGGGTAAGTTAAAACACGAAATGCGAAAATCTTATTCTGAAACTTATTCAAAGATACAATTCATTTTTATACCTTGGCGAACATGCATTTCTGGGGATCTTGGTTGCAGCGTCAGCGTCTGGCAGAGCGTGCGAACTTGTCGGTGACTTAACACCTGAGCACTCATATTTACCTTAGCATAGCAGCCATGTGCTGGTTGTTTGGGTTGAGATGTGTTGGGAAGTGCTTAGCTCAGTATTTATGATGTTTGAAAATATTCGTGGAGAGTTGTGTTAACTTATATATTCCACTCAGAATCGGTTTTTTAAAATATTTTGAAGAAAATCATACAAAATATTTGAGTTGTTTTGGCACATACCTTTAACAAAATTATCTATAACGGAACTTTTCCCGATAGTATGAAGATTGCTGAGGTAATATCTAACTTTAAGAAATATGATAGGAAAATATTAAATAATTATAGGCCAATGTCACTCCTTCCAGTATTTTGTAAAATCTTTGAAAAAGTGGTCAAGAGCCGAATTATTGACTTTCTTGAGAAAAGTTCGTTTTTCACTCCCAATCAATATGGATTTGGAGCTGGTATGTCGACGGAAGATGCGCCCTTGCATTTTTGTAGTCGTATATACGAAAGTTAAAATGAAAAAAAATATACTGCTGTAGTATATATAGACATAAGAGAGGCCTTCGATACCATTGACTATGAGCTCCTACTAATCAAACTAGAAAACGCTGGCTTTAGACTAATGGTACAACTACACGAAATCCAAGCTGTTTAGAATCCTCCTATAATATAGCTTTTCGTCGGTTTTTAGCACTTGAGCATAGGTTGTCTGAAAATCAGTTTTTGAAATCACAGTGTACAGCATTCCTTGCGGAATATATATCTCGCTCGTCAAGTCAAGGAACAAAACTTAAACGAACCACACTAATGCTTGCCACATTATTGCTATATTAAACCAGATAGCCTATCGACAAGACTTCGGTGGTGTTTAATGCTTCATGTTACATATCTTCTCAGATATTGCTGGATATTCAATACCCTTTTTCACTTTCGCCTGCTTAGTTCGTGTTGACAGTCGTTATATAAGGCTTTCCAACTAACGAGCAACGTCTGCAAATTATAAAATTTTTTTACAGATGTTCGGAGTCGCAAAATCATCCTCAGTGACGAAGCTCATTTTTGGCTCAATGGGTTCGTCAATAAGCAAAATATGTGTTATTGGTCGGGTGAAAACCCACATGTGCTTCATGAATCACCACTGCATCCACAAAAAAATAACTGTTTGGTGCGGTTTGCATGCCAGCGGCGTTACTGGGCCATATTTTTTCGTCGACGATTATTATCGTCACGTTACGATCACCGATTATTTTTGGCCCGAATTGGATATGGACTTGGACGACATGTGGTTTCAACAGGATGGTGCCACAAGCCACACAACACACGCTACAATCGATTAATTGAAGAGTAAGTATGGTGAGCGTGTTATCTCATAGTCGCTTGACTATTTTCTGTGGAAGAGCTGAGAGCCAACATTGAACGCGAAATAACAGCCGTTTCGGCCAAAATGTGTGGCGGAGTCGTTGAAAATTGGGTCCAACGAATCGACCGCTGCAAACGTGCCCGCGGTGGCCATATGAACGAAGTCGAGTTCCATTCATAAATGTTTTGATTGTACTTCAAGCCAATAATAAAGTTTTTGAAATATTTCAAATGGTTTGTCAAGGTTGTCAAGTTATAGTTAAATGTATTGACAGTACATTCTACAGAAGACAGTTGAATCAGCTCCAATATAAACTTACGATTTTAACATAGTCACATGACACATGACAGCGCTTCGGCGCCATTTTAGCGATCCGTCGCCTAAAATACCTAGCGAGTAAATGCAAAACATTACTGCTATCAGTAATAAGCCCTGGAAGAAGATTTTTTGTCGACGATCTCAACACACAAAGCGACAAGATTGAGACGTTACTTCGAAAATTTGAAGAAGTCACATCTATTTTAAATTGAGCAGGATAAAATTTATCTAAATGAAATAGCAATCTTCCAAACATCGACAAGGCTATAAAGAAACAAACATAGAGTTAAATGGATCATATCTCAGTTAATTCTTTAAGTATGCTCTAAGAATACAAAATGATCCATTGTTTCACCTTTGCCGTAGCTCTTCGATCCATTAGGCCTTTAAAGCTTCGAAACCGAATGACAGCAGTTTATGGACGATTTACACTCTGTGTAGAATTTATTAGTATCCAAATTTGCTTTATTCGCAAGGAGGCACAGTTATCCAATCCATGAGTTCGCTGATGCATATATGTCCACATATGGTTGGTTCATATACAATATCTCAGAGGAGTTGGTAGTGCAGGGTCTATACAAGCAAGGCTTTCGGTATAAATGTTTCGAGAATCACCTATAAATAGAAAACAACTTACTCGTTTGGAGCTGTGTGCAGCTCACCTTGTATCAAAATTGTGGGATGAAATTGCAGGTATTTCAAAAGATGGCCAGTTAGAGGTTTGGACGGGCGTTGCAAATGTTCTTCATTGGAGTTCTACTCACTCCTCGAAATAGACAACATTTGTTGGCAACCGAGTAACTGATAACCAAGCAAAAACACGAGGAGAAATTTGGCGCCACGTGTCCACAGAGAAGAATCCGGCTGACATCGTATCAAGAGGCTCGATCTGGTTCCATGGCCTACGATATTTTTTGCAGAATAAAGGAAATTAGGCCTCAAGTATAGAGATCCTGCTTTCTTCAGAGTAAACGTCATTAAAAAAAGGGAAAATAGTTCTCATCTATAGAAAATCAGAACGCAAATTTGTATACGGAATATCCAAATGCAATCCAAAATGCTATGTAATAAGATTTTATCATCGGTTGAAAGAGCAGTTATCCAAAATGGGTCCATATTTAACGGTTGCGGAGATAGAGAATACTCTATTGCAAGTCATTCAAATTGTACAATCATACTCGTTTACTGAAGATATTGATGCAATAAAAATAGTAATTGTATTAAAGGATCTATTAAATAGTTGAATAGCTTCCTGTAGGTGACAAATGGTCTCATCCCCTTTTGTTACCACAAAATTACTCATTCACAAAAACCTTACTTCGACATCTACACTTATATATTTACCATGCTGGCCTAAGGGATTTAGAGACCCTGTTGAGACAAAGGTTTTGAATAATCAACGCTCAAGAAGTAGCACGAAATACGATAAGGCAATATTGTACTCTCTGCTTTAGATATTAACTCAAGCTGTTGAAACAAATTATGGGCGATTTGCGGAAAAAGAGATGGACTCCATCGGGTCGTCTCTGAAACCCATCATAAAACCAGCCATTAAAATTTAGAAAATAAGCTCCAAATCGACCGGTGGTGCAGAATCACCGCCGTTAAAGCCCATTTCTGGTGCACCATGAAGCACCTGCATAAGTTATTGTACAAGGTAGAGGAATATGGATATCGCTTAGCAACGTCCCACGACAAATATGGCTAATGTGGAGGATAGCAGCAGTCGCTAAAGGCACTGATGATAAAGTTAGAGTTGCAGATGTGAAGACAGCGAAAATAAATACCAGACCTATTGATATTCAGCATACATTGAACTACTCGTACTCTTATATTATTTTAATTTATTTTTTATACGATGTCAGTTTTGATAACATTTTGCACAAAGTATAAAAGATTTGAGTTTTGTCCCAATTTACCGATCAGATAGAACAAAATAAAATTTAATTGTTCAACAACTCGCAAGAAAGATAGTTTTTTGCTAGTTTGCAAAGAACGGAATCTTGTTTTTTTTTGCGATCCAACTTATAGGTGATACTAATATCACTCAGATCACTGACATCCTAGAACACCGATGTAAAGTCCAGTGTCACATTCTATTTCCACTACCAGTGCTTCATAGAAATTGCAAGTGGCATTACGCCTCTACAAAATTTTAACCGTAACACCAGTCTCACTATTAATGTCTGTCTGACGATTAGTTCTCGAGATATAGCGTTGTGAGTGAAGCAAAAATGGATTCAAAGCAATTTCGTGTGTTGATTTATCATTGCTTTTTGATGGAAAAAAATGCAGCCGATGCAAAGAAATGGCTTGATAAGTGTTACCCGGACTCTGCACCAGTCGAACGAAGCATTCGCAAGTAGATTGAAAAATTTAAAAGTAGTCATACAAGCACCGAAGATGATGCACGCAGTGGACGTCCAAAAGAGGCTGTTTCAGATGAAAACATCGAAAAAGTCCACAAAATGATTACGAACGACCGTAAAGTGATGTTGATCGAGATAGCTGAGGCTCTGAAGATATCAAAAGAGCGTGTTAGATATATCATACACGAATATTTGGACATGCGAAAGCTCTGTTCAAAGTGGGTGCCGCGTTTGCTCACAGTGCTTAAAGCTGTTCAACCGCAATAAAGCCGAATTTTTGTGTCGGTATGTGACAATGGATGAAATTTGGCTCCATCACTTTACACCAGAGTCAAGTCGGCAGTCAGCTGAGTGGCGAGCAGACGACGAACCTCGTCCAAAACGACCAAAAACTCAACAGTCGGCTGGCAATGTTATGGCATCCGTATTTTGGGATACACATTAAATAATTTTCAGCTTTCTGGTCCCACTAAACACACAGCATTGTCTTATTGCTAAATCGATCTGGTTTTGCTGTCGAAGTTGATGTCCCAGATTAACCCATAATTTTTCCATTTAAGGTTTTGAAAATAAATCCATTTTTCCTAGCCAGTAATAATTCGATGCAAAACTGATTTCTTATCGTGTCTTTGAAGCAAAATTTCACAAGAGGTTTTTCGGTTTTCCATCTGTCCTTCTTTCTTCATTTCTCACATCAAATTCGTAATCTCTATACCTTTTGCATGTTGCTTCTGATAAAGCATATTCACCATATGCCTCAACAAGCATTCGATGCGACTCTGCATATGAAAACAAAAAATTAATGCTTTTCGCAAGTCATCATTTTCTGGTACGAAATTCGACATTTTTAATATGATGAAAAAGTATGATGTTTCAATGACTTGATATATACTGAATATGTTTGACAGGTGTCATAGCAACCAAACAAAAAAAAAATTAAGATACGTTCACAATAAATGTACCCTATCAGGACATTTGTATCTTGACGCTCACTTCATACCTTTACACTTGGCAAGATAAAAATCTGTAATATAAAATGAATAATATATTTATAATTAAATGAATAAAAAAAATCAGTACATAACATTATGCTGACCCTACCAATTCAGTAGACTACCTCTAGTATTACATTACGTTTGTTGTTGAATCGAAGAAGTGTCACGAGCTCTAATATGAGTAAGGTGGATTGAATGGCCTTAGGTGCATAGAAAGACCCCATGTGCAACCGCTTTCCAATACAGAGAGGGTTATATACAATGCATGTTTCCAGCACCTAGAACCTACTTATTACACGGCTGCTTACTCTTTTAAAATACATTTCTTTTCTTTTTCTTTGTACTCTTCTATGTTATATCTTCTGTAACCCATTTTGTGTTTTTTGGTATGCTTAGTTGCGCAAAGCAAAATCACATTAAGGATTTGGTTTTTAAGCAGCTTAAATAGTATGGCTCTCCGTTCGGACCTAGACGACCACGTCTCCCCCCACTTTTATTACAAACTAGTACATTTTTCACCTGTCGAAAGGCAAAAGCCGAAACACATCTGCACTCTAGGAAAGGCAGTGAACGACTGTCACCGCCGCTGCTGTTGGGCTACCGAACCACTTCCCTAAATTGTCTGTAATTGTCTTTTTAATAGATTTAGTATTCACTTTTTTATTTTAAAAACAAGCAGCACACTTTTTTTTTGGCCGTGAAAGTTTATGAGCTCCTGAGTCGAATACTAGTTCCACTGTACTAATCTGGCCCCTAGGTTTCACTTGCTAAAATTATTATTTACGAAAGGCACACTTTTATCAGTATATATATATATTTTTTTAAGAAAAGCCCAAACACATTACTCTTACGATACTTTTTCTGCACTCCCATAGGTATGTATGTACATGCAAAATGTAGATAATGCCGAAGATGGCGCTATTATAACCAACGACGTTACAAGACTTCAGGCAACTCTTAATGATTGGATAAAGTAACAGATTACGATAAAGCCCGAACATCTGCATTTTCGTTTTGCATAACCTGCGAACTCAACTTCTAACAGTGGGTTAGTTTAAATGGAAATCCCGCAGTATTTTTGTGACAGAGAAATTCGACTCTTAACTTTCTACACCTGCCTTTAAAATAAAATTATGTTTAGTCATCAGTTTTTCATTCACACAATATGAACGGCTAATAGTAATTTAATACTTATTTTGAAGATCGTTTATTTGGTTTCCAAAAAAACCGTGAACGTCAACCCATACGGCCTACACAACTGTTCAACTAACTGAAATAAAACAATTTTTTACACGTTACTATTTTTTTACATTTATAAATATGATGTTATATATTTTTTCTTTTTTTTCGAATCGATATTACATATACATATGTACGTTATGTTTGAAATTCTTGCTCCGTAAGTACACACATATAGGGTTTTCTAACAACGATTTGACAACTTTTTTTTTAAATAAAAGGCAAACCATTTGAGATATTTCAAAAACTTTATTATTGGCTTGAAGTACAATCAAAACATTTATGAATGGAAGTCGACTTCGTTCATATGGCTACCGCGGGCACGTTTGCAGCGGTCGATTCGTTGGACCCAATTTTCAACGACTCGGACACACATTTCGGCCGCTATTTCGCATTCAATGTTGGCGCTGAGCTCTTCCAACGTCGTCGGCGTGTTGGCATAAGCCAATGACTTAACGTAGCCCCACAGAAAATAGTAAAGCGGCGTTAAATCGCACGAACGAGGCGGTCAATCGACTGGCCCATGTCTTGAGATAACACGCTCACCATACTTACTCTTCAATAAATCGATTGTAGCGTATGCTGTGTGGCTTGTGGCCCCATCCTGTTGAAACCACATGTAGTCCAAATCCATATCTTCCAATTCGGGTCAAAAATAATAGGTGATCATGGCGCGATAACGCTGACCATTCACAATAACGTGACGATCGTTATCGTCGACGAAAAAATATGGCCCAATAACCCCGCTGGCACGCAAACCGCACCAAACAGTTATTTTTTGTGGATGAAGTGGTGATTCATGAAGCACATGTGGGTTTTCACCCGACCAATAACGCATATTTTGCTTATTGACGAACCCATTGAGCCAAAAATAAGCTTCGTCACTGAAGATGATTTTGCGACTCCGAATGTCTGTAAAAAATTTTATAATATGGAGACGTTGCTCGTTAGTGTACTTACCATGATGATTTTACTGAATAAATTGACAGTTACAGTTTGATGATTAGTGAAATAGTGTTCACAAATTAAATTCAAAGTTGTCAATTCCCTATTGGAAAACCCGTAGGTATGGTATTGGGATGTTAGATTTCATATCTGGCTAAATGATATGATGATATATCATCTAAATTACTAAAATCGTTGTTTAATATATATTTATGTATGTAATTATATAGGGTGTCCCTTAATTTGTCAAGGATAATTTGAAATATTATTCATATTCTAAAAAAACATAAACCTTCTACAGTAAGGGTCTATATTCAAAGTTGACATAATTTATCGAGGTTTTAAGAAAAGGTTTATTTTTTTTATATAATTTGCATGCACTCAAGGGATTTAAATACCCTTAAAATGCTTGCACATACCGCGGCGAAGGAAAATCAGGGAAGATGAAAAGAGAGGTGCCGACGAACGTTGGCTTAAAATGTTTGAAGATTATTATGACTAGGAAATAAAGAACTAGGCAGGGCATTCCATAAGCGAGTTGTACGTCTTAGGAATTGATCACGATATTTGAGAGTGTGTCCGAATGTGGGATTAAGGGCATATTGATGAGCATTCATAGCGAGATGGTGGTTAAGGTTAAAAGTTTAAAGGGGCAGAATGCAACTGGCGATTTCTATGGAGCACTGATGGTGGAAATAGCGATAAGACAGAGTGAGAAACGAGACAATACGTCTGTGTTCGGGGGTGTCCATTACTTGAGTAATATAAGTATCAATATTAGACGAAACCGAATATGTGGTCATTCCAACGTAAGGTGTGACTGGCACACAAATAGAGAATGGAAAGTGTCATTCATGGATAATAGCTGGGTGTTTAGATTTCACTTTAACGGCAGTAGACAGCATTATGTTTATGAAGCATAAAATTCTACTCTGTTAGTGGTTCCCCGTAATAACGATTTTAGTATGAGGATAAAGGGGTAAAGACAGCGCATCAAACTCGTTAAAGGTCGAATTGCTGTCCAGTTTGGGGCTTCTTTAAACAAACAATTATGGATAATTTGCTTACGGAGATGGAATTTTAACCACATTTCGGATTGGACTACATTGTGGTGGAGTTTGGTAAGCTACATCACTACACACGTAAATAGCGAGGACGTCCCTTCTGTATATATTGATAGCACTGCACTCGAGCGTTGATTTCTTTCCTCGTACAAGGGATTTTTTTATTTATGGCTTCTTACCTATGTTTCTAACAACAGTTGACAATAAGAGCGGTTTTCCAAGAATTAATAATTTTCAAATATTTTTTTTTTTAAATTGCATAGGTATTAAGGTATTAAGGCTAGTATTTCTTCTAAAAATAAAGTCGATTTCCTTTAGGGGTCGCAAGGTACACACAGTTAGCTTTTTTAAATCCTCGATAAATGATGTCAACATTGGAGACCGATGTAAAACGTTTTTTTTTTAGAATATACCCAAGAATAATTTCCCAAATTATCCTTGACGGATAAGAGGATACCCTATATATTATTTCGTTTTCAATGTAGTATTTTAATTTCTTAAGGTTTGTAGGCTAATAATTCTAAATATAATAGCCATTTTTGGTGTCTCGAAGATATGTATTTTCCTTTGTACAATATTTGTCATGAAATTATATATCTTATGGGTCGCTGATTTGTGAATATTATGAATTTATTGTCGTAAATGTATGGCCTATAATAGTTAACTGTCCAAATCATATTCCAAAATTCCTTATTCATAGCTCCGTAATTGCAATCATCTTTGTTTATTTACATTGATTCTAGTATTTTCCCTTAGATACCCAATGATCGGCTACTTCCGCATAGTACCGCACGAATTTTCTATGTATAAAAACTTGTCAACCCTACGATGCTTATTTTTTGCTTTTGTTTTTCTGGCAATTTAATTTTTTCAATCATATTTATTTCATTGGCGTTGGACTTAACCCGGTGTGAATAAACTATGTTGAGTTACGTCTTTATTGACCTCAGGTTTATACTTTCGGACTAAACTAGTAGAATTTAGTATGTGTTAGTATATCTATACACGAGATAGCGAACTGGTGGCCAACTACCAGCCTAACTCGCAAGCAAAATTGATCTATTAATAAGGCTACCAGTTCCCTCTTTCTTGCACACATACACTAACACGTGTACTGCCTACCAGTTTAACTCGCCAATGTAAACCTCATGTGAACCAGGGTGTGTGGCACCCTATTTGGATACCATTATATTTATTTATTTAAAACTGAATGAATAATTTTCGTGTGTATATAAATAAAAAGCAAAAAAAGAAAGAAAATATTCATTAAATTTTAAAGTTTAAACAAAACATTAACACCGAAAACTTCTTTCTCCTTTTAACTAAAAAAACATAAACTTAACAAATTGCTTGGCTTAACATGGCACATTTTTTATAAGATAAGAAAAGAAAAAAGAAAAAAATTAATACTTAAATTCATACGTTGTTCAGAAAAAAAAAAATGGTCTTAATCATCTGAATTATAGCACAATTTCTGCACAACTTCAATCCCAAAATGTAACTGGCCAGCATCTGATATATCGTGATGTATTGTAGTTAGCACATAGTTCGTCAGCACCATCAACACATCCTACTGTCTTGTTGCAAAATGTAATCATTTCAGGTTCTTTTTATCACCTATGTGCATCAATATCACATCATGGTGCATCGTTGAAATGAGTAACTCAGCTTCAATTTTTGTAGAAACATACGATACCAATATCGTATGTTTTTAGAAAATGAGCTGACAGCTCAAGTAAATTTCTCGCAATCGACATATCTATGTTGTTATGCAGTTACCCAGACGCTAAGCATGAGAATTATTTCTCGCCAAATCAACAAATTTAAGTTTCAGAAAACATTCTCACGCTGAGTAAGCAACAAAATCTTAATAATATAGGAAAACTCGCAACAAATGCTGGAGTTGGAGTCGGACTGTTATCATAGAGTAATATGACTGGCAATTAGGTGTAAGAGGACGTTAAAAACATTAAACT
Source organism: Volucella inanis (assembly GCA_907269105.1). Taxonomy (NCBI): domain Eukaryota; kingdom Metazoa; phylum Arthropoda; class Insecta; order Diptera; family Syrphidae; genus Volucella; species Volucella inanis. Next base: position 130,914,725 of record OU026156.1, on the reverse strand, counting down.
TAGAGAATAAATGGAATCATTGAATTCATTTCACTGTAATTAAGCAAAGGAAAATACAGGAACCGAAATCTCATGCAATAATCCTTCCTGACGCAAAAAGGAAATATCGAAATAAATTCGTATAGTTTTTTCCATGGCATAACATAAATTTTGGTGACAGCGGTAAGATAACAGCCGATAGACCTTACATTGGTCACCGATGGATAAAATGTTAATAACAATCATGTAAATAAATACTTTTGTAAAGTTACTACACCTATGCAAAGTCAAATACATAGATTCATATATCCATGTTCTCGGGTTTCCAATGACGACGCAACAGACAGTTAACTACAACAGAAAGTGAAAAAGTTAGTGAGGTCAGTGATAGTGAATCTATTGATAACAATATTAGTGATATTAGTTGCATAATGTCGGAATAAGCTATGGCAGAGGTACCAATAAGCGTGTTAATTTGCTGCATCCTTATATTTAACGGCTCTAGGGACTCATGAAATGTTGCCACCGAATTGGCATCAGCAGCATAGAAGGTTGTTCTATTTAAGTTCATAAAAGAGAAGATGCGTGGCAATACCATAACTATTTTAATGAACAGAGAAATAGAAGACGGGGACTCTCTTAAGACGCAATTGACTTTAGTGTTTCGAGCACGTCATAGTTTTCTTCAATTACACAGGAAATTAATCTCGATAAAACTAAATAAAGAACGGTCTGTTATCTATTTCTTATAGCGCCTCGAGACTCTGCAAAGATGTCTCTTGGAAAGTAAACTTCCAAACGTTAAAAATTAACATAAAGCAAGACAGTAAGTGTACATAAAATATAACACCTTAACAGTTTTTATAAACGGGTTAAAAGAGAGATTGTCAACGTATGTGATTGTGCAACGTTTCAAAGCATTAGCCGAGGCTAGTAAGTTTTCGAGGAACAACGTGTACGAGTAAACTTGTTTAAAACAAATACCCAGAAAGATTATACCACTAAGAATCCTGCTAATTGTATGGCACCGAAATCGAACAAAAAACTGGTTTCTAAAAACACAGCAAAACAAGAAGAAAATCAGTCTGAGACTAAACAGGAAGAAAAACAATTCGAGCAGAAGAATTTTCAGTAAGATGTGTGGCATAAACTTAGAGCTATGGATAATTGCGAAAGCCCTCACGTTTACAATATCACGATCACTTGTCCGTTGACAAGTAACAAAATTAAAAGACAATGGGATTATCCATAATAGTAGTTCCCATTGATGTTTACCGTTATGGATAGTGCCTAAAATAGCTGATGAAAGTGGAAAAAAAGTGGCGCATAGTAATTAATTACCAAAAACTAAAGTATTTAAATATGTCGGACAATTAGACTCTGCCCAACATAAATGAAGTTTTGTATCAGTTTGGAAAAGCGAAATACTTCTCTACCTTGGACTTAACATCCGGATTTTATCAGATACCTTTGGAAGAAGAAGACATAGACAAACGGCCTTCAGTACACGTTATGGTCACCATGAATGTACTCGAATACCATTCGGTAGGAAGAATGCTCCAGCCTGCTTCCAAAGGCTGATAAGCACTATTTTAACAGGACTTCAGGGAATCAAATGTTTTGTTTATTTAGATGATAATTAATTGAATATAACGAGAAATTTTTTCAGCAAGTTAGAGAGGTAAACCTTAAGTTGCAACCTGATAAGTTTAAGTTTTTGAGGAAAGAAGTCTCCTATTTAGGCCATATTAAAACAGATAAGGGCATCAAACCCGATCCAGACAAGACTGAGTGCATCGTTAAAATGGAAGCATCAAATAATTCAAAAGAATCGTTTCTAGGGATGCTGATTCGATAAATTAAAAGAACTTATTAAGAGTTATCCGATACTGCAATACCCAAACTTTAGTAGAACTTTCATCATTACGATAGATGCTTCAAATTGAGGCATATGAGCCGTCCTAATTCAAGAGCATAACGGGAAAGATCTACCAAGACATTTTGGGAGCCGTACACTAAACAAAGCTGGAGTCAATTATACAACCACAGTGAAAGAATGTTTGACTATTGTATGGGCTACAAAACATTTTACACCATATAAAGCGTGATTCATGGAAAGGTTTGATTTATAACGTAAAACAAAATAAACAAATTTGAAGGTAAACTTCAAATTTTTATTATTGGTTAAAAGAACAATTCATGGCATTTGTTTTTTAAAAATTATATCATGAAAATATTGGCCAAGACTACATCTGTGGTGGTCCATTTGAAAGGTCTAATTTTAGGCGACTCGTTGGAGCATAGCGACTGGAATCTCGCGGATAACACGAGTAATGTTAGCTTCCAAAGCGTCAATCGTCAATTTTGTTCGGTAATGAATTAGAGTTTTGCAATAGTCTTTTTAAGCAATTTTATAAAATTCTGGATAGAAAACATATCGCCACAAGTGTAACTTATCCACAAGCCGGTGGCAGTGTTGAAAGAGCTCAACAAGAGATTATAAAGTTGGTCGAAAAGTTTTAGTTAAAAATGAAAGAAACGGAAAGTTGCACAATCAATATAAGGGTCCACTTAAAATCGTTGAAGTAAATGAAAATAATGTAGTATTACAAATGAATAATAAACAGCAAAAGTTAAACAAGTCTAACGTCAAACAAACATATGGTATTCTTCACACGGATCACCGCCGAAATGAATGTCGAAGACGACATGTCTACTCTACTACTACTACTGAATGTCTACAAGACTATAGTGGCCTCTATTTCAACCATGAAGGAGATGGAAAGAAAATATTAAATAACGTAGTATAAGTTATTAACTTATACTTAACTTAACGATTAGAGAGTATGTACTTGGAATGTACGAACACTGTAAAGCCCAGGTGATACTCAAAAGCTTGAATCTGTCCTCACGCACTATAAGGCAGATATTACCGCGATCCAAGAGATACGATGGATGAGATTAAATATGATGAAAAGGAAAAATTGCGACATTTATTACAGCTGCCATAAAAAATTGCATGTATTAGGATGTGGATTTGTCGTGGAAACGGGCTTAGGGAAATAGTCATAGACTTCAAACCCATAAAATATCGTCTGCATGAAAGGCACCTTTCAAAACAAAGTCCTAATATGTGCACATCTACCGGCGAGGTAGGAAAAAAGGAAAACCCTATCAAGGAGAAGTTTTACAACCTTTTGGATGTAGCCTATTGACCGGAAGGGTAACGTCGACTCTGACCTTTTTTTTTTGTTGTTCTGGCTAAATTCAGAGCTTGACTCTCCAACGAGAAGAAGTTGAGAACTGCCTAGAAGAAGAAGAAAATCGTTGGACGCCTAAAAACACCTGAAGTAGCCAGAGTATACAAAAAGCGCCACAAGAGCGAGGAACTCTCCACAATCAGTATTGACAGTATCGCAAAATCATTAAGGAGGTAGCCCAAGACCATATGATGATGAACGCGTAATTCGGGAAAAAAAGAAAGAAGCACATAAGAAAACGCTGCAGCGCAAAACAAGGGCAGCGAGGGAAGAGTATCGAGCCAAGAGAAGAGAAGAGAAGAAGACCCTGAGTAGAAAGAAGAGGGCCTACGCAGCCTCCTAGCTCAAAGGGATTGAAGAGTCCCACGATCGAACTTATATCCGCAGGTCTTACAAGAAGGCCAAACAACTGGCGGCTGGCTTCAAGACTGGAACACAAGCTTTTCGAAACCACGAGGGAAACCTATTCACTGAAGTATAGCAGATAGTAGATATATTTAAGCAGCATTTCTAGCAGCTGCTTAGAGAGCATCATTTATAGAGAGAGTGATAGGTCAAGAAAAGAACCTACGTCCAGTCAATGAAGAACCAGTTCTGCCACCCGGTATAGAAAAAATCGACTGAGCTATTAGAAATCTTAAGAACAATAAGGTTGAGCTATAAAAAAGCTTAAGAACAACAAATACGGTGGCGATTCTTTGATAAGGCACATTCAATGAATTATCAACCAATAAGCGTGCCCGATGACTGGACTATCAGCTCCATATGCCCATCTACAAAAAAAAAAAACGATCCTATTTCTTGCAGGAACTATCGAGGCATATCCCTGCTTTATGAAGCCTAAAGCTCGATATAAGTCGAGGTCGACTATAGACCAAATTTTTGCGCTGAGACAAATTCCAACACTAACGATTTCATGTCGAGACTCTTTTGGAAGTAGCTCCCTCGAACTATATCACACGTGCACCGGATTTCGGCAAGAAGATGTGCTATCATGTGACTTCTTCAATCTCATTCTGGAGCAGGGAAGGTATGAACACAGAAGGCACTATTTTCAACAGTTCTGTTCAGCTACTATGATATGCGGACGATATTGGTATCATCGGTCGTTCCCATCATGCCGTGATAGAGGCTTTCACGGCATTGACTATACACGGGTCGGGAGCCCGTTAAAAAAGGTCTTACTTAATGATATGCGAAAACTCAATGATATAAATTATTTGTAATAGAATCTAATGTAGAGAATTACTTAGAAATTTTAAAAATGATTAAATTTAAAGTATTTATAAAAGATCAAAAGATTATAATCCTTATTTCTATTCCGACAGTAACAAGACAGTTATTTGATATCTATAAAGAAATTACTGTCCTAAAAATTATATAAAATGCAATTTAATATTAGAATTAAGAGATAAGTTATTTATAATGAATAACAATAAAGAAGAATATGGCTTAAAAAATAATTTAAATGAATGTAAGATATTTAGTAATGTTCACGTTTGCAACCACACTTACTAAGAAATATTTTAAGTGATTTTAATTGTGAAATAAATAATTTTATGGGAAATAGAGCCGAAACTTGTAGGCCAAAAATTGCAAATTCCCAAATTGAAATTTTCCATAAATTTAAAGAATATACATTTTTATTTACCATAACAGAAGAGACAAATTATAAATAAAAATGTGGCAACAAAACAGAAGAAGGAAAACTTGTTGGATCAGGTTTAGTTATTTCTAACAGTAGCTGTAAGAAATCTATGATAAAACACTAAGAAGAACCGAAACTGATGCCAACATATCAATTAAAGTCAAATATTTCTACGGGGATTTTAAAAGACTGCTGCATAAAGTACTAAGGTGAGAAATGTAAGAATACACTATGAACCAATTGCAAAAATTTCTGGCCAAGACATGCATGAACTGCAGTACTTATCTTTAGATATACAAAAACAGAAATGTTTGGTCAAAAGTATTAGACAATATTCTAAAAGGCTTGCAAGGCATACTTATGACCTTATTTGTAGTCATTAACCTACGACTATTCTGTATCGCCTACTTTATCTGTAAGCAACAACTTTGGCAATCTTCAATAAGTGCTTTAATAGAAAGCACAGACTATCTCAACAGAAGCCTTGAAATTACAGACATTAAAATCCAATCTAGGGGTAAAATATCCATAAATATGCTTTTAAGGGGGAGTTGTTATGTAGTTACCCAAACGCTAAGTTAGCTTGGGAATGGTTTCTCACAAAATCGACAAATTCAAGCTAAAAAAGCTTTCTCACGCTGACTAACCAAACAAATCTTATTAATAGAGAAAAACTCCCAATAAATGCGAGTTGTAGTCCAACCTTGTTATCATAGAATAATATCACTAGCAATTAAGTTTAAGAAAACGTTAAATAAAACCAAAATTTTAAGACAATAAATGGAATCTTTCAATTCAGCTCAGTGGTCTTGTGTGTGTTAGTGAAATCTTGGGGACTCATTATAAATATTGTAATGAAATATTCTGATGCACTATATCCTTCTAAACAGTGAGATATGGATTTTTCATAAATAAGTAGGTACAACGAATCGGGTGGATCTATCTGTTTGTTTTTTGATAACCCTTATAAAATCTAAATCGAATGCTTTAGCTTATAAAAGAAAATCGTGCTAGTTACATACAAAGTACCATATCTCGAAAAAATATCTACACCCGTACGATTTTTTGCCACAAATTATTGAGATTTTTTGTTGAGTCTGTTGGATTTATTTAATCCAACTCGAACTCAACTCAAAGCAACTCGTCTTTGAATAACTCTTTCATATACGAGGTTTGAGTTTTAGTGGGAGCTCGTTTCTATACGCTCCTTATGAAAATATTTTCGTTACGTAGTACTACTTGATCAATTCTTCGCAAAAGAATAGTTTCCAACATTCATATTCGGAACGGGTATTATGAGCCTGACCTTTGACACCAGGAGTAAAAGTTATAATGTCTTCGGGTCGAGTTTCCACATAAGCTCTATATCAATTTATTTCACATTTGAAGTAAACATACCAAGCATATGGACATTAAATGGTACCGTCACCGTCACGTTAAGAGATGCATTCCTCTTATTATCCGGTGATCATTTTTTAGATACCCGTCGAATTTTTTTTTTTTTTCTTAATCATTTTGAGTTTATGTCATCCAATATGATATGTTCTTTTATTGAAATGTAAAAAAAAGTAACCGAGGGTCACTCCAAGAACTTCCTGATAAAAAGAACTTCAGGTTTTGGTATTTCATATCCAATTAGAAAAAATTAAGATAAAATTTAAGAAAATTTAATTCCAAAATGTTTCAAAATACTTCCATCCCCTCTTACTCACAGGGAAGTACCCTCCCTGTCTACCAATTTGTTGTTATTGTTTCATCAAAACCTGCCACACATAAAAGTTTGACCGGTCAGATATAAAGAGTCCGTATTAATATTAGTAGTTAGTACTCCATTGACGTTTCTAAAATGTTCGCTATTCCTTGAATTACTCAGATAATTCCGGCCCGATTTTTCAAATCTTCGTTAAATGTGTAAAATGTTACAGAACATTTTTTTTTTAAGTTTTTAAGTAAAATTTCATTGTATTCTGTACATTTTTCTTTTTGTACATAAAAAGTCATCAGCGGATTTTGGTCAAAATCTGCGATTCTGCATGAAGACGCATTATCTGACAAGCATTCAAATCGATAGTACCATCCTTTTGCGAATTAAAATAGGACTAAAAATGTACACATATGGATATACATACAATACATACTCACAAATTTAATAGACATTTCTTAAAACCTCTCTATAAACTCGTACACCTTTAAACGTAAAGATATCACGAAATTTCCATTTTTGATTTTCGAGGTGAACGCCTGGACTTCTCTATCAGGACGTTAAAAAAAAAAATAGAACCAATAAAATATTTTAAAAACGTAGACTTAATCCTCAAATATCTGAAGCTATTGTACATATAGTTTCTATAAATACGGGGATTTGTCACAGTGTACGAGTAGAAAAGGAGAAAATAAGATTTGTACCCATATCATAGGTATAGCTGCAAAATTTCTGTAGTTATCTTTTAAATCGAAATTGTCGCTATCCGTAAACATTATAACCAGCACAATCGTTGAATATTTTGAGTACTTTTTAACAGTATACATACATACGTGCCAAAGAGGAAGAACATTCAGACATATATATAAATTTATAATTGACTTTCATAATTAATCGAATTGCGTGTTTTTTAATATTTTGTTAACATGAGTTTCTTCGCAAAGTGTTATAACATATTGAAGTTTATGTTTAGATACACAAAATTTCGAAAATAGATCAACTGCAATATTGGCTAAGTTAATAGGGGGTGATTCATCGTAAGTTTTGATTCTCAATAAGCTTTTTCAAGTCAGAAAACTTGCTGACGGCATATTTATGTTGCTTCGCAACGAATAACAAAAGTGTCAATTACATTCCGGTGTCAATGGTGCCAATTACATTCCGGTGTCAATGGTGCTGTCTGGAGGCCATCAGAAACGGAATGCGTTGACCATATCTATGTTTATGATATGACATGAAGTAATATGTTTAAATAAAGAAAATAGTCAGTCTTAATCGAGACGACACCAAAAGCAGAGTAGTTTCATTTTTCCATTCGTTAATAAATGTAATTGGCGCATTCGGTGTGTTTCTTCTAAATTGGAAGATATTTAAGTCGAACCTGAAAAAGTAATCACGACGGTATTTACACTAAAAACTGTGCTCAATACAGAGTTACTAATCGGTTGTGTAAAAGTGATCGTACATAAAATAAACTTTTCGTTTCCATCCAAGAACCACTCGAAAATATATCCAGTGAACTCAGTTTTTATCCAAAATTGCATCGAGTCGAGATAAGCGATTGTCACTGTTCACTGCTAACCGAGGGATATATATAAATAACAACATGAAGCAGATGATGCAAAGCATGGTGGAAGCACTTAACAACATAGCCGATGTTCAAAAGCAACAACAGAACTTCCAGCAACAACTTAATCAGAGGAACCCGCAGAGAAAACTACTTTTACATAAAGGAGTTTTCCGGCGAGAAAGACGAGTTGACCCAATTCCTTAAATGTGTGGACACACATCTAACAGTCGTTCCTGATAACCGAAAGGCGGAGGCGTTTAGAGCAATATACAACATCAAGATCATGGGGACAGCAAAGAGTATTTTGTATACGATGCCGATAACAACTTTAGAAGACACCAAGGATCATCTAATACAGCATTTTCGCCCCATCGTGGATTTCAACGGCATATTACTTAAAATTAGTAACCTGAAGGTAAATAGTATCTTAGAATTATGTAATAAGTTAGATTTACTGTTAAAAGAAGCCAATGACAAGCATTCGAGAAATGTCGACTCAGAGAGAGCTAGCAATGATGGTGATAATAGATCATCACAAAATAGAGTTTCAGAACAGAGAGGGTCGCAAAATAATGCTAACAGGTGCCAGAACAATGATATGCAATATAGAAATCAGAGTAACAATTCAGGGCAGGGCAGAAATAGTAATAATATTAGATCTAGCCAGTCGAGACAGCATTCATCCCAAACATTTAATCCTTCAAGACAGGCGAGGATTAATAGTCAGAATCCGCAACTGATGGAGGTAAATTCCGTAGGAGCCAATACTGCTAATGAGAGTGTACCTACATTTAGTGGGGAGATTCACAGTATAGAGCCGACGGATTTTCGGAATTAAGCCTCGGGAACAAAATATTTTGTAATCTTACGATAGGTAATATTAAATATAAGGCTTTAATAGATACCGGTTCCAAGGTTAGTATAATAAATTCATCAAGGGTTGACTGTAGCTATTTTCCTGTGTTTGAAGAAAAATGTATGTTCATAAACACGATAAATAATAGAACTAAGGAACATGTTAAGATTATTATTACTGATATTCTTAAGGAATTTCGGATGAGTTCTAATAGTAAGTCAAAATGGTATAAAATGTCACTTAGAGATAAAGACTATGCTCTTCTTTTGGGAATGGACATTATTAGAAAAAACGTAACTGAATTAAATATAAGAAGGAAAATAATGAATTTAGTAAACACTGCTAGTTTAAAGGTATATTCAGAAGACTACGAGAAAATAGACTGTTATGAATTAAATTACCAACAAAAGCAGGAATTAAAACCTTCACATCTGAGTCAAATAGAAAGAGTTTAATCTATAAAGAAGGGGATAAGCTTACAAATACGGATTCAATCATGCATGAGATCAGAACGACCACTGATCAAAAAATTATTGCAAGGCTTTATAGACTGCCTCCGAAACATGAAGAAGAATTTCGGAGACAGGTTATAGAAAATGGAGAAGCAGAGTATTGTTAAGAAGTCAAATAGTAGATATTCTTACCCAATTGTAATTGTTGAAAAAAAGCTAAGTAAAACAGGAGAACAAAAACTCAGACTTTGTGTAGACTATATAAGATTGAATGATATAACGTTCGACGACAAGTACCCTCTACCTAATATCGACAGTATATTAGATAAGCTAGGAAGAGCCCAGTATTTCAGTACTTTGGATTTAGCCAAAGGATACTATCAGATCAAGATGCATCCAAAGGATATTCATTAAACTGCATATGTAACTCCAAACGGTTTATATGAACTTACACGGATGCCTTTTGGCCTCAAAAATGCTCTAGCGAACAGAGGCTGATGAACGAAATACTAAGGGAATATATAAACAAGATCTGTGTCGTATATCTCGACGATATTCTAATATTTTCTACAAGTTTTGAAGAACATCTCCAAACCATTACTACGATTTTCAATGTCCTTGCTAAACATAACCTGAAGGTGCAGTTTGATAAATGTTCTTTCCTTCAAAAGGAAACGGAAATTTTAGGCCATATATTAGCAGAAGAAGGCATAAAACCGAAGCCAGAAAAGGTCAAATGTATAGCAAATTACAAATTGCTATTCGGAAAAAGAGCAAAGTTTTTGAAAAAAGGTGCAAAGATAAAAATAAGCGATCCCGAATACATCCAGGCATTCGAAACGTTAAAACAAAACATCATCAACTAACCCATACTCAGGTTTCCACAATTTCGGAAAACCATTTATGTTGTTCACAGATGCCTCGAACTTTGCAATGGGTGCTGTGCTTACGCAAGAGGGTCAGCCAATTTGCTATGCATCTAGGTCGTTAAATGATCATGAACAGAACTACTCGCCTACCGATAAGGAATTCTTAGCTATTGTCTGGTCTGTAACATATTTTAGGCCATATTTATGGGGAAATAAATTTAAAATCGTTACTGACCATCAACCCATAAAGTAATTGAACAAAAAATACAACGGAAAAAAATTCTCCGCTAGAAATCTGAGTTCAATTACGATATCGAATATCTCAGGGGAAAGGAAAATAGAGTAGCGGATTTTTTAGGCCGTATGAAAGATATCGACCAAATAGATGAGGAAACCGAATCGAACCAGGCAACAGTTCATTCTACCTCTGAACAATCATTTTCCTATAAAGGAAGGTATTGTTAATAAATGCAAAGCCCAATTAATTCTAACAAATTCTGTTTCGACACAGGAGGAGGTAATCTATGGTAGAAAAATTATTCAATTAGATATGACTAAAAATAACTCATATTGGGAAGACCTCTTCAAGAGAGTGTTACAAAAGGGAATTGTAGGTATTTATATCGAACTGCCGTACACCGAGTACAATGAAGTTCAACAATGTCTGATAAGTCTTTTTGGAGGAAATAAAAATATCTCGTTTATTAAGTACACGTTAAGAGTTCAAGAAATCAGAACTGAGTCAGAAATTTTCAAGCAGATTTCACTTTATCATGTAAGATAAATCCATGAGTGATTACTTTAACTTATCACACACTTAAAAACAGGTTGTATTACCCAGGACTTATGAGAGAAATTTCGAAAGTTTCGAAGGGATGTACGATAGAAAACCTCTCAAACCAAAATTTAAAAGATCAGAAACTCCTTCTAAAGCCAATGAAATTCCGCATATGGACATTTATCATTTCAATAAGCTTTTCTTTTCATTGATAAGCTAACAAAGCAGGCATATGCATACAGTTTAAATAGTGAAAATTGGGTTAGTAAAGTAGAAGCAATTGAGGACCATTTAACAAAGTTCGGTAAACCTAGAAAAATTATTTGCGATAATGAATTCAAATCTGAAAATATTAAAGAATTTTTCAAGGAAAATGACATCGAAGTTCATTTTACCATACCGAATTCTCACACTGGAAACTCTGATATTGAACGCTTCCATTCCACTTTACTAGAAATTCTACTAACAATTAAAGACCAAGAATTTACAACTGTCCGGAAAGTGCATAAAGCCGTTTTAGTTTACAATAACCGCCACCATTCTACAATTGGAATGAGTCCAAATCAAGCTTGGAACGTAGACCCGGAAGTATTACTTACTAAAATTTCAAAACAGAAAGATAAACTTTTAAATAAGAGGAATGTAACTAGGGAAGATTATGAAAAAAATAGCCATGAAGGTTTTATTAGAAATTACAAACATTTAAGGCACAAGAATAAACTTTATTGTAGAAAAAATAAATAAGTAAATGTTCATCCCACCACAGTTAAAAGACCAAATAAATTTACAGGTACAGAATTGGCTTGTCATATAACTAACCATGTTGATAGCCGTGACAGCAGCACAATCATCCCTCCTAATAACACCGAACCAGAGTGAGCAAGGTTATGTTACCCTATACCGTCAGAAATGGCTATTCGGAACAATGGATGACGAAGATAGGATAGATATTGCTGAACACCTTAAAATAGACGAAACGAATGACAATGCTGGTATAGAAAATTTGAACAAACATATAGGTATAAATCAAAAATTCATGGATAATATAAATAACATCAAGACAATAGTATAAGAAGATAGGCAACATATAAGGGATGCTTATAATGTTGTCATAGATAGTCAAATAAATATTACATTGAAGTTGAAGATTCTCGAAGAAAAAATTAATAATATTTTAGACAATGTAGCATCTGCCAAACAGGGATTATTACAACCAAGTATTTTAATAAACGAACTATTAGACATTTTAAAATTAGACTACTTTAAGCTAGAGCATGCCAAAATTGGAGCTATTCGATTAAACAATACGAAACTTTTCTTAGCAATTAAGTTACCTAAAGATTACATTCAGACAACATTAAAGATGATAATTCCTATTCCAAATGAAAATTTTAAGGAAATTGACATTAAGCCAATAAATTATGTTGAAATAAATGGCAACAGATATGACTATAATCCCGATAACTTACATATACAGAGTCAAAAGAAAATTAATAACTGTATAATTGAGCGAGAATGTAATTTCCGCAATAATAATAAAACCTAAATTGTGACTATCGATGAACATTTGTATATTTGTAAAGACTTAGTTAAGAAACATATTGTTAATGAATGTGATGATAGAAAAATTACTTTAAGTGGAAACTTTATGGTAAATGTTAATAATTGTTCCATTGAAGTCCTAAATACCATAATGTCTAATTATATTCTAGAGTTTATACAAAATTTTGCATACGAAGATAATCAAAATGTGACATATGTATATGAAAGAATGAACCTTTCCAATAAATTCAATATTTTTCAAATTCAAAATTTAAAACATTTAGAACAACTGAAATATCATAGATATAACCACTATATAATAAGTTCTACTCTTTTAGTTGTCATACTTGTGGTAGTAACTATAGTTGTAATAATATGTAAAAATAATAAGAAACTTAAGGTAGAAATAAAAATAATTAAAGATGGAGTTCAGGAGAATTCTTTGTCAAAGGGGAGTGAAGTTACACAAATGCAAGTCAGCAAACTTGCCGACGGCACATTTATGTTGCTTCGCAACGAATAACAAAAGTGTCAATTACATTCCGGTGTAACTGGTGCTGTCGAAAGGCTATCGGTAACGGAATGCGTTGACCATATCTATGTTTATAATATGACATGAAGTTATCTTATCTCTTATCAAACTGCTTTATCATTTTTGTTTGGTATCGTTTGGCAAGCTATCATGGAAAGGCTCACATCACAATAGCGTCTCCAAATTTTTCAGCTGTATTACGAAAATCAGCGTTCTGTGAGAAGTATTTTTCGTGCGATTCGAGGAAATTACGGTGCGCATAGTCAACCTACTGAAACCACTATTGCCAATACCATTCCCAAATTTGAGTCCCAGATTACATTAGTGGATGATAATCAACCTGTTAGACCACATTCAGCACGCAGTGAAGAGACTATAGCAGCTGTAGCTGAGAGTGTACACGAAGACCGTGACGAATCGATTCGTCGTCGTTCTCAGCAGCTTGGCTTGACGTATTAGACAACTTGGCGTATTTTATATGAGGATATCGACCTTAGAGCATACGAAATTCAACTTGTGCAAGAATTGAAGCCAGGTGGCTTGAATTTGTTTCATATTTTCAGTGAATGGGTTCTGGAAAAATTCCATGAAAATCTGGTCTTTTATCGTGATTTTTTTTTTCAGTTATGAAGCCCATTTCTGGCTCAATAGATACGTTAATAAAATTGCGCTTATGAGCAACCCGAAGAGTACCCAGACTTACCATTACATCCATTAAAAACAACGGTATGGTGTGGTTTATGGGCCGGTGGAATCATTGGTCCATATTTCTTCAAAAATGAGGCAAATCAGAATTTTACCGTCAATGGTAACCGTTATCGCGCCATGTTTACGGATTATGTGCTTCCTGAAATTTAAGCACATGGTCTCGGTGGGCTCTGGTTTCAACAAGAGCGCTACGAGCCATACAGAGCGTAAAACAATAGGCTTGTTGAGAAATCATTTTGGTGAGCGATATCACACCTTTTGACTATTTTCTCTGGGGATGTGTAAAGTCTCAGGTCTTCGGAAATTAGCCAGTTACGATTAACGCTTTAGATGTCAACATTACTCCTGTTATCCGCGAGATACCAGTCGCTATGTTCGAACGAGTCGCACAAAATTGAACCTTCCGAATGGATCACCTCAGACGAAGTCGTGGCCAACATTTACATGATGTCATTTTTGAAGGGTAAATGCCAAAATTTTAAGTTCACTTTTAAACTTATGTATTTTATTTTACATTATAAATCAAACCTTTTGATGAATCACCATATATAATTATCTAATGACAGTGTTAAAGTGTTGTTTTGCATTATTTATATGGTATACGCAGCTGTTAGTTATAGGTCTAACATAACACCCAAATATTTAAATATGTCAACCCTTCCAACAGTAAAATAGTCATTGGAACTATTACTATGTACAAAAAAAGTTAGGTTACATAGAATTAATGGAATCGAAATAGCGAACTAGGAGAAACCTGGAACAGCCTGGAGTGTGGTATTTCAGTAATCTAACAATTTCCGTAAAAGTTCCAAATTATAGTTTAAATGAATGAAAACAACAAGATGATTTCTTTTTCATAAAGCAAAGCTGTGTCGTATATATGGTAAAAGCTTATGATAAACTTATGACATATGAAGGAATTAGCCGACATGGGTGCGGCTGATGGGTCATGCCAAAAACTTCCTAATAAAAAGTGTAGAGCCAAATCAAAAAACGTGCATACCGTTTGAAAGTTAAGGAAAAAAGAAAAATTACATATTCTGACTGTCTAAAAATATAAATTAAGTTTATAACACATTTGTACGTTAAATTAATAACACAGTGGATAGCAAAAATTATTAATATAATCTTAACACTTAAACTTCTTATTAATTTTGGATAAATTTATTCAATTCAGTTCAACAAAAAAAAATATACATATATATTTTAGAATGTATGTATAAAGAGAACAATCAAATTTTCTCAATATTCAAAGAGTAACGAAAAGATTCAAACTTTTTTCTTGGTAGTGGTTTCGTAAGAACATCAGCAAGTTGTTTTTCCGTAGGTATATAACTCAAAATTCGCCTTCCATATAATTTTCCCTTATGAAATGGTAGTGGATGTTCACATATTTTGTACTTCTGTGGAACTCAGGATTCTTCTCGAGCTTTATAGCGCTTTGGTAATCCTCAAACAAAATCATGCTTGAGTTGGCTTCAGGAATAAGATCATGAAGAAGACTTTTCATCCAGGTCATCTCCTTTACAGCTTCTGATACCGCGATATATTCAGCTTCTGTGGTAGACAAATTTACGGATTTTTGCCTCTACGATGCCTATGATGTAGGTATCTCATTTATGAAAAAAGTTCTCACTTGTAAACCGCCTACTTTCGGTGTCACCAGCATAATCAGCATTGCTGTAACAAGTAAATGAATATTAAGTACCAGTTTTTTTAACACTGTAGTTGACTATCCTATTTAAGTATTAAAAAATACGTCTTACTGCATTAACGTGTTTAGCCGATGGATCACTCAAATTTCTGGATACTAGGTTAACAACATATGAAATATCGGGCCTAGTTGCAATGGCCAGATACATCAGGCTCATGGAAAACAAAATTAATAATTAACACAAATAATAATTTTTTTTTTTAAATAAAGCAATTAAAGATAGAATTAATTAATTCACAAATATCACAGCTTTAAATTTACATTTAAAAGTAAAATTAAAAAAAAAGAATTAACAAACACAATTTACGCCATTCAGCTAGCAAAAACAAACTGTCATGTACTTTTTCTCAAAAATGCAAAAAGATCAGATTGGTAAAGAAAGTAAATAAACACTTTAATTGAATCTCAATAAACAACTGGTCAGTCAACTAGAATATGTCAACCCAGAAAAAAAAACATATTTGTTATTTTTATTGCATTTTATTACTAAATATTTTATATGTATAAATAACTATGTTCAGTTCAATTACCTGTGTGTGCTGATATAAGCCAAGGTAAGGCAGCTACTTCACATCAACAACAACCATCATTCTGACGCCACCATAACATAAATATAATATTTATTGAGTCAAGCCAACGACCTATTATGCTGACGCTGCATTACCGCCAATGACTTTAGTTGTAAGCATTTATTGCAAATTTTAGATAAGCAATATTTTTGTATAAAAGACGTGAAATAATCAAAAATAAAGTCAGTATTGAATAATATCGATACCATGCGCCTTAAATTTACTCTCTCAATTCCAGCTACTAGCGTAAGTGCTTGTTTCGCCATACTTCAACACAATATCAAGTTTATGTGCTTGATGTAATTCAACTCAGAAAAACGCTCTTGAACAATATCAGGTTTATGTGCTTGATATAATTCAACTCAGAAAAACGCTTCTGAACATTTTGGTGACCTCGACGTGATCCGTAACAGATCAGCTCATATATGGTATACCGCGAATCCATCTTCTACCATTAAGGGAAAACAGATAAGGCTGACCAACATACACGAACGTTGATTGCGCCAGAATCAAGATGGCAACTATTGAAGAACTCATTGTGACACAGTTGGCAACTGGCCAAGAAATCCAACGAATTAAAGCACACTTCAAAAAAGGATTCCTCAGACAGGAAAAAGGCGAGGACCTATTTTACGACTCCAATGCCTACAAGAGAACTGGAGTACGTTCAAACACACAGATTCTAAGATAAATTCGTTACCGAACATTGACATCGACAAACAATCAACCACAGCAAGGGTTGATCCACTGAAGGCATCGACCAAAACAAAACAACAAGAAAATCCACCAAAAATCAATGGTGCGATACGAAGACAAAGGGCAATCATGTGCTCCCTCAGAAGAGTAATCGAGTTATTGTCTTTGAGGCAAGACGAACCCTACTACGAGTTGAAACGTAGAACATTTGAACAGTCCTGGCAACAGATAGAATGCCTGAACTACACAATATAGGAGTTGACTGACGACCCTACAGCAGTTGGGTATAGTTATTCAGAATTTATCACCAAAGAGGCAATTTGTTTAGCAATAAGGCTAAAAGCACAAAAGAATGGAAATACCAAAGATGCCCTACCAACTGGCGTGACAATTCAGAATTCGTTAGCCTTACAAAAGGTAACAATTACAAAATTTGATGGCGACTATTTGAAGTGACGACATTTTTTTGGTATGTTCTCCTAAATGGTCGACAAGCAACTAATTCTCAGCATTAAAAAGATGTGGTATCTTAAAATTCATATTAGTGGAAAAGCCGAGAACCTCATCCCTCATTTATCACTCACGGAGGACAATTACATGGGTAATCCTTTGTGCAAATATAATTGGGCAACCAAGGCAAACGTAAGCTCAACCATCAGCTCTAGCCATTAAAACCCTTCACGACACGACGCAACAATTTTTGATGGCATTATGCAACATCGACTTGGACACTCCAACATGGGATCCTCTTTTGTTTCATTTGCTAGTAAATAAATAAGACCAAGTAACAATGATCCTATATGACTAATCTCTTAAGAAGTAGAGGGAATTGCTGTCAATCAAGGAATTCTTAAAGTTTCTTGAGAACCAATTTCAACCACTGGAATCAATTGGACAAAGGAAGAAAGAGACTTCACCTTGAGCTTGTGCATCATTTACGTCCAGTCACAGTAATAAGGCCCTTTTTAAAGCTTGCAGAACCGAAACACTACCGTAATTTGCCTGTAAACAGTTCAAGCAACTATAGGCAGTAGAATGTTTAAGAGTTGTGCAAACGCATAAGCTGTGCCTTAACTGCTTAATAAGTGGCAATGGGCCGAACACTTTTGTTTCAAGAAGTTATTCACGGTGCGATAAAAAACACAACACGCTTCTACATATTGAAAGCAACGCCAACGCAATAAACAACAAATTAACACAGAAACCAGTAATAATAGTCCTCAAGGTGGAACAAGACCATCAGTGACACTAGCTGCATCCAAAGGCCCATAATGGCATCATTACCTCCGTCGCAGTACAGCCATTGTTGAATTGGTGGCAACCAATAGACAGAGTTGACATGAAGAGGTTAGGCCTTCATACAAGAATTACCTTAATGAATATCCAAGGCATTGACGATGGCAGGAAAGAATCCCATCAACGCGTAAATACACAACTACAGTCAAGAACACCTGCTTTCACTACTCGTCTAGAAGCCTGTATTGCCACATATCAACCATCGCAACATTTTAATATCTTGTCATGGCCAATACCAAAAAATATTACACTAGCAGATCCTAACTTCAATCATCCAGACAAAATCGATGCACTTCTCGGTGCAGAGTTTTATCATCAACTACTCTCTGTCGGACAAATACGTTTAACAGACGAATTACCGATCCTCCAAAACAAAGTTTTTGGTTTGATATTGGCTGGTAAAATAGCAGAAACCAGATCAATCACAGCAACATGCGAAATTTCTACTTATGATGACATTGACCTACATCAGATGATTGAACGCTTGTAGAGTCTCGAAAAAGTTGAAGCAGCACGTAGTAATCTGTAAAATCATGTGCGAAGCTCATTTCGCGCAAAACACGCTCAAAAACAGTGATGGCCGCTTCATTGTGAAACTACTATTTCATGAAGATTCAGAAGCTGTAGTCAATTCCAGAGAAATAACAGTTAACAGGTTCCTGGCCCTGGAGCTAAGTTTGAAGAAAAACAAGGAAATGAAGAAGCAGTACATTCACTTCGAGTAGTTTTTGACATCATATATATTATGTATACTGGTCCCACGGTACAGGACAAATTATTTTCATCATTACTTCGATTCTGGTTACCACGATATGTCTTTTGCACAGATATTCAAAATATGTATCGACAAATAATCATTCACCCGGACGATCGAAGATACCAAACAATCGTATGGAGAACAGATGTAAAGGAACCTTTACGCTACTATCGACTAAATACGGTGATCTACGGCACAAGAGCAGCACCATAATTAGCCACGAAGTGCTTGCAGCAACTAGCAAAGGAAAATAGCGAAAGGTTGACATTAGGCGCTCATGCTCTACACAACGATTTTTATGTCGATGACTGCCTAACTGGAAATGGCAATTTATCAACTGCATTCGAAATACAAATTAAACTCACAACCATCTTAAAGAGTGCAGGATTTAAACTTCAAAAATGATGCGCCAATCATCCCCGTCTACTAACGGCACCGAACCAGAGGATAAGGAAATCGATCTCGAATTCAGCAACGAATCAATCAATCAAGATATTAGGAATAACATGGCAACCGAAAATTGATACATTTTTGTGTTTGGTCGTCAAGATATGTGGCCATCAAAGCAAAACAATGAGTTCTCAATTCCAGAAGACACAGAGAGGAAGTGAAAAATACCAACTTTAGCAAGAGCTACTTATAGTTCCAACCAAGAAATGATTTACAAGATTACCCACCACAATTCGTTTAAAACTCATCAAATGATAACTGGATATATCCTACGCCTTTGTAATAATACATCAATGCTCAACGACAAATTGGTATACTATTGACGCCAAGGGAGCTAGAAGATGATTCGTCGTCATAGTTCGAGCAATGCAGGCATTTGATTTCATGAAAGAAATCAGTGACAGGGCAGAAGAGTAAGTTCAACAGCCTCGCTCCATTCTGGTTGACAAGGGAATAATTCGAGTTGGAGGCCGATTAAAGGCTGGAAAACTGCCATTGACGCCAAGAATCAAATGCTCCTTCCATACAATAATCCTCTAGTAAAGCTGTTGATGCAAGAAATCCGTGAGAAGCATAGCCACTGTGGCCCCAAAACATTATTGGCGCAGACGAGGCAACGATTTTGGCCAATCAAAGGCAAGACAATGGCACGATTAATAGTACACCACTGCATGAAATGCAGCAGAGCCAGACCTCAGTTACTTCAACAAGTTATGGGGAACTTACCGCCACCAAGAATAATACCATCAAGGCCGCCGTTTGTAATCGATTTACGTACCGAATCATTTATTGGAGCGTTGAAACGATTCATCGTTTCTAGAGGACATTCCAGCACTTATATTGCGATAACGCAAAAAATTTTGTGGTAGCAAATAATCAATTGACCGAATTGAAAAATGTTATTTACTCAGAAAAGGAATGCAGCAATCCTCCAAGGGCTACACATTTTGGAGGTCTTTGGGAAGCAGCCGTGAAATCAGCAAAACATTTCTTAGGAAGGAGTGCATCAACAGCGTCATTGACGTATGAAGAGTTGGAAACGGTACTAACTGGTATCGAAGCTATGTTAAACTCTAGACGCCACTTTCAAGTGACACTAACTATCTAACAGCATTAACACCAGGACACTTTCTGATAGGGGAACCTATTACTGCTCAAATCGACACACACGCAGTCTCGATGAAACAAACTTGTGATAAGATGGAACTTGGTTTCGCATCTCAAGCACGGATTTTGGAAGAGATGGTCGCAGGAATACCTTTCAATACCGTCACAAATGAAAGAAATCGTCTAAGAATATCAACCCCGGGGACATGGTCATTGTAAAGGAAGACAACGTTCCAGCACATCAATGGCCACTGGACAAAACAAACAAAACAATGATACCGCATCTCAGAATGTAGGTGAACAGTATGATGTAGATGAACATAGCACTTAAGCACCAGAACCAGTGCATACAACACCGGCCATAAGGCTAAGGACATCTGGCGCCAGTGGAATTGATTATTAACCATTGCCTAGTTCTGCCGATGGTAATCAATAAAAATATCGAAATCAGCAAATTCCAACCCAATTTTGAAATCTACTTTAAAGACATTGGCTCAGCATAAATAGCGACAAGCGAATGGAACTTCATAGTACATTATAATCTTAATCCGTTGATTGAAGAATATAAGGCATTACCCAATAAAACATTAATGCTTAACCATTTATATCAAGAAATTCAGCAAGGGAGCATTTGCACAAACGTACTAAATCAATTTCGACACATAATAATATATAACCGGACCACATTCGGAAAATATGGTTTTACCAACCAAAAAAAAAAAAAAAAAAAATTAAAGAGGAGCCATTAACATAATTGAAAAATATGCTAATTCTCTATTTGGAGTATTGGATTCGAAGTATGCAGAGCGGATGACAAACACAATAGAGGAAGTTAACATAATTGAAAATCACTTATTAAGGTTACTTTAAAATCAAACATCGACTCAACAATAAACATTGTAAAACAAGACCAAGTAATTACTAAAAATAGATTTAGTCAGATCAAAAACCAAGTGAAGAAAGCTTTTAAGCCAAAATGTCTCAGATCATCGCATCCCACCAACTTATTTGAATGATAACAAACATTCAAAGACTGCAATCATCGCTTATTGATTGACTCACAACGGCAAAATCAGTTAACTGTTGTTTTTAACGCATCAACTAAAAAGGGATCTAAAAATCATCAGCACTCACTTACCAGTATTTTAAAAGACATCCGCGGACGAAGAAGATCTCTTAAAACTATACAAACTGATGACAGTAAAGGGAGAAAAAACGGATAATCGAGACATATTTTTTATCACTCTTCAATTAGTAGACGAAGAACACTATGAGCCATTTAAAATGACAACTATACCAAACTTCATAAACAACACAATTTTTGCAAACAACCCCATGCACCAGTACTGGCTCTGAACGCACATCGCGACCAATATTTTCCAACTCAGTCCGCCACTTTAGAAGGCTGCATCAATTTAAGCTATGAACAATATTTATCAACATATAAACAAGATACAGCGAAGGAGCAGAGTTCTGCTCTTGCGAAGTGGGTCTTTTCGATAACGAAACACAACCTACTTGTATACAAAACAAATCTAGAAAAAATTTAACTTGGATTATATTCGCACAAAAATCAATGGTTATATGCTACGAAACACAAACAAGTTAATGCAGCTACTTTACGTCAACAACAACCATCGTGCGACGCCACCATAACATGATTATAATGTTTATTGAGTCAAGCAACGACCTACTATTCTGACGCTGCATTACCTCCAATGACTTCAGTTGTAAGCATTTATTGTAATAATAAATTGATAAGCAATATTTTTTGTATAAAAGATATGAAATAATCAAGAATAAAGTGAGAATTGATTAATATCGATACCATCCGCCTTTAATTCACTCTCTTAATTCCAGCTACCAGCGGTTTCTTAGTGAAAAGGTTTAAGTGCTTGTTTCACAATACTTTTAACACAATATTAAGTTTATGTGCTTGATATAATTCAACTCAGAAAAACGCTTCTGAACAAATTATGTATATAGCTAAAAATACTTAAATATTTTTGTGTCAGTAGCAAAAAAATGTTTTATTAAGGCAACGTTGGGATTCACGGAAAACAAAATATATTTTTAGTGTGGAACAGTTCAAAACAGTTTGTACTAGGTGGGGTGAAAAGTAACTTCCTTGGGAATGAAAAAAAAATTTTTTAAATGTTTTTTTTTATTATTTTATTCAATTCCCCTTTTAGTTTGATACACTTATTCTGGCGATTTTCCAACTTCTGTGTGGAAGTTGGCGTGTGCGCTCAGTACTAATCTTCGTAGTATTTGCTAGCTCGCGCACCTTCACTTTCCGGTCAGCCAACAGCATTTCATGTATTTTTTGAAATTGTCCTCTGTAACCGCATCGGAGGACCTGCTACTGCGGACTTGATCGGTAGTGCAGTTGGGGCCACCACGAACCTCTCGAAACCAATATTTGACGGTGTAATCTGACCCATAATATTTATCCAACTTTTCTTTTGTTTCCTTCGTCGTTTTGCCTCTCAAAAAATAAATTTTTATGGGAGAAGGAAAATCGTTTTTATCCATACTCAACATGACACCAAACACGTCAACAACAATCAGCTGTCAAAACAAAACTAAAGACAGTTTCGCCCTGAAATTTGGCATGTCTGCCTAAATATAAATATGAACGGACTTCAAGGCACCATAACCTTTCTTGCAGTAGCAGCGCATTCTGGCGGTCAAGTGGGCTACTTTTCACTCCATACTAGGTGAAGATGCACCCGGCACTTTGCGTACATGTATATAGTGTTGTTTTTACATTATCTACACCCTCCTCTTGATTTATTTTCCTCCTCTATTATCACGTGACCGACATTATCAACCCCAACTTCAAAGGGTAGAAGGTCGCCCATAATTTGGATTGAACGTCCATCAGATGGCTGATTCATCCATTTTCATGAGAGTGACTGCTGTATAAGATTTAAATTTAATTGCGACATTTTTGGTTTGTTTGGCAAATTATATAATTTCCAAAAATAAACAACAAAATTGTCAATCACATTTATTAGAAGGGCCACCAACCCTTTTTGCCTTTCACGTTGATTCTGTAGTTTGATATACCATTGTCATGCATATCTACACCTCCCATATTCTGATTATATTCGGCGATAGCTTTTGGCTGAGGAATCAAACCATTCTTTTTTTTTCTGCTATATCTTTTGGCTCTGACTAAAGATTCAATAAGAAAATTATTCGCTGCAACAGTTACCACAGAATTGTCATTCCATCTGATTAGTAATATTTTTTGTTCGTTGTCAAACGAGAAATCATAAGTTCCACGATCTTTTTTCTTCATACAGCTTCCTTTATGCCGTTACATATACGATTTTACCGAATAGTCCTGGTAACATAGAAACCCTTTTCGTTTAGCAGACAGAACAACTTAGGTTTTGCTTGATGGATTCGAATCTGTTCCTACTCCTACAGTTTCTTATTATCGTTATTTTTGTATCCTCGTCCTCCGACCAATATAGTTTTGTAGCTGGTAACATATAATATCTCGAAAAAATTAAAATGCCAAAAAATTGCTGTAGACTAGTTTTGGCAACATCAAATGAATGCCTGTTCTTATGGTGGGCATATTTTGTTCCCAAAGAATGAAGTACAAAGAGAAAACCTCAAATGGACTTTTACCACAAATTGTATTCTCAATTTTTTCCAAACAATTTTTTTTTTCGTTCTGTATACTGTTGCGTATACTGTTGGTATAGGATTTTTTTTTTTCCCACTTGGAAGATATACTTTGGTCCTTTTTTTAACGACTTTTTGCAAACGTTTGCCTTTTTCGAACTTGATGGTAAAAATTCGTTATCCAAACCTTCAAAAGTATCAGATGTACTTCATCTTTGATTCTCACAAACATAGTCATCTTCGTCCGTTAGTTCTTCTACTGGTGGCAAAATGTATATAGTATCGATAATGTCTATTTCCAATAGATCTTCGTCTTCCTCCAATAAAGCTATTAGCTCAGCATTTGAAAAAGTAAAGTAAATAATAATAATAATTGTTAATAACTTGTATATCTTACCTATTTCGCTTGAATATTTTTTAAAACTTTACTGTTTTTTACTTAAACAATTTGGATTTATAGTAATTGTAAAAAACACGTAATTGAACATACATAGTTGAACAATTCACTTCAAACAATTGAATAATTTCCCGCGCGCAGTAAAAAAAGATCAGGTTTTTACAAATTAGGACGCCACAGTGCTTTACAAGCTAATTTTTTATCCTTTATTGTAAGGAAAAAGAAGAAATAGCATTATTTTTCTTTTTCACGCAAAGTAATATCGTATTGTTCTACGTTCAATAAAACCGATAAAGGGTCGCAGCTACTCCCTACGTTGCGTAAGCGCAACATTATTTACTCGCCTAAGGTAAGAAAAAACGCAAAATTATTTACTCACCTTAGGTTAGAAAAAAACTACAAATGCTTTCTGAAATATTATATTATTCCTTTATTGCTAGAGGTTTGGTCAGTATATGTTTAAAATTTGAGAATGCCTAATTGATTTTGCGTGGGTCAACTAGGTAGCCAAAAATATGGAAAACTAAAGTCCTTATTTTGCGTACTTCTGGTATTTCCTTAAAGCTAAGCTAATTGATCATATCAACGTATTTCCTCAAATATGTATTTATTGTTATAGTTTTAGTACAAAAAAAATTTAATTCATTGGACATTACTGGAAGTTTGTGTTTTGAAATGTTTCGCTTACGCAACATTGGGAATTAATGGGTTAAGCAAAAATGCGGCCGACAGAATTAAGTTTTTATTTGTTAGTTTCTACAATTCGGCCATCCTGATCATGTAGTCGACGAGTTAGTTAGTTATTAGTAGAAAGGTAAAGCCTATTCTATACTTTAAGGTTTCAATAAAATACCTCTAAATTAGAAGCATTTTACTTTTGACAAAACTTTATAATATTACTTAATTTAATTCTTAAACGTATTGAATTATGATGAACATTTTAAATCGTTTAAAATTCTTAAATTTCTAATCCATATTGTTTTCTTGTATTATAAATTTTGTAGTATGAAAGTAATGGTATTGGTGTATACAATTTTAAATTACTCTGTAATATCATCATTCGTTTCGTTTTTCCCGTCCACGTTCTCATCATTTCCACCTTTTGTGTTTGTCGCTTGGCAATGCTTCGTATGATCTCACATTACTTGGAGAACAAATTACTTTCTATGGTAACCTAGTTAGCTGCAAACATTCTCTGTCACTTACAACATTTGGCAAAATCTGATTTATTTTATATGGGCTAAGCTAAGAGTTTTTTATTTACACCTGCAGTTGTGATGACGTTTTTAATCATCACATACTCACCTTTATTGTAGTGCTTAATGCTCTTGTGCCGACTATTA
The DNA here is from genome assembly GCA_907269105.1 of Volucella inanis. Lineage (NCBI taxonomy): Eukaryota > Metazoa > Arthropoda > Insecta > Diptera > Syrphidae > Volucella > Volucella inanis. The sequence goes on along the minus strand of OU026156.1, from coordinate 130,888,858 downwards.
TAATAAGCTTTATTTAAATAATATTTGCTCCTTATTAATGTTTCCTTCAGCCCCTTTTCTTATTTTTTCTAAATCAATGAATTGATCTCCTTTACTATAACTGAAATATTCTGAAACCTTATCAAAAAATCTGCCTTTCTGATCGGAACCAACCAATAACATAATATATAAACCAATACTTTCATTAACTATGTTGTTTATAGCAAATTCAATTCTAAAAAAATAACTGGGATAGTTACCGGTTGTATTCCTTGGCCAACATGATTATTTAAAAGCTATTCAGTCACTATACTTGCCCATAAGATTCGGATGAGTGAGTGGCGACCTTGACATGCACGATATTATTTACTTCTAGAAACTCTGCGAAATCTGTAGTGCAACAAACACGATCGGATAATGTTCTATATGGCCGGGAATTTATCGCTACTTCCCAGCCAATTGAATTTATCTTTAGTTTTGTCACTTAAGCTGTGTGTGGTCTGGCGTTGTCATGATGAAAAACAATGCCGTTCATGTTCGTCAATTCTGGCCGTTTTTCTTTCACTGTCTGCTTCAAAGTATCGAGCTGAGAGCAATATTTAACGGCATTTAGTGTCTGTGTGTGAAAGCAACTCGAAGTAAAGAACCAGTCCCAACAAATGCTCAACATGACCTTTTTGACCACCCATTTTTGGTCTCCCGCAACCACTCTTTGCAGAAAAGCCTCAAACGCGTTCCATCTCAACAAAAACTGACAACAAACACATAGATCTCCCGTGTCGTCAAATGCCTGTCAACGGAAACTGCAGCCAAGATTTGATTGTCGTCTGTTGTATTTAGACGTCCAGAGCGAACGGCATCAGCAAGGTCTGTATTTCCTGAACAAAAGCGTGTAATCCAACGCTGATAAGTGTCAGCGCTTATAGCCGAATCTCCATACACGCTACAAATCTCCCGTTGCGCCTTTATCGCGTTGACACTTTTTTTAAGAAAAAAAGAAAAATATGCTGAAAACGCATTTTAAAAAAAATATTGAGCAATTAAAACATGTCCGATCAAAACAAAATCTCGTAACAATGTAAACCAATTAATAACAATAAGAATACATATGATAGTTTTTTTAAACAGATTGTTGACATTAGACAGCGTACAGAGTATCAAATGAACCTTTAGATATGAGATGTAATATTTCTTTGGATTTTTCTGTCGGGGGTGTAAAATAAATACATTTTTGAAAATCAGTAAATGTTAGACAAATGTTCAAAACAATGTTCGTCATCTGCCTGACAAAGATTTTTATGGTGGGTTCGAACCACTTGTTCTATACGGTGACCAGATAAGAACGAAAGAGAAAAAATTACATAAAACAACAAAAATGTAACATATAAAATTGATTCAAGCTTCATTTCAAAGCTACGTTCATGCTATTATGTACATCATTCAAATGGCCGCCTCGGCTTCGCTGGCAGTTCTTCAAGCGGTCGGTCCAATTTTTGATGACTCGGTCCAATATTACTTGTTGACATAACCGCTGAGCCAAAAACGTACCTCGTCCGAGAAGATGATTTTTTGGCTAAAATCCGTCATTGGTAACTTTGACTGCTGTTTAAACATAACAATTTGAAAACCTATCATTGCTATCTGGTCACCCGTTACTATTAGAAACGGGACAAAAAAATTTTTTTTCTTAACTTTACGATAAATAAGTTCGTCTACATACTATATAATCTTAAAATAAGAACTTTTAGATTTTTTCAAATTTGCAGCAATTGCAATAATCTCTAGATCTTGTTTTTAAGCTGCTGGTAGTATGAAGTCAAAAGATTCGTTATCGGCGTAAAGTACGTAGGCTGAGTTACACAGTGAGTCAGCATGTAATATATGGTCACTTTTTCATGTTTGACAGTATAGCCAAATAATTGTAATTCTTATGTCCACCGCGATTTGCGGTAAACTCAAGAGCTTGCTGGTACATTCTGAATATTTTTAAAGCATAAATTATGGACGGGATTTCTAATTCGTAACTATGATATTTGCTCTCTTTCTCCGTTGTAGGCTTAGAAGAATAAAAGACTGGGTGAAACTTCTTATTCTTTGTTTTTGTAGGAAGACTGCTCCAAAATTAAAACCACTCGCATCATAATGTAACTCAGTTGCGGTTAATGGACTGTAGATCAATATGACATGTGATTCCATTAGTTTGCTTTTTTAATAGTTCAAAAGTTTCAATTTCTTTTATACCAAAAACAAAGGGCACATCTGTTTTAAAAGAAATTAGAGTGGTTTTGCTATGTTAGTAAAGTGGTTACTAAATTTCTGAAAGTAGGAGCAAAGTTCTATGAAACTATGCACACCTTTTAGACAAGGTGAGATTAGAATTGTTTGGCCTAACACCAGGTTCATTTACTTTATATCCTATCCATACAATTTTACTTTGGAAGAACAAGCATCTGTCCAGCCTAGGTTGTAAGACTTTTGTCACGATTGTGCTTATAACTTTTTTTAAAATATCCAAATGCTCCTCACCTATCGCTGTCGCTATTAGAATATCATAGAAATATGTAAGGAGGAAATCAAATTTCCGAATACGTGCTTCATATAACACTCAAAAACTGATGGTGCATTTCGCAAACCAATCCTTGTATTGCAGCCTTGCATACTTGTGTATTCATATTGCTTCTAGTGGATTAATAAAAGAAGTATATAGTATATAGTATATAGTGGAGAATGGTGGAAACTATTTTTTAAGTCTAGAGTAGTAAAAAATTGCTTACCTTTAAGCAAGTGTATAGTTATCACATGAAGTAAGCTTATTTAATTCGTGGTCTATACAAATTCTAAGCTCCTTATATTTTTTTTTCTTATAGTACAGTTTCATTCGATGGAAAATGTGGATTGGGAATCCGCAGCTGCAAACTTTGGGCATGATGTAAACCATTGGTGATTTGTTACAATATTAAATTTAATATCTTGACTATCTAAATTGTTCTTAGACATATGCTACATCATATTAAGTCTTTTAAAAAAATCTCTGTTCAGTACAATTGCATAATTCATCGAGTGATTTTTTACTACAAGTAAAACAAGAATATCCTTCTCAAAATCGTTGCTTGTCGACTGTTCTTGCTGTTTTAAGTTGCTACTGTGACCTACGATTGTCACATCTGCATTGTTTCATTCTGAACCAAAAGAATATAACTGTTCATATGACAACTAAACTGTTAAGAAAAGTCGGAAGTAACTGAGAAAGTAAAACAACTGCCCTTAAGCCACAACAACAAGATGAGGTTAACCTTGTGACGTTGGACACGAAATTGAGAATAAGCCGGTTAACCCGTCAAAATAACTCCCTCAAAGCGAGTATCAGCAGTTGAACGTGCTCAACACAAAAGCGACGAATTAGTAAAAACTCTTGGTGGAAGCTTGGACAGTACGAGAGGTACTCTCTTGCAATCAGTTGTTGATAAAACACTACCTTAAAACCTCGGGCATTATCAGAAACACCACGTCGTGGTCGAGGTCGGTAAATAGATACATCTTATGAAGATGAAGCAAAAAAAAAAAACTCCTGAAAAGATCCCTACGGAGTCAAATTCTGCTGAAGAAGAAAGTTTAACTGCTGTTGATGCGGCTGCAACAGAAGGAAACATATAGGATTCAGAATTAAAACATAAAGAGGATCAAACTACAGATTCGGAAGAAAAACTCCCTCCAGTAAAGCAAGAAGATAAACCAGAACCAATAGAGGTCGATGGTACCGGCAAGGATGATATTAAAACTCCAGAAGAGTCAGAAGAAGTGACGGAGCCAGAGAGTGTGCCACAAAGTATAGGGTTTCCAATAGGGACTTGACAACTTTGAATTTAATTTGTGAATGCACTCTTTCAATAATCATCAAACTGTCACTGTCAATTTATTCAGTAGATTCCACATTTTCATCACAGTAAAGTATGCTAACGAGCCACGTCTGCAAACTATAAAAATTTTCTACAGATATTCGGAGTCGGTGACTGCGACTTTAAGAGCGTTAACTCCAATTTTCGGTCGTAATTCTCGCCCTAATAGACAGGCAATAACAAATTTAGTGCAAAAATTTGAGTCTACATGTTCGTTGTGTGATGTTGCCGTGTCAGTGAGACAACGGGTTGGTCGAAGTGTCGAAAATATCCCTGCCGTTCAGACGTCCGTAGCAAACGATCCAAATCAGTCAATTCCACGGCGTTCTCAAGAATTGGGCATCGCTCAGACCACAGTATGTCGCATTTTGCGTAAGGATCTTGGTTTACACCCATACACGATCAAGCTGACTCAAGAATTGAAGCCGATGGACCATTTGAAGTGACGTACGTTCTCCGATTGGGTTCTGGAGAAGATGCGGCAAGATGATGAATTTCATCGCAAAATCATCTTCAGTGATGAAGCTCATTTTTGGCTCAATGGGTTCGTCACTAAGCAAAATATGTGTTAGTGGTCGGGCGAAAACCCACATGTGCTTCATGAATCACCACTTCATCCACAAAAAATAACTGTTTGGTGCGGTTTGCATGCCGGCGGCGTTACTGGGCCATATTTTTTCGTCGACGATAACGTCACGTTACTGTGAATGGTCAGACTTATCGCGCCACGATCACCGATTATTTTTGGCCCGAATTGAAAGATATGGACTTGGACGACATGTGGTTTCAACAGGATGGTGCCACAAGCCACACAGCACACGCTACAATCGATTTATTGAAGAGTAAGTATGGTGAGCGTGTTATCTCAAGACATGGGCAAGTCGATTGACCGCCTCGTTCGTGCGATTTAACACCGCATGACTATTCTCTGTGGGGCTACGTTAAGTCATTGGTTTATGCCAACACGCCGACGACGTTGGAAGAGCTCAGAGCCAACATTGAACGCGAAATAGCAGCCGTTTCGGCCGAAATGTGTGGTCGAGTCGTTGAAAATTGGGTCCAATGAATCGACGCTGCAAACTCGTCCTCGGTGGCCATATGAACGAAGTTGAGTTCCATTCATAAATGTTTTGATTGAACTTCAAGCCAATAATAAAGTTTTTAAAATATCTTAAGTGGTTTGCCTTTTATTTAAAAAAAAAAGTTGTCAAGTCGTTATTAGAAAACCCTCTGCAACAGAAATCTTGGACAATGAGAATGAAGAAAATCTAAAAGAATGCGAAAGTCCAATTGAATCGAAAAAAGTAGTTGAACAAGAAAGTTCGAGAGCTGTAGAAAAAATTACGCCAGTAACTCCACCACCAGCACCAGTTGTAGCAGAGCCGGACCAACACCCGTGGAGGATGAGATCAACTCCGCAGTGGATAATCAAATTGTTGGGATTTCACTGGAAAATGATATTGATGGAAATAACTTAAAGGAAAAAAGGAATCCTACTGCACCAGCCCAGCCAGTATTACCAGCAGGCAATGACCACAAAGTAGAAAGTAATGATTTTTGTGATCCAACAATTGCATCGACGCCAAAAACCGTTAACAACGATTCAGCGATGCCGCAATATTGTAATTAAAACAATTTATAAATAATTTTTTGTTTATGTATTTTTTTTAATATACAGTGAGTTTCTTTTTTTATAATTGCAAATATAAATATATTTTTTATATAAAATATATATTATTTCAAAGGAAATTAAATCTTATTTTACGAAAAAGCAATAAATCTTTTACTTCAATAAAATTGCCTTTTATGTACAAATGATATGTTTTTTTTTTTTTTTTTTTTGTAATTGAGTCGCCGAAAATTCCAACAGTAAATTTGTTGATGTGTGGGTGTGTTTCGTCTTATCAGCTGTGTTGATTTTATCGTCAACATTCCATCCCCCCCCACCCCTCTGAGCGAAGTACTTCATGATCATGCTTCTTCTCGCCTTCCACCCGCTGCTAAATAGACGCCTTGGTCAAATATGTTCTGCATGGATGTACCCAAGCATATGAAAATAGAAGGTAGATTATTTTATCTGTTTATTAACATATGTATGTATATTGACACAAAAGAAAGTGACAGAAGAACACAGAGAAACCAAATGTTATCGACTACTCCAAAAGCTTGCTTTCGCAAGTTGATGTTTGTGCTGTTGTACTTGGTTTGCTATTCTGTGGAATGTGTTATTGACATCGCTTTGGTGAAGTGCTGCAGCATCTTAGTTGTCCTTTGATATTGTACTTGATCGGTGAATTTTTTAATTTCGCATATGCGAGCATGTGTGCATGGGTCTGGATATATTTGATTTGAGTATGTGTGTATATGTGTGTTGATTTGGGTGATTAAGTAGATATGTCGGTAAGTGGACTGTATGAGCTTTGGATTCATATGGAATCTGTCTTTTGAGTTGAGTTGTGTTTTGTATGACGACAGTGGTGCGTATTAGTTTTATTTATTTGTATTGTGTTTAGATGATTTATGAATCTTTTGAATATTTTTTAAATAAATTTTGTGGTGCGTATTAGTTTTATTTATTTGTATTGTGCTTAGATGATTTATGAATTTTTGAATATTTTTTAAATAAATTTTGTTGAATATGTACATACATACATTATATATAATATTATTGTGGGTTGTCATTGATTGGGAACGGACGTCAGTCGGAATTCTCCTAGTTGGGTTTTTACCTTCTTACGGGTATATTATTACCTCCTGCGAATGTTTCTAGGATGCAGCCTAAGCTCCATTTTGCTGGGGGAAGTCGTTTACCTTTAAAAGCACCATATCTCCTATCTTAAGTTGGCCCTAAGGTTTCAACTATTTGGGCCGCTGTAGTAAACGGCTCAAGTTCTCTATCTGCCACTCTCCTTCCAGAATATCAACAAATGCGTCTGAATCGTCTTTTTACCGATCGGTGTAGCTTTGCTTGCCGATAGACAAATCTAGTTCAGGAACCGTAAATAGGGTTTCTTCTATCAGGAAATGGAAGTGTTAATGCGGTAAAGCCCACTGAGTCTTCTGTGAGAAGACAAAGAGGTCTCCAATTAAGACACGCTTCGACTTAAGCTAAAATCGTGACGAGCTCTTCATAAGTAAGTGTCCCATTACCAACAATTCGCTTTTAATACACTTTACTCCTGCTTTCCACAAACCGCCAAAGTGGGAGGAAGCTAGGGGAATGAAATTGGGCATAAACTCCACGCCGACCTGAAAATCGTGGAAACGCTGCCAGAAACGCCTAAGTGGTTAAGTCGCTAACTGCTTCGAGGTGCATGGCTTTATAAGCCAAGCAGACAAATATTGCTATGTATCCTTTGTAGCACTTGACCTTTCCAAGCAGGGATGTTGATAGGCCTCGCATAATTTATACCCGTGTTTGTGAAAGACCTTGACGCTGTGACTCGAGGGGCTGGCAGCGCATTAACTGTTGAGCGGTTTTGGTTCGAAACCTATAGCATAGTTTGCCATCATTAGTTGAGTGCCTCTGTGTTTTGATGTGTGATTTGCGTATTATTCATGTTGATAGTTTGTGCTTTGAGTCCAATATGTTGGGTATGTTGGCATTCCTGAGTCTTCTCACACGAACGATACTGTTTCCGTTCTCAAATGGCTGTAATGTGTGCGATTCGAATCGGCACTGTAGTCGCCTTTTTGAGAATGGTGTCGGTTTTCCGGATTCGGATGTAGCGGCAGAATTTGCAGTAGCGTTGTTGGAAGTTTTCGAAGAATCTATGACCATACGCAACTATTCCGACTAGTTTTTGGAACTTAAACGCTCTCCTAGTCAACAAAATTATTTGGTTTTACAACATTTCTCTTCGGTGAATTTGTGTCCGTTTTTGACCTTTTTTTTATCCAAAAGTCTGTTTTTTGATTCGGAATCTCGAAATGCCAACAACCATGCAGGTATTAGCGCGCAAGGAAGAACTCCTCAGGATGCTAAGTCTGCTGGATTCTGCCCGGTTAGGATGTGTCTTCAGATAGATACGTTCGTCAGTCGCTGAATCTCTCCGATCCGATTTCCAACAAATGTTTCCTATCGTTATGGTGGTCACTTGATCTAATAAAGCCCAATTGTGGAATCTGTCCATGCTTGCAGCTTCTTTTCAGCCAGGTTAAGTGTCCCAGCGACGAGGTTTAGAATCTTCGACAAAATAACTGTACCACACAGTTCCAATCGTGGGATGCCCACCGGCTTAACTAGAGCCACTCTAATCTTTGAAAGAAGAAGGCTCATATGAACCTTGAATTCTTCATTCGAAATGCGAATGTAAACTGCCTTTTCCGACGTGTCGCAGAATACGTACAATTACACGTTTTTGAATCGTCCCTAAGCATGTACCCTTCGAGGTAATCGAATATTGTTCACAGCTCCGTGATCTTGAAAAAATTTGGTTCAGTGTTTTAGGATATCTTTTTTGATTGGTTTATCTCATCTCATTTTCTTAACTCAGATCAGCTGCAAAAAGCACTTTGTTTTTATGATTCAGGCTGAAATCTATCCCATCGCGTCAAAAAGCCTGGCTATTATTGACACAATTGATCTTTTCATTGGCTGCGGATTCTTTAATGGGGATGTATAAAAAATTATCTACTTTGGGGAGCCAACAAATTCCTACCATCTTCAGTTGACTTAAACGTTCTAAAAAGTTTTAAAAATTTAACCTCACAGTCTTGAGGAAGTATATCTTGCATTAAGGCCGACGTGTTGACATTTTTTAAGAAGTGCTTCTCAAACGCCATTTTTTCTGAAGTTTCTGCACTCAGAAAGGGAGCTTATCTATCTTCCAGAATTTTGCAAGCTTTCATCGAGAGTGTAAGCTTGGTGAAAGCTCTTGATGGATTAAGACGAAAGGAGTGGACATCCAAAGGGAATCCATCCGAGTTTGGTTCTTTAAGCCACTGGGAAATTGGCGTTGTTGGGTCTGATCAATTCTGGCAAAAGTATGTCAGCTAACACATCGCTGCCCAACAACAATTCAACCTTAGCTGGCTTAAGGAAGGATGGGTTGACTAAGCATAACCCATCGGGGTGCCACTAATCGACAACTGAAAGGGTTCGGGTTATGTAAAAGCGAATGGTGTGGCAACTGGCAGTAATAACATCTATGGGTGCTTGGACAGTTATCAATAAAATTGCTGTATAACAGAGAGTTTTTACATAAATCTAATCTACCTTTGTTTTGATGGCGATCGAATATGCTCATTTTTAGAAACGTATTGCATTTTCGAATAGAATGTGCACAACGGAATCTTGATCGAGAAATTGCTTGCATTCTTTAAATGTTTGCAACTCGCAATTGCTTGGTGTTGTCTTGGAACCCAGTTTCTCCTCCCAAAGCTGCTGTGTTTTTAAAAAACATCGCTTTCCAGTGTTGAATTGGCACTTTCAAACTATCCAAGCTGAAGACCATTTCGGTTAATCTATCCATTAGCTTCTTAATTGCTTCAGAACGTTCTTGGGTAATAGATAGTTGATTGAAAAAACACTTTAATTGGGTTCTTACAAGAAACCATTGGTGATCATGCCCGTCCTGTAGAATAGACCACGCCTTTAGATAATTACCGATAGCAATGGGTTTATAACTACCGGAGAAAACGGTCACAGAAATATTTTTCAAACGAACATCTGCATTGTGAAATACCATTGTTATATTCAAATTAGTTTCGGCGAAGTCGTCCTTGGTTTCCTTTGTTTTTACTTTGTCCATGGTTTCGAAAAGATTAGCTTAGTGCTCAAAATAAAACTCCCTAATTTACTCTAAGACCTCCTTTATTTCTAAACATTTGTCCTCCTCAACACCTGAAAAGCTTCCTATGCTCAGTTCTGCTGATTCCATCGTTTTTTTCAGCACTGACAAACGACCTGATAAATAAATTGTCGTTCTAGTACTGGATCCTCTTTTGCCGAAATTAGATACGTTTTTCCCCATTTCCGTGAGTACCCTACTTAACTTATTTGCCTTCATATTTTATACGAGTATGTGTATTATATGTTTTTCTTGCTTTAGATAAAACAAATAGTGTAAATAGATGTACTTACGTGAGAATCCTTTCGATGAAGCCGCAAGCACGGCACACCACTTTCAGCTTCACGTTCTAGTTCCAAAAATTAACTCGTCTTCAGCTGCAATCTAGATTAAGTTCTGCAATTTATTTCTTCCAACGACTTCAGCAAAATTAATTAGCGAAAAAAATGCAGTTAATGTATTTGACTTTAGGATTTGACAGTAAATGCAGCTTGAAGGACCAAATGTTCGGGTCTGAACTAAAAGAATATAAACGTTCCTATGAAAACTGCAATGTTAAGAAATATCCGTATTAACTGAGAAAGTAAAACCACCGCCTTTAATCTTACAAAATTGCATATCTTATACTTCAAAATTTACTTTTTGTAATCTTTTAAGCGTTTAGCCGCGGAAAATGGATGCGTGGGATGGAAATTTGTCGATGCGTGGGTGCATTTCGTCTTATCAGCTGTATTAATTTTATGGTCAACAAAAAATTTGTTCAGTCGTTCATTACGATTCGGTTATAATAAATATTTTAAAGAATACTAATAAATTAAAGGAATTAAACATTTTGTTAAATAAGATCGTGTTGGGGTGTATAGGATTTTAACTTTTTGATTTATATGGGTAGGGTAAAAAAAAGGGGTCAGAAAAATGCGGGTTTAAATGAAACACGTCCGCTCTTGTTGAACAGTCACAGCAAAGAGAATCTTTATTCTTTTTCCGGAAATTACTTCCATATTTAACGTTTACAGTAAGTGTCAAACAATAGCAAAAATAGAGCTTTGCGTTACGTTTAATCGTTTACATTAGATTAAGTTTCAATTAATTTAGCTTAGTTTTAATATAGATTACAATTTTAATATTAAAAAACAATAATTATATAAAATAAAACATATGTATATTAATAATACATTTTACTCACGAACATGCTCGAGCACGGTGGTCGAATTTCGTCCGCAAGTGTCCTCGCCCTTGTACCTTAATGTACCCAAATGGAGGTGGAGGGTATTGACAACTTTGAATTTAATTTGTGAACGCACTCTTTCACTAATCATCAAACTGTCACTGTCAATGTATTCAGTAAACTCAACATTTTCATCATGGTAAAGTACACTAACGAGCAACGTCTTCAAATTATAAAAAAATTTCTACAGATATTCGGAGTCGGTAACTGCAACTTTGAGAGCGTTAACTCCAATTTTCGGTCGTAATTCTCGCCCTAGTAGACAAGCAATAACAAGTTTAGTGCAAAAATATGAGTCTACATATTCGTTGTATGATGTTGCCGTGTCAGTGAGATAACGGGTTGGTCGAAGTGTCGAAAATATCGCTGCCGTTCAGACGTCCGAAGTAAACGATCCAAATCAGTCAATTCCGTTCTCAAGAACTGGACATCGCTCAGACCACATTATGGCGTATTTAGCGTAAGGATCTTGGTTTACACCCATACAAGATCAAGCTGACTCAATAATTGAAGCCGATGGACCATTTGAAGCGACGTACGTTCTCCGATTGGGTTCTGGAGAAGATGCGGCAAGATGATGAATTTTATCGTAAGATCATCATCAGTGACGAAGCTCATTTTTGACTCAATGGGTTCGTCAACAAGTAAAATATGCGTTATTGGTCGCGTGAAAACCCACATGTGCTTCATGAATCACCACTTCATCCACAAAAAATAACTGTTTGGTGCGGTTTGCATGCCGGCGGCGTTATTTTGCCATATTTTTTCGTCGACGATAACGATCGTCACGTTACTGTGAATGGTCAGCGTTATCGCGCCATGATCACCGATTATTTTTGGCCCGAATTGGAAGATATGGACTTGGACGACATGTGGTTTCAACAGGATGGTGCCACAAGCAACACAGCTAACGCTACAATTGATGTATTGAAGAGTAAGTATAGTGAGCGTGTTATCTCAAGACATGGACCAGTCGATTGGCCGCCTCGTTCGTGCGATTTAACGCCGCTTGACTATTTTCTGTGGGACTACGTTAAGTCATTGGCTTATGCTAACACGCCGACGACGTTGGAAGAGCTCAGAGCCAACATTGAACGCGAAATAGCGTTCGGCCGAAATGTGTGTCGTTGAAAATTGGGTCCAACGAATCGACCGCCGCAAACGTGCCCGCGGTGACCATATGAACGAAGTCGAGTTCGATTCATAAATGTTTTTATTGTACTTCAAGCCAATTATAAAGTTTTTGAAATATCTCAAATGGTTTGCCTTTTATTTAAAAAAAAAAGTTGTCATGTCGTTATTAGAAAACACTATATAAAGGAAAATGTATATGTATACTATTTTGCCTTAAGGTATATAAATATATATGGTGGTATTTTATCAAAAAGATCGGAATTTATTCAGAAAATTTTAAATAAAATTTTATTCATCTAAATCTATATTGTCCCCTTCAAAGTAATCCCCATCGACTGCAACATATTGTACTTATGCCAACTCTTGATTTTTCCATTACCTCCTCTCGGTTGCTGAAACGAGTTCCCCGTAGTGGTTTTTTAACTCGATTGAACAGAAAGAAGTCACAGGGAGCCAAATCAGGTAAATTCGGTGGCTGTTGGAATGTCAACAACAGATGTACCAACTTAACAAAAAAAAAAAAAAAAACAGAACTCAAATTGGAACAATGGGAGCGCCACAACGTGGTTATTTTTGATCAAGGTGGTAAATATAAATATGAATAAGCAAAGTAAAATATATATTGTATACAAATGTTAAAATTAAGTTTGGTTTAAGACAGTGGTTTTAAAGCAAAATGTAACCCTAAAAGCACTTTAAAATCAATTACCTATTTTCCACGGATAATTGTAATATATTATTGGTATGTAAATATGGGGCTGTAATATGAATTAACCTACCTTTTATATTCATTGATAGACTCGACAGCATTATCCACATGTCATCACAATGAGCCAAGGCTAAGAGGGTTGGTCTTTCCAACAGCCTCTTTTACCCACCTTCTACCACAGCATTATTTACAGCTGCATTTGTGTTACATCCTCTAAATGAAGAGATATGTTGTGGTTGATTGCAAAATTTCTATTTTGTTATTTGTGTGCAATTTTAGCTATGTGCCGGAAGGGCTTGAAAGCTTTATCTAGTGTACCTATTTTTTTGTTCCTCATTTCGTCCTGGTGGAGTTGAATGGATGGCTGTGGCTGAAATGGTAGTGGACTGGCTTCCAAATTGGAAGGTTCGGTGTTCGAGTCCCAACCGTGCTCGAAAGACATTCATTTTTTCAGCTAACAAAAGTCAGGTAAAATAAGTAATAGACCAAAAATGTTAGCCAAGTTCCGCTAACAATTTAGTCTCCATATTAAAATGTTTGAATAGCACAAGGAGCGAAATAACCACTAAGGCCAAACTTCTTTCCTTCTCTTCCTATCCCATTTCTAAAAAAAAAAAAAAAAAAAACACATGACGAGGCAGTACTTATACCCACTCTTCAAAAAAATAAATTTATTAAGATGTCTCTCAGACCAGCAGGGCTAAGAACATCGTCCAAAAACCCTTGAAGGATGGAATCAACAGCTATCTTATTGGAGATAGTTTCGAAATACCGAAAGAAAGTCACCAAAAGAAGCAGCTAGAATACAAAAAACCTAGAACTGAAGCTATCGTCATCAAAGCGACAGGGACACTCTCGTATTCGAATATACTACGCACGGTAAAGGGAGGCACCAAACTGGAAACAGTGAATAAGGCGGTATCAAAAACTAGGAGAACACAAAGGGGAAATCTTCTTATACAACTCAAGAAGACAGGTATCAAGGCTACCGGGTTCAAAGCCGTGATTAGTGAAGAGTTAAAAGGACCACGAAGGTATTACAAATAAATCTTAATTCATGTAAAAAAGCCCAGCACACCCTAGCACAAACGGCTTAGGACATTATCATAATAACTGAACCCCATAAATATCCCGACGAAAACACTAACTCCATCTGCGACAACGCAAAATACCTTAATAATTTTGTAGACGGTATGTTTTCCAAGACACAAGCGACCAAACAGAAGGTCTGATGTCATATAAAATCAGTCGTGCACTTCAAATAGTTCCAAAATGGAACGACAGAACTTTCGACTAGGAAATATTGAACGACGATCTAACCCCAAATGAAACAGCGGAGACAAATACCATCAACACTCCGTCCGAAAACAAACAGCAAGAAGGCATCAACATGTTACTGGTGAAACCGGGAAATAAACACACTTCAGGCCAAATGCCTCAAATACCAGCTATTATGTGCAATATCGTGTAAAAAGACAGTGCAGTGGATATTCTACTAATAACCCAGGAGGAGATGCTCACGGCATGCAACAAAATAGGCAACAAAATGGCGCCCGGACTCAATGACATCTCGAACAAGAAAATAAAAGCGGCTTTAAAAAAGAGACCAAACCTGTTTATGATAACGGTTCAGGAGTGCCTTAAAGAAGGAACGTTTTCCGAAAAATGTAAAATGCAATATTTGGTCTTCAGAGAACCATCATCCTATCGCCCAATATGACTATTGGACAACATAGGAAAAATCCTCAAGAAGATAATCTACAATAGATTACTCGCAGTGGCAGACGAAAAAGGAGCCATCTCAGACTACCAACTTGGCTTAAGAAAAATGCGATCTACTGTCGATGCGATAAGAGCAGTAGTTGATATCGCAAAAGGCTCGTTCGAAGGGGAAAGATGGCTCTACGGCAAAAGAAGTACTGTACAGTAGCAACGCTGGACATTAAAAATGCTTTAAACTCGGCGAACTGCTCGTTCATTAGAAGATCACTTGCCAGGATGAATATACCATCAAGAACAGGAGGTTGAGGTATTATACATTGAATGTGAAAAATACTACAACTTTATTGCCGGAGTTTCACAGGGATCGGTCTATGTGCACTTATTGTGAAGCATCATATAGGGGGGAGTTCTACGATTGACGTTACCTGGGGAGGTGAAATTAATTGGATTCGCCAATGACATTGTCGTCGTGACATTGGGTAAACAGATTCGTACAGTTAAATCCGCTACAATAGAAGTAGTAGAATAAGCCGACCATAAAACAGGAAATGCCCTCATAGCCAGATGTTAAACTGTAGAGTTCGCCAACTTCCAGGTTGGCAACTAAATAATCAGGTCGAAAGAAGCGGGTAAATATCTTGGAGTAATGCTGGACAATATATTCAATAATTAAGAAAGCATCGCAAATTCAGGGGGCTCTCTGGCGCATAATGCCTTACATTGATGGACCTGGATATGCAAAAAGGATCCTACAATCCAGAGTTGTCACATCCGTTCTCTTTTATACCATCCCAGTCTGAGCTAAGGCACTGAGGACGATGTAGACCAAAAGGAGACTATAGTCCACATATTGTCATAACGCGTGACGAACAATCAGCGGCTCTTGAACCATATCAGATGAAGCCACCTTTTTATAGCTGTAATAGTTCCTGTCGACATTCTTGAAGATGAAATGTTAAGAATATATAACAAAAAAGTCTTAATCCCAGATGATAAAAGTTGAAAAAAGGCTCGCTGGAATAATACAACAAAATATATAAATAAATACAATAATACAATAATAATACAACAAACTTATATCGACAATCCATGACTGGAAAAAACGTAAACATGAAGACTGCAAATACAACCTAACGTAGTTTCTGTCTGGCCACTATCGCAAGTATCTCCACCGTTTTAAGCACGTTTTAAGCACGACAGCTCACCATCTTTCGCCTAATACTCAAATGAAGATTAAGATACTGAGCACGCAGTATCATGTCATGGAGAACTACTTTGCCCAGTCCGTCGCTTATCCTCAATCACATATCCCAGTCAAAAAACAGAATTGGGTGGAAATATGTATTTTTATAAAAAATTTACAAAATGAGCTACTGAGAATAGAAAGGATAAGAAAAGCAACAGCAGAAGCCTCACAAGCTGCAGAAACCTCCGGAGCAGGTGAAACATCACCAGCCCGGCAGCCCCGCGGAAAGGGTAGTGAAAGTATGTGGGGTGTGGTTTAGTTACGTAGGCGTATTCATGGAATCAAACAATCAGGCTGCGAATCGTGCATTGTGGTAGCCCAGGATACTGTTATCTATAAACATTACACATCCTTTGGCGCAACCAAAAAAAAAACCAAAACAAAAACATTTACGCTGATCGGTATTGAAATGATGTTGCTCTTATTGTTTGCCCATTTCCATTCGGCCATGTGTGTAGGTTATGGAAGTTGGTAATACCATTTCTAGTTAGTGTAGTGAATCGCGTCTTATCTACGAGTATCTACAGAATATTTTAGATAAAAATACTGTTGTCGAATTGCCGTTCCAGCAAAAAAAACTTCAAAATTCATATCGTCGAGCCAGACCTGCTGGTAATTATTGAATGTATAGGTGGTGTACAAACGTATGCTGGTATAAGTATTACACATATATATTATATTCTATACTCAAATGAAAGGCTATGTATGTATATGTATATTGTAAGAATGGAATAATAAAGTCAGTGTAATCTGAGATGTATTAGCACTTACATCGTCATCATTAATTAAGAAAGAGAAGATTGCGTCAGTAGTAAAATTAAAAAAAAAAAAAAAATTAAAACAGTTTTTTATTTAAAATGAGTGATTTTGAATCATCAAAAGAAACGAGCAGTGTCAGTGAAATATAAACGAAACGGAATCAAAACTCGGCAAATTACCAAGCATAGCTCCATTGAATTTCACAAGCGGTCAACAAAATCTAGCCGATCTATTGAAAAATTGGATTCTCCAATTTAAGATCTCTATGAGAGCGTCGAATATGGAGAATGAACCTGAGGAAAGAAAGGTTGCTATATTCCTACACTATCTTGGTCCGCAATCCTTAACAATATTTAGTTCGTTCGGTGTATCAATAGACGATATCAAATATGCGGTGGCCGTGGTGTAATGGTATATGTAGAGACTCCTCAATCAGAGGGTCGCGGGTTCGAATCTCATGAGAGGTAATTCTCTGAAAAAGTCGTTTCATAGAATTTGTTTTCAGTTATATGAAAATCCCGTCGGCGTCAACTCTGACATGAAGACATAACACTGATGTTGGAGTGGTTTTCTGGCTGAGCTAAGTGTAACGAACTAACAACTAGCACAGTTTGACAACCATCTCTGGAAACCTAATACACCTGATTTTAAAACTACTAAACCACCCGCCCGCGCCCTGGAAAAAAGCGCGCGCGGGATTATAAAAAAAATATATGATGATGTCATTGACAAATTCAGTGAATTTTGCACACCAAGAATAATATAGCCGTTTAGAGGCACAATTTTTTCAAACGTAAGCAAATGCCCGACGAATCAATAACTGAATTCGTCACAGGCTTAAAAAATTTAAGCATATCATCTGAGCTTGAAGCACTGCAAGACGATTACGTAAAATATATTTTTATTTGTGGGTTAAGTAAGGAGAACCATGCCATACGAGAAAAAATTAAAATTGCACGTGTAATGGAACAAACTTAAACACAGACGAAACAATTTAAAGACCCAACTACATCTATCATAGCAAAATCGACAAAAGGCTTTCGCATCTATGTCAAGTGGTAAATTTTACATCAACACCAAAACAAATACTTTCAACTTTACAGAAATGAACGGCAGTACCAAGACGTCATCATTGGCAGAAGAAAACAGCAAGCAGCATGAACCCAATTCATCAAATTCCTGGTATCGATGTGGACAACAAGACCGATTCAAATGTCCAACAGTGAGTGTAGTTTGTAGAAAGTGTGGTAAGCCCAATCATTTCACAAAAATGTGTAGGAGTAAGTTGCATGTTAGAAATTTGCATGAGGAAGAAGAAGAAAGAGAAAATTTGTTTTTCAGATCCATACGTCAAAAAAGAAATTGCAAGGAGGACAATCAATTATGGACAGTAGATTTAAGTGTTAATAAAAGAAAAGTTAGTTGTTTACTTGATATTGGTGCAGAAGCAAACGTATTATATGTAAGAACACTTAAATTTTTGAAATTACAAAATATTAAATTGAACCCATGCATGTCAAACAATACATGGGCTGAAAAGTGCCGTTTCTAAGAGAGGGCACCAACTGAATTAAATCCATACCATTTTCAGTTAGTACCAACCTTCAAAAGATACGTGTATGAATTTGACAGCAGTAGGACGATTAGTTCTCGAGATATAACGTTGTGAGTGAAGCAACTGTAGTTATTGTGAAAAAGAAAATGGATTCAAAGCAATTTCGTGTGTTGATTTATCATTGCTTTTTGATGAGAAAAAATGCAGCCGATGCAAAGAAATGGCTTGATAAGTGTTACCCGGACTCTGCACCAGCCGAATGAACCATTCACAAGTGGATTGAAGAATTTAAAAGTGGTCATACAAGCACCGAAGATGATGCAAGCAGTGGAAGTCCAAAAGAGGCTGTTTCAGATGAAAACATCAAAAAAGTCCACAAAATGATTACGAATGACCGTAAAGTGAAGTTGATCGAGATAGCTGAGGCTCAAAAGATATCAAAAGAGCGTGTTTTATATATCTTACACGAATATTTGGACATGCGAAAGCTCTGTTCAAAGTGGGTGCCGCGTTTGCTCACAGTCGACCAAAAACAACAACGTGTTGATGATTCAGAGGAGTGTTTAAAGCTGTTCAACCGCAATAAAGCAGAATTTTTGCGTCGGTATGTGGCAATGGATGACACTTGGCTCCATCACTTCACACCAGAGTCAAGTCGGCAGTCAGCTAAGTGGCGAGCAGGCGACGAACCTAGTCCAAAACGACCTAAAACACAACAGTCGGCTGGCAATGTTATGGCATCCGTATTTTGGGATACACATGGAATAATTTTCATCGACTATCTCCAAAAGGGGCAGACTATCAACAGCGATTATTACAGTGCGTTGTTGGAGCGTATGAAGGTCGAAATCGCAGAAAAACGGCCGTATTTGAAGAAAAAGAAAGTGGTGTTTCATCAAGACAATGCATCGTGACAGAAGTCGATGAAAACAATGGCAAAATTGAATCAATTCGGCTACGAATTGCTTTCCCACCCACCGTATTCTCCAGATTTGGCCCCCAGCGATTATTTCTTGTTCGCAGACCTCAAAAGAATGCTCGCCGGAAAGAGATTTAAGACCGATGAAGAAGTAATCGCCGAAACAGAGGCCTATTTTGAGGCTAAACCGAAATCGTACTGCAAAACTGGTATCGAAAAATTGAAAAATCAGTGTATCGCCCTCTAAGGCAACTATATTGATAAATAAAGTTAAATTTAGCAAAAACATTGTGTTTTACTATAAAACGGCACTGACTTTTCAGCTCATGTGTTATACTGGGTGAGTTTTTTAACTTGAGACATCCAAATTACTCTAAAAATACGCGATATCGCGAAAAATGTTTCAGACAAAAGTAACAAGGTCCTGAAGGGAACATAAGATGGTGACCACGAGTTTGACCTTTAGACCCATTTTCAAGGTCAAATGAAGGTCACTCTTGATTTTTTAAATGATAATTCCTGATTTTCATTGCTCAGTCGTATTCCTCAATGGGGCACACGACTTTGTCTCAAAGGTCTTATTCATTCAGTGCTAGACATCACTGCACTGGCACGCCTAAATTATTGATCGGTTTCCAACGTTGTTAGGGTGTTAGAAGGTCGAGATTTGTTTTGAGGAAGTCATTATTGCCTCGTGTGTAGTTAAAAGTCAAAGAAATTTCAGATAGAGACAAAATTGTCCTAAACTTATCTGAGAGTGTATGATGTGCTCTCTGCCCTTTTTTCTACTTGAACGGAACTTTGCTTCATTTAGAAGTTCGATATTTGTTTTGAAGAACTGATTATTATTAGTAATGTTTTCCAGATTAATAATGCAGGCTATTTCAATTCAAGAGAAAATTGAAATTATGTTGATTTATAGGGTCATCCAACAATTTATTGGTGAAGGAAGTGTGCAACCAAAGAAAAGGAATCGGTCAGATAGGGTGGCTGTTGAGGACAAAAAGCAGTGTTAGATGACGTTGCACACGATCCTCACATTAGCACTTGCCAAATAAGTCGTGAATCAGGAATTTCGCAAACGACTGACTGTACCATCCTTATCATGTTTCAATGCACCAAGAAAATTCTAGTGAGGATTTTCGCAACCGGGTTTCCTTCTGTCAATGGGCACTTTTGCAAATTGAATGGGACCCCCTTTTCTTCGCCAAAGTGTTATTCTCTGATGAGTCGACTTTCACCAATCACGGTACGGTCAATCGACATAATATGCATTACTGGACTACCGAAAACCCTTTTTTGTTGCGACAAGTTGAACGCCAGCACCCTTGGAATGTTAATATTTGGACGGGAATTATTTGGGACAAATTAATATGTCCATATTTTATTGAAGGCAACTTGAATGGCGAAAAGTATACAAACTTCTTATGGGACCATCTTTCAGTATTACTAGAAGAACTGCCATTGGAGTTGCGACAAACAATGTGGTTTCAACATGATGGTTGTCCAGCCCATTATTCCCAAGTAGCCCGGGGCGTATTAAACAATGTTTACCATCAACGATGGATCGGACGAGGGGGTCCGAGGCAATGGCCTGCTAGATCACCTGATCTTACGTCACTTGATTTCTTCTTGTGGGGCTACTTAAAAAGTGAGGCTTCTTAAAAAGTGAGGCTTCCGGAAAAAAGCCAACAATACGTGAGGACATGAAAAGATGAATAACTGAAGCTTGCCGGAAGATTATGCCAGAAATACTTCTCAGTTCTGTTGGTTCATTTAAAGCGCGGATAGACTAGTGTATTGAAGTGAATGCTCACATTTTCGAGCATTTGTTGAAATAGTCTCGGGAAATAAACGTCGAAATGGGAAGAATTCAATGATTCAACAGTGGGAGGCAAGGAGACCCACTCTAATTGATCACCCCGAAGGAAACGAAATACTGCTACGTCCACGTTGTTGTTTGTATATTATGCTAAACGCAGCATGTAAAAGCAAATGACAAGCCTACGAGCAATACGACTGGGCAATGAAAATCAGGAATTATCATTTAAAAAATCAAAAGTGACCTTCGTTTGACCTTGAAAATGGGTCACAAGGTCAAATCCGAGGTCACTATCTTATGTCCCCTTCAGAACCTTGTGACTTTTGTCTGAAACATTTTTCGCGATATTTCGTCCTTTTCGAATAATTTTGATGTCTTAATTTTTATGGCGCCCTCTGACGGGAAAGGAACGCATTTTTAAAAAAAGTAATTCTTGTAAAAGAATTGTAACTTTTCACGCAGATTGCGAATCTGTCAAAAATAGGGGTTCCCATTAAAAAATCAAAAGTGACCTTCGTTTGATCTTGAAAATGGGGCTCAAGGTAAAACTCGTAGTCACCATCTTATGTCCCCTTCAGAGCCTTATGGCTTTTGTCTGAAACATTTTTCGCGATATCGCGTATTTTTCGAGTAATATTGATGTCTCAAGTTAAAAAGCTCACCCTGTATACAGGGTTGAGTCCAATTTTCAAGGTCAAACGAAGGTCACTTTTGATTTTTTAATAGGAACCCCTATTTTTTTTGACAGATTCGTAGTCTGCGTGAAAAGTTACATTTCTTTTACAAGAATTACTTTTTTCAAAAATGCGTTCCTTTCCCGTCACAGGGCGCCATAAATCTAGAATCGTTAATATCCTGGAAAACCTTACTAACAATAATCAGTTCCTCAAAACAAATATCGAACTTCTAAATGAAGTACAGTTCCGTTCAAGTAGAAAAAGAGGGCAGAGTGCACATCATACACTCTCAGATAAGTTTAGGACGATTTGTCTCTATCTGAAACTTCTTTGAGTTTTAACTTCACTCGAGGCAATAATGACTTCCTCAAAACAAATCTCAACTTTCTAACACCTTAACAACGTTGGAAACCGATTAATGATTTAGGTGTGCTAGTGCAGTGGTACTAGCACTGAATGAATAAGAATAAGAATAAGACCTTTGAAATGAATGAAAATCAGGAATTATCATTTGAAAAAACAAAAGTGACCCCTTCAGAACCTTATGGCTTTTGTCTGAAACATTTTTCGTGATATTTCGTACTTTTCGAAGAATTTTGATGTCTTAAGTTTTATGGCGCCCTCTGACGGGAAAAGAGCGCATGTTTGAAAAAAGTGTTTCATGTAAAAGAATTGTAGTTTTTCACGCACATTACGAATCTGTCAAAAAAATAGGGGTTTTCATTAAAAAATCAAAAGTGACCTTCGTTTGACCTTGAAAAAGGGGCTCAAGGTCAAACTCGTGGTCACCTTCTCATGTCCCCATTAGAATCTTGTGACTTTCGTCTGAAACATTTTTCGCGATATCGCGTATTTTTCGAGTAATTTGGATGTCTCAAGTTAAAAAACTCACCCGGTATATCCTATACTGGTGAAAATATAAACTCTTTTGGGTTATGTAACATAAACTGATATACAAAAACATAAGTGAGTGGCTATTGAATTCTATGTTATAGAAGAAGAAAGTCCTCTTCCAATTATTGATTTAGAAACATCTAAAGCACTCAATTTGATCAAAAAAGTATGTAAAATCAATTAAGCAACAAGTAACAATCTAGATATATTAAATAATTTCAGTGCCGTTTTCACAGACCTAGGTCTATTGCCAAAAAAAAATTAAATTTAGAATTAAATCCGAATATATTGCCTACGATTGATGCCCCTCAAAAGTTCCCGTTTAAATGTTATCAGAAAAGTAAATGAACCCACTGCATGGGTAAATTCTATTGTACTTGTGGAAAAAGCAAATAAAGATCTAAGAGTATGTCTAGATCCAAGAAATTTGAATCAAGCAATATTGCGTCCTCATATTCAAATACCTGATTTTGGATATATTCATTCACAGCTTTCTGATGCAAAATACTTTAGTCTTCTTGATGCGAATTCGGTCTTCTGGATGATTGAGTTAAATGAAGCTAGTTGTAAACTCTTTACATTTAATGGGAGATATACATTTCTTAGGCTTCCATTTGGCATATGCGCGGCGTCAGAAATAATTCATGTTCATATGATTAGAACATTGGTGGCATACCTGGATTGCTCATCTATATAGATGAATTTCTTATCTATGGAAAAACAGAACAGGAACATGATAGAAATTTAAAATTATTATTAGAGAGGGCGAGACAAAAGGGTCTTTAATTCAATAAAAACAAATGTCAAATAAAGGTTACAACAATCACATATCTAGGCCATATATTGAAACAAGAGGGATATTGTAAGATCCAGCGAAAGTTACTGCCATTAAAAACAAGACCACCCCTGCGTGAGTAAAAGACCTTCAAAGGTTTCTAGGAATGGTTAACTATTGGGTCTATAACTTAATTCGTGCGGTTTGCTAAGACATGGCGTAACTTGTATTATTCCATTGGAACATGCGTTGGAAAGCTACTGTTATTGTACGTCATTTCAGTATATGTCATTCATTTGAAGCGTAAAAAACAATAATTTTTTTTCACTCAAATATGTCGAACTTTGTGTCTGAAAATGGAAGGTAATGCTCTGTATTTGGTTGGATCAGATGGGTGTGCTGTATTATGAGCTGCTAAAACCGGGTGAAACCATCAATGGACAACGCTACCGAACACAATTAATCCGTTTGAAGAGAGCAGTAGCCGAAAAACGCCCGGAATTTACGACCAGACAATAGGCAATAATTTTCCATCATGACAACGCTCGGCCCCACGTTGCTATTCCGGTTAAGAACTATTTGGAAAACAGTGGATGGGAAGTCTTACCCCACCCGCCTTATAGCCCAGACCTTGCCCCTTCTGACTAATATTTGTTCCGGTCGATGCAGAACGCCCTCACTGAAATACGGTTCATATCAGAGCAGAATATCAAAAATTGGGTTGATTCATTCTTGGCTGCCAAGCCGCCACAGTTCTTTTGGGATGGGATTCACAAATTGCCAGAAAGATGGGAAAAAATCATAGCATCAGATGGATAATACCTTGAATAATACCATTGTACATGTTTTTCTTAAATAAACGTTCGAATTTTGAAAAAAAAAAAAAACCGCACGAATTAAATTACATACCCAATATCTTAGTTCTTTTATCAAAACAAATTGTCTTTAGAAACTTCTAATCTTCGTTCTCTTTTAAAAAACGATATAAAATGGGAATGCAAAAGTTCTCACGACCAAGAATTTAACAGAATAAAAGAAATACTATGTAAGCCATCAATTTTATGTCACATTGACCCCAAAAAGCCGATAACACTTTCTGTCGGTTCATCCAAAGATGCAATGGGAGCTGTCCTTTACATGGTCGAAGTCCTATAGTTTATGCATCCACTACTTTAAATGAGGCACAAAAGAATTATTTCCAAATAGAAAAGAAACTATTGACAATTTATTTTGGCTGTAACAAGTTTCATAGGTATCAATATGGTCAGACTTTTGATGTTGAAACAGACCATAAGCCATTAGTTTAAATAGTCACAAAACCGCTCTGTAAAGTAGCTCCTTGATTACAAAGAATTTTGATGAATCTTCAAATTTTAGTTTTTCAAGAGCATGTTCCATTCAAGATCCTCAATTTAAGCATATTCAGCATGATATACATGCTGTACATGTACATGTCAACTTAGTTCTGTCAAATTTATCTGTTATAGACAAGAATCTTCAGTAAATAAAAACATGCTAGAAATGAAGATGCTTTTCTTCAAATTGTCAAAGATTATTGCATGAGTGGATACCCAAAAAAAGGAGTTTAACAAAACAAGAAGCTCAACCATATTTCCAAATCAGAGGTAAATTAAATGTTCTAGATGACATACTTTTTAAAAACAAAAGGCTTACTATACCCAAAACAGTGAGAAAAGGCATTCTATTGTAAATAAAATTCATG
Source organism: Volucella inanis (assembly GCA_907269105.1). NCBI lineage: Eukaryota > Metazoa > Arthropoda > Insecta > Diptera > Syrphidae > Volucella > Volucella inanis. The sequence continues at coordinate 130,864,028 of OU026156.1, read as the reverse complement.
AAGGCCATTTCGGTATATAGAGATGTTTAAATCAAGATGCAGAATGATATACAAACCGTACTTTCAAGCTTTAAGGTTTTTGCAAAACATGGACCATCAATCAACAGACATTCCTTGGGAAAAAGTAGGTATTGATTTTTTTTCATTTCAACAGTTGTATTTATTTGATTGCTGTTGATTATTATTCAAAATATGTTGAAATTGCCAATCTAAATAAGAATAAGACGGCTAAAAACGTTCAACTCGTCTCAAACCATTTTTTGTTAGACACGGCAATCCTAAAATTTTATTTTCGGATAATGGACCACCACTCAGCTCAAGTGAATACAAACAAGCCCTTATTATCCGAAATCAAATGGCCTTACAGAACGAACTATAAAAAAAATAAAAAATTAACTAAAGTTGCATGATAATGATGGAGGTTCTCTCCAAGCTAAACTTGCAAAACGGCGGGACACATACAGACGTAAAGAATCTGTACTAGTTGTACTAGTTGATGACTCTGTTGCTACCACATTCGGGATTTGTTCCTCTAATTGTGCATCTCTCACAGCAACCTTATGTGGTTCCATTTGACTGTATGTAGATGTATTTAAAAAACCCCTTTTATTAAGTACACGCTGTGCAGAAAATGTTGACTATCTTGATTGATACTCTGCTCGCCCTGCCTCAGCACCGCCATTACAAAATCCATAGGCAAAATGGATGTGTGCATATTCTTCATTTGAATACTCTTTTATTTAACAGAATGTTCTTCAATGTGATGCTATAGAAATTCAATAAACAACAGATAACGGTAAACGAAAATGGAATTATTTTAGAGTAATTTTTTAGTAATAATAAAATATAGTTCTATTCCCAAATTAATAAACTCGAACTAATTCAGCTGTTTTCTTACAGCTGCTCTCGTGGGAGCTTCATTTGCATAGTTATTTTCATAATCCAAGTTTTTGTGGCAAACTTTCAGCGTAAGCTGCTTGCTTGGCGTGTTAAAGGCTTTCCTGGGTTAAACCAGTTCATTGTACAGGGTGACTGACTCGAACTGCAACTTTTTAAAATGCTATAATTTTTTTTATTTTTTGATAAATTTTATTGTGCCAAAGCAAAAAATGTTGAAAAATACATTAATTTTTAAACTGTATTAGTAGTTTTCAATATGTTCACCTTTGGCGCAAATAATGGCCCTGAGACGGCCGAAGAAAACGGTATTTCGGCCCATTCCCGGCGAAGTGCTTGTTTGAGGTGGTCCAAGCTTTGGTATTTTTTTGTGCAAACCTTCGTCTTCAAAATACCGCAGATAGGAAAATCCAACGGATTTGCATCCGAAGAATTTGCAGTCCATTGTGTCGAAGAAATGAAGTGTGGAACATTGTTTTTTAAATAATCTTGGTTGACGCGCTCTTTGTGAGACGGTGCCGAGTCTTGTTGAAATGTCCAGGGTCTCCGACCGAAATGACTGTTTGCCCAAGGCTTCAATACTGTCTCTAAGACATTTTCACAGTATACGATCGCATTAATTTTGTTGACATATTGCTCGATATCAAATGGCGACGCATCGGAAAAAACCAAATTCGGCAATTCACCACTCTCGCGCAAGCGTAGCAACTCATTCACTCTTTCAACTCTAACTTTTTTCTGTTGCGGTGTAAGATCTTGTGCTTTTTGGAACTTCAATGGCTTGAGCCCAAGCTCATTTTACAGTATGTGTTGCATCCGTTCCAACGATATGTTGAGCTCACGAGCCATCCACTTCGACGCGGATTTCGCTCAATTTGGGGCTTTCCGAACCATTTCTGCCGATATTGCTGTTTTTTATGACCACCTCCATGGCGTTTTGAAACGCTGCCAGTATCACGGTAACGACCTATGGTTGGAGACACAAATGATTTATTCACGTTGAAGTGCTGGAGGGCTCTAACCATAGCTACTTGTGGTTTTCCAGCCAAATATGTATAAAGCAATCACACTATCACGTTTGAATTCCATCGCGGATAAAAATTTTTCAACACAACTGAAACGCAAATTGTTTAAAAGGCTAATTATAAATATATATCTGTCATGTGTCAAAATTTGAGCTCACTGTTATGAACGGTTTGGAAATTATAGCCGTCGAGTTCGAGTCAGTCAGGGTGTATATTTTTTAACTAACCCTTTTCATAAAAAATGTGTCTTCGAATTGAATCTTTTTTTGTACGAATTTATGTCACAAAAGTAGTGACCTGGCAAAATACGCGCATTTTTACGCTTATGATGCAAATGGGTTGAATATGAAAGGAACTGGAGAAAGTTCAAGTGTTTCGTAAATATCATTTTTCACTTAGCAGTTGAGTAGCATGCGCAGCTTTTTAATTGCACGGTGATTTGAAATGGACTATAGCAATATTTTTCGCATTTGACAAACATTTTACAACTTCCGCATTGCATCAATCTATTCTTATGTTTTCGTAAAAAGTTCCGATTCTCTTGCAGGGTTGATGAGGAATGCATTCTTTTGCGCATACAATCTTAAATTAATTCAATTCAAAGATAGCATTCATTTACTTCAAAAAAAATTATGCAATCTGTAATGTAATAATAATAATAATAATAATAATAATAATAATAATAATAATAATGTAATATGTAATACGACAATAAAAAAAATGGAATAATATTTTTTATATTCACCTCACAGCAATCGATTGAATGCAAATGCTCATTCTTTTGCATTATTTGCATTCTTTTACATCCTTCCTTTACAATCATGTTTCAGACCTTTTTTTGTATATAGCCAAGCAACACGGAATTTCAAAGTAAAAGAAATTGCGTAATGGCCGCATGCTGTGCCTGCAAGATCGAATTACGAGGATCCCTGCAAGTAACATCAAATTTTTTCACGACATCCCCGAGTAAGGCATCACAACATATTTTAAGAATATGAAAATGAGAAAAAACGATTCACAAGTGGAGTTTACTGTACTCCTTGTGAAGTTAATTGCAAACAATAGGCTTCATATTCGAATTGTGGAAGATGAGTCATTGAGAGAACTTTTCGATTTGCCAACAACAATTTAAAAGTAATGCGAAGCCAAACAGCATTAAAGGTGACTGACAGAATCAACTTTTCAATGGTTGACAAAATAAAAAACAACATTTCCAAAAATAAGCATTTTTGCACTACTGCTGATGTGTGATCCACAAAACATCGCAGTTTTCTATGTTATATATTACGACTCACTGGATTGCTGAAAACCTTCAAAGAAAATACGATAAAACATATCATATATGCGGTTTTATGGGTCACACTCATATGGTCGAATCAATGACTTTTTTCAAGAAATTCATTCAGAATTCCACTTAAATTGTGAAAACATAGTGGTTTTCGTAATGAAGCGAATTTCTTAAAAGCTTTTAAAGAGTTTGGAATAGACAGTAACATCATGTTTCTAGAAACGCCTACAGCCGAAGAATATAGTTTCGTATAGTATAGTTTCGATGAAGAAGAATTTCAATCCTAGAAGTTCAATAAAAAAAAATTCGAAAATATTCCTCCGAATATATTAGATGGGCATCACACATTCTTAATCTTATTGGTTCCACTGATTTTAATCACATTTAAATTCATAGATTTTCACCAAACATTAAAGTATAAGCACAAAACGCAGTTAAATATCCCATTTAAACAGTAAAAACTTCGTATCAACTATTTGGATAAACTGCATAATTTCTTTTTCGTCTTTTTTATCATCGTAATGTCAATTTGGAGGGTGGTCGTGGCGCAGTGGGCATAAAGTTGACCCTTAAGCCTGAAAGTGTTGGTTCTAATTCCATCATAGGCATAGATTTTCTAATCTCTGGAACAAGGTAAATAGAACTAAGTCTATTGGTATGGTGCACCGTAGCGTAAACGTAAGCTCAATGAACTTTATAAATAGTTGGAAATACCAAAATTGTTTGATGTAGACATTGAATACTTGGTAGACTATGTTCAAATCGAGTTTGTAGTCTTTTTACAGCGTCAAAATGGGGTGATTTACGATTATCTTCTTACAACGGAAAATCAGAATTTGCAATTTTCTAAAAATTATGAGCTTAGATATGCCATCGATGTTAGATAAATCATTAGTAAAGAGATTTGATGACTATTTTAATTTAAAAAGCAAGGCCAATGACGCTATAGTTGTCCCTGTCCTCTGCTGATTAGTCAAAATAAGGTGGTTTCTAGCACTTAATCCATTTTTCAATGAAGAAAAGATTTTAGAAATAAGCTCAATTGTACGGAACGCAATTCAGGCCGAGTTTGATCTGTGCAATGATTCTGAGCAAAATAAATAGGAAAACGAGATGTTTTATTTAGAGAACGTTAAGATTGCATCTTTTTGGTAACTACAAAATATGTACAACAAAATCTTTTCAAGTTTTTAAAGATCATGTCTTCTGCTCACAAAAATTTGTCACGATAAAATAGATTTATATTCTCGTAAGTACAATGCTTATTCGAAAACGGCTACACGAGGTTTGTTCAAAAAATAAGAGGTTTTTTGAAATTTTGTGGGCAACGTACATTCGATTATTGATTTTTCCTGAACATATGTTCACAGTTTCAAGTGTATATCATACTTAGTTTGTTTTTGACAAATAGACGTGTTTTTTTTTTTTGCTCGGCGATCTTCAATTATTATGATTAAAATGATAAAATTTTATGTAAAAATGGAATCAAGTGCTCTAAAACATTTGAAATATTGACAGTGGCATACGGTGAATCTTCTTTAAGTAAAAAATAAAACCGTTTACAAATCGTATAAGCTCTTCCAATATGGCGAAAAGCTGCCAATGAAGAACCTTGGTCTGAACGCCTAAGCACATCACACAATTTGCACTAACAATTAAGTCTTCCCAAAATAGCCACTAAGCTCAAACATTTTTCTTTCTGTTTCTGTCCGATTTTCCGAAAATCTTAACACATGCTTTGGCATCATAAGTGTGGTCATACCTACTTGAGTTTATATTTTTTTTTTTTTTTTGTGAAGAAAATAGTTTTTTGAAAATCGTTTTTTTTTTTTTGAAATCTCAAAGTAAAGCTAAAGAAATGAATTGAATTCTTTGAATGTTTTTTTTAAAGAGTGCATGTTACAGATTGTATTCTTTAACAACCCTGTTCACTTGGGTGTAAAATATCGAGTCAGTGTTCTTTTGAGCTTAGTAATTTTGATTGTGACACTTTCTAGGAAATCCATGCTATAAGTAAGTAATATATACAAATAGTGCACTTTTTTTTTTTTTTTTTTTTTTTTGTACTATTTTAATTTCGCTTTTCTATCCAGGGACATAATGTCCTCGGTATTTGGCAATGGCACGCTCTTATGGATTTTGTAGAGAAATGTGGAAAACTAAGGAAATAACTATATACCATGTATGTAAATGAATGTCGTATTAAGATCGATGCGTGGAAATTAGCTTATGACTTAAAAGTATAAAAAAGTAAAAGTGAAATTATTGAAAGTTTATCAGCATCTGTTTCAGTTTAGGGAACCTATATCATTGTCCAAAGCAAAATATATATCATAATCTGAAATTGTGGGCCATACTGTGTGAGGTTGCGGATATAACAAGAGACAAATAATGAGATGTATTCTAATTTTAAAAGTGGCATTGTAAATATTTTCTTTTAAGACATATACATATAATACAAACATATCTTTCTTTTTTCTTTTTAAATAAGAATAGAATAAACTCATTAGCTAGCTAACTAACTTGTCATTTTACAGCATAAAAAGCAATTATTTGTTAACCTTTTTTTTGTACAAACACAAGTGTAAGACACAATTTTTGGAATTTTATTTCTTACCAGCCCTAATGCACATATTGCAGTACTTTAGTTGTTCATTTTATTTATTTTATTTATTTATTTATTTATTTATTTTAAAAGGAAAGAACGACTAGCCTTAGATATTGAAAACATTAAAGACCGAAGCAGCGAACGAAGTCATTGAACTAAACCTTCGGAGGTTTGCCCATGCGAATCTCTAGAATGTTACTTAACTGCGCCACTTTACAAAGAAAAAAAAATTCCCAATGAAAACAAGAACATGAGGTTCATTTACATGTGGAAAATGATAGTCGAATATTTTTAAATATCATATCATAAAATACTATACATCCATATGTACTTGTATTCACATATCTACTAGCACATAATAAATTGTAATGTTAAGTTTATAAAAACGATTATTTAGATTTGAATTATGATATACCTGCTTGAAAGTTGTTCTATTGCCTTGTAGATCGTCCACCGATACCTAGATAAGCGATTTCGTTTTTCTTTTATTTTGTATTTGTTAAAAATATTTCGTTTGTGAATGGTTTGTGGATTAATATATATTGTGTTAATTTCAGTGGAATTTGATGGTAAAAAGTATTCCGCTTTCAGAACGTACCCTGACGTGATTGATTCATAGCGCAAGTTCTCCACAGGTATTCCAATTCCACAAATGAACTGAATGCAGTATATTTAATTTATTAACTCTTATAAAAGTATCAGTATTTACCTGTAACCGAGTTGGTGTAGTTGGAGGAAAAACCAAACTTTTTTCAAGCCGAAAGTTTGAGACCTTCTTAAAATATTCCTTACTTGTAGTTAACCCAAGGAAAGATAACCCAAATATTATTATCGCTTTCAAAAGGAACATATTCAATACTTAGATGTGCACACAAGACTATGTACAAATGGTCGATGTACTTCAATTTCTATAATTTCTTATATGTATACTTTTCATTATTACTGTGGTGCTAATTAATATCGTAGGAAATATTTATATATTTCACAATAAAGAAGTACTTTTTCTATTTGTACTCGTGTGTAATAAACTGGTCTTGTTTTAATTTCGTATATACAAAATTTTTCGTAGCTTAAATGTTAATTTTCAAAGTGCACATATATTAAATATATATTAACGAACCTGTAAACATGTTTGTTTTTTATTATTGGTAGATATACGAATATGTATGTGCCCGCAGTAACGAATATATATGTGGTGAAGTGAAGAATGGTTATGCATGTCAAAATTATTTCAAATGATTTAACTTGCCAAATATTTCTTCTAAATATACCTGTGCACTAAACTCATAAGATACTCTCACAACTAAACCAGATACTATAATGCTCGAAGTCGACTTTTGTTTTTTCCAATGTACGGCTAATGAATCAGCGACGTGCACTTGTGGACTTAGCTTTTAGCGAAAACTTAAAGTCTCTGGAACAGTTGTCATAGAAAAAAAAGAATAAAAGAAAAAAACAGCGAAATAACGGAATTAGTAGATCTGGAGCGCGGGATTATAAAAAACAAACATCGTAACTGTTTAGGGACGACCCAGAAATGCTTGTTATTGCACTTTGGACACAAGCGACCACGCTAAATTATATATTCGTCGTTTTCATCATATCGGAGAAAATGCGTTTAATATTTCCATCTTGAAGTTGTATTTTGAACAACCATACTTCGTCGATTATGTTTTTGGATACTTTGAAGTTGGCTATTTCTACTTCATGCCCATTATATGGTGGTCGACTTAAATCGTCGACATGTTTCATACGAGAACCTTTACGATGCACTATTTCGATGTCAAATTCTAGGATACGTAACCACCATCTTGCAATTCATGGAATTTGTTCCCGTTTTTCCATAGTTGTTCGTAAAGCGCTGCAGTCAATAATCACTCTGACTTGTTTCCTATACACGTAACGTACAGCTAATGCTTCTAGCTCGAAGCTGTGAAACTTTTGTTCTCCTTCCGTAGTAGAGTGGCTACAATATGCGACTGGATGCAGCTGGTCATTCTCCGCTAAACCAAAAAACTGCCAACTATGAACTTCTTGTTCCGTTTTGACGCTATAACTGATAAGTACTGGTTTCGATGTTAAGCATTGTTTGAGCTCATTGAATGCATCGTCTTGTTGTTGTTCCCATTTAAAAAAATGGTTTTTGCACAAAAATTTACGTAATGGCTCAGAGATGATAGCGTATCCAGGAACAAACTTTCCGAAATAGCCACTAAGTCCCAGAAACTTCCGTATATCCGAACCATTTGGGGCTGCGAAAACATAGCGAAGGCATTCGTCTTAATTTCACCTTATTAAGACGGAGTGTGGCTGATGTCCTAAAAATGTAATTGTCTGTCTATAAAATCCACATTTGTCGACGTTTAACTTTAATCCGTTTTTTAATAACACTTGGAGTATACATCTTGTTGAACGAATTGCTTCCAACTAAGGTATTATCCATATAATGCAGCAAATCACCCTTTTGAAGCAAGCTGGTGCATTTTTTTAAGTCAAACGACATGCGCTTAAATTCGTAGAGGCCATCAGTTGTAATGATGGCCTTGCGAACTTCTGGTAATACTTTTATCTGATAATATACGCTATTCAAGTCTAGTGATAAAAAATATCTGAGTTGATTGGCTTCCTGTAATTGTTCTTTTATATTGGCCACAGGAAAGTTTTCTTTTTTGATGAGCTGGTTTAATTAACGATAGTTGATATATAGGCGATCGCTACCATTCTTCTTCTTCATTAATACTACAGGACTGGCATACTCGGATGTGGACTTGGTGATGATATCGCGTTGCAGCAACTCTTGCAGCAAGGTTCTTTGAGAAACCATTTGCTTACTCTTGAGTTTGACATTGGTCTTTCCAATTCCTTCTAGGCCAGTTAAAGAGACATCGCTGTAACTCTCGAGTAACTCTTTCATTTATGACTTCTCAGCCTTGCTGTCAAAATTGAATAAAAGGTTTAACTATTTATTTGTTTTAGTTACTGATGCTGCGTTGCTCGTTTACTTTCAAAAGTCGTTTATCCATTTTAAACCTTCAACGTAAATTTTGCGTTTATAATAACATCTTGTCCAATTAGGAAGTCTTGTTGTACGACTTCATCGCAACACTCGCGAAGTTCGCTTCGGATTCGCCTCAATCCTGGTTGTCGCATGCACTTTGTTGCGAATTACACAGCGATGTCGTTTTAGCGGCTGTAGGTACTTATTTGAAAAATAACACAACATGCGACAATTGAAGCATTTAAGTTTACTTTTCGAGGTTGTCGATGTTGCAGGGTCCTTTTGTTTTATTTTTGCAATGGCATGCTTCGGTATATGGTAGGATGATATTTTGTTTCAAAGAGTCTACCTCGGTTGATGAAATAGTCCTCAATTACATTAAGTATTTGCTTCATCGTCAAAAATTTAGTGGTCGCAATACTTTGTTGTAATTCTCGATATTTCAGACCAGCTCGCGTATATCGTATTACGGGAACTTCACTCAAATTATAGCGTTTACCAAGTTTACGATATGGGAAAATAATACTCTCCGATAGTTGCCTTGGGTCGCCGAACTGCTTGGACATAATATAATAAACTTCTGCTTCTTCCCGTGTAGAGTCAAACTCATCATGAATGGCATTTGCAAAATCTATCAATGTCGTATGTAAAGTTGATGATGCATCGAGCCACATCCTAGCGGGACTTTTAAGACATGTATAGACAGCTAGCCATAGAAATTTCTCATCCCAGCGATAGGCATCTACTACTTTGTTAACACGATCAATAAACTGATGAACAATAATAGCATTCTCGTCCATTGGATCGTATTCTGGTACGGTATTTGCAATTTCCTTAACCGATGCATTTTAGTCATTTTAGTGTCGGCAACATCAATAATCGAATTTACACCCAGCTGATGTTCATCCTCTACAGTTGGTTCCTGGCTTTGTGTTGCGTTTGCACTAGCATTTTGCATTTGATTTAACTGTGCCATCAGCTCTCGTAATACTTTCATCTCTGCCTGAAGTTGCGTTAGCGGCGTCATTATAACAACCTCCTCTTCAGGAAATGAGTCTGCAATTTCGATGTCTTCTGACTTCTCGTGAGCAACCATACAACTGATCACGTGAACTCGTTGTTTTAAACTGCCGTTGTCGCAAAAGGAACTTCAGTTGATCCACCTGTTGTTGATCATTTAAAAATAAAAACAAAAAAAATGTCTACGCTAGAATTTACGGTTCCGTAAGTTTCATAGAAAGACTAACACCACAACAACGTCTCCAAATTGTTCAGCTGTATAACGAAAATCGGCGTTCTGTGAGAAATTTTTTTCGTCCGATTCGAGGAAGTTACGGTGCGCATAATCGACCTACTGAAACCACTATTGCCAATGCCATTCGCAAATTTGAGTCCCAGTTTACATTAGTGGATAATACTTGACCGGTTAGGTCACATCCAGCACGTATTAAAGAGACTGTAGCAGCTGCAACTAAGTGTACGCGAAGACCGTGACGAATCAATTCGTCATCGTTCTCAGCAGCTTAGCTTGGCGTATTCGACAACTTGGCGTATTTTACGTGAGGATCTCGGCCTAAAAGCGTACAAAATTCAACATGTACAAGAATTGAAGCCAAACGAATTAAATTTGCGTCATATTTTCAGTGAATGGGCTTTGGAAAAACTCAATGAAAATCCGGTGTTTTATTGTGAAATTATATTCAGTGATGAAGCCGATTTCTGGCTCAATGGATTCGGTAATAAAAAAAATTGCCGAATTTGTGCTGATAAGCAACCCGAAGAGTACCAAGACCTACCATTATATCCATTAAAAACAACGGTACGGTGTGGTTTATGAGCTGGTGGTATCATTGGTCCACATTTTTCAAAGATGAGGCAAATCAGAATGTTACCGTCAATGCTAATCGTTATCGCGCCATGTTAATGGACTATGTGCTTCCTGAAATTCAAGCACATGGTCTTGGTGAGCTCTGGTTTCAACAAAACGGCGCTAAGAGCCATACAGAGCGTGAAACAATGGACTTGTTGAGAAATCATTTTGGTGATCGTTCGATATCACAACTTTGGACTATTTTCTCTGGGGATATGAATAGTCTCAGGTCTTCAGGAATAAGCCAGCTTTAGAAGCAAACATTAATTGTGTTATCCGCGAGATACCAATCGCTATGCTCGAACGATTCCCCCAAAATTGGCCTTTCCGAATGGACCAACTCAGACGTAGTCGTGGTCAACATTTACATGATATCATTTTCAAAAAGTAAATGTTATAAATTATTCTTTTAACCGATAATAAAAATTTTAAGTTCGCTTTCAAATTGATGTGTTTTATTTTACATTATATGTAAATCAAACCTCACAATGAATCACTCTATATGGAAAAAGCACTTTTTTTTGTTTCATGTACACATGAAAATAAAATTAAAAATGGACCTAAGAATCATATTTTTGCATGTTTAGGCATAAACTCTGGACAATGGACATCAATAAAAAGGACTGTTAACTAAGGGCATCTTTTAAAATCAATTTCCTTGTTGTTCCTTTAGTTTGACACCTATTAAGTAAATAAATTAATTTAATAATACTAATAACTAATAAATTATCATTTTTATCATATTTTTGTGTTTTAGGAAAATATTAGTTTTTCTTATTGAATTTAAAGGTTTTCCAAACAATAATATTTCGTTCAGAAAAAATATATATAGAAAGTAAAATGTTCCGCTGCATGTAAAATGAGTACAGGAAAAATGTTCATGCCCTTAATGAAAAGTGTTATTTTTATGCTTTCATTTTGTAGAAAAAGGACTTACCTAATACTTTCTTGAGCACCGTTTAAGCCTTTTAACTTCTTTGAGCCGTTCTGACATGCAATACGTCAACTTTTCTAGATATTCACTCGTTATTTCTTACCATTCCGCTAAAAATAAGGCTTTAAAGTAATGACATGTTTTTTCTCCTAAAGATGTTCTGTTGTTCTGTTGGGTTAAAATTAAGGCCTTGTGGTGGTGTTAGTAGCAAGTGAATGACTTTATGTTTCAACCACATCTTCACCATTTGTGCTACATCCTTTACAATAACTATTTTTTGTGTACTTTAAAGAAAATTTTCCTGCAAAATTTTTAAGTATACTTCTTTTGTCATGATCTCATTGACTATGACTAAATTACCGATCCCAAGTGGACATTTAGCCCCACATCATAAAACATCATCTCCGTGCTTTACTTTTTTCCTTGTGTTTGTAGATTCATTATTTTCATGCTTTCGAACACCTATTTGATTCAAAAATGTAAAATTTTGACTCTTCTGAAGAAAATCCGAGAAGTTAAATCCTTTGTTTTTGTGTTTTTTGGCAAAGTTTTCTCTTCTTTTATTTGCTTTGCTGAAGAAAAGTTTCCATCTACGTACTTTGTACGCTGATTTCGTTAGGTCGATTTGATTTCGTTGACATTCACGACAATCACGCCAAATTTGCGTTTACATTGACTTTTTTGTTCTCTAAAATTTTTGGATGCGAAAACTGAACAACGAGTTTGGAAATGTTGCATTAGTTATGAAATTAATGACACAAAAACATTGAAAATATATTTTCCAACGATTCTTTAAAGTCAGGAAGTAGCTTTGGAAAACCTATCTTCTGCAATGTCCATATGCTACTTTCTCTGTTCAATTCCCTAGGCAACAGTTTCGCAGCGGCACATTTTTATGTAGAAGGACTGTCAGAACAGTCGATGACTTCTGAAACATGCCAATCGTACAGCATTGGTTACTTTGAAATCAGACAAACGATAGCGTCATACCAATAGGTATTCTAAAATTAAATTTGTTGACCGTAGATTTTTTTTAATTTAGAATTCATTTAAGTTAATTACATTTGCCGTGTAATTCGGATTTGTGTAGTTACATAAAATTTTATTTTAAAACAATTGGTTGCGACAAATTGTGTTTTCTTTGTTTATTGGTTTGTTTGTTGCTATTACCAACATTTTAAATTCAGTTTTGCAAAAGATTTGTGCATAGTTTTATGCATTATTATTATTTATCAAAATAATCATTAATCCTTTTCTATTACTTCCATGTATTTTCCATCTAATACCATATAATAATCCAGTTTATTCGTGTAATGTAGTTTACATTTTTTTTCCAAACATACTCCACATCGTAGTGGAGTGAATAAATGTCGATATTGCTCTAAAGAAGGAACAAAAATGTAATGTCTATTGTCCTTATTCAGTAAAACTATTTCGTGTTATTTTGGTGGGGGCGAATGCCCCCTTAATACAAGAAGTGGGAACAAGAAGAACAAGAAATACAGTTAATGTAAGACCTACATCAATTAGTACTGCCCGGGATGCGAGGAAGCCAAGTAAGTTTATATTGTGCATAGTGCAAATTTTAATCAAATCAATTTACGGAACAAGGAGATACTTTGCATGCGTGCACTGTGATAGTCCCAAGAGGGCTATTTGCTACAGATAAGGTTTGTTCTAATATATATTTTCTACTAATATGTATGCACTCACGACCTATCGATTTTTTCTTTTTGATAGAAAATATTCAATTACGAAGCTGATTCGAATAATGAATAGAAGGGAGAGGAACTAAGTGAATCAGTTAACGGAAGCGAAAATGTCGAATCAGAGGATGATGATTACGAAATTGATAACGAATGATTTGTAATACATGAACACTTCAGCGATAAAGAGCTCCAAATTGAAGATTAACTTTGCCCCAATACGTCTCCTGAAGGAAAAAAAAAAAACAGAACAAATCAAACTACGATAAATCCGTGCAATTTGAGAGCATGAAAATGGCAATCAACCATACGACTGTCCTACAATCATCTAGAATAGATTTTGTTTACGTGCAATGATGTTTTGTGAACCAGTGCCTGTTGAAGAGCCCGGAAGGACAAATTTTGAATAGTACACCAACAATAGACCAACAAAAAAAGACGTGAACTCGCTGATTCGTTTTTTAAGTGATTTGGTATTTCTAATTCATGGAAATAGGCACTCAATAGTTGTTCTCATAAGAGAATAGAAACTCAGAATTTTCACCGTTTTTTTTTTCGTATATTTATTTATAATAGTGTTATTATAGAATTGGAATGTAATTTAATCGGCTAAACATATGCAAACACATGTATCTTACACATACTATCACATGGTTTAGAAAAAAAAATTAACAAAACATGTTTTTTTATACATATATATAAGATAATATTTTTAATTTCAATCTTTCCTTATACGTTTTGATAAAAATGTACTGAAAAAATTAACCAAACTATTTTTTCGGTCTTATTGGTGTGCTGATGGATTAAAGACATCGAATTCTTTGACAAAATATAATATTATAATACTATCAATCAATCAATCTGTGGGTTTCGCTCTGCCGAAAGGTCGGATATACCAAGTACTTATTTTATTATGTGGAATAGCTCTCCGCAAATTAATTATAATAACTCTGCATCTGGGAATGGGATTAGGTCATCGTAGGGTTTGGATTACTTTCCGTTGTTTGAGTGGTAAATTAACAATATTGAATTTCAGTCAACATTTAATACATGGCTAAACTAAAATGTAAACTTTTTACTCACATATGTTTGGTTAGCATATGCTGGTTCTACCCTTGGAATGCTTTTGTCGGAAATGTTGTACTCAAAATGTTGAATTGCAAGGTAAAATGCAATAAATATATGGCTAAACTAATATGTAAATTTTTTACTTAAATGTCTTTGGCCAGTATACGATGATTCCACCCTTGGAACGCTTTTGTCAGATTTGTTGTAGTGACAAAAGTATAAGGTACATATATAAACCAACCATAGATGGCAAACTTTCCAGATATTGGAAAATCAAAACTGGCTTTCTCGTGATCGCCCCTATCCGTGAATACGTGTGAATTGTCAACAATGTCAAAATTCGAGAAGTGACGTCTCCCATATAAAGGTTGATTCATCGTGAAGTTTGATTTATAATGTGAAATAAAACACACAAATTTGAAAGCGAGCTTAAAATTTGTATTATCAAAAGGAACAATTAATGACATTTACTTTTCGAATATGATATCATACCTCTTGGATATCTCTGAGAAGGTCCAATTTTGGGCGACTCGTTCGAGCATATCGACTGGTATCTCGCGGATAACACGAGTAATGTTGGCTTCCAAAGCGTCAATCGTAGCTAGTTTATTCCTGCGGGAATTTTACCGTAGCAAAACGTGAAATTAAGTGCTCACCAAAATGATTTCTCAACAAGTCCATTGAAACACGCCGTCCTGTTGAAACCAGAGCTCACCGAGACCATGTGCTTAGATTTCAGGAAGCATAAAGTCCGTTAACATGGCGCTATAACGGTTACCATTGACGGTAACATTCTGATTTGCCTCATTTTTGAAGAAATATGGACCAATGATTCCACCAGCCCATAAACCACACTATACCGTTGTTTTTAATGGATGTAATGGTAGCTATTGGTACTCTTCGGGTTGCTCATCAGCCCAAATACGGCAATTTTGTTTATTAATGTATCTATTGAGCCAGAAATCATTACTGAGTTTTTCAAGAGCCGTTTCACTGAAAAAATGCCGCAAATTCAAGTCGCCTGGCCTCAATTCTTGCAAATGTTGAATTTTGTCAGTTGTCGAGATCCTCACGTAAAATACGCTAAGCCAAACTGCTGAGAACGACGACGAATCGATTCGTCACGGTCTTCGCGTACACTCTTAGCTACAGCTGCTATAGTCTCTTCACTACGTGCTGGATGTGGTCTAACCGGTCGAGTATTATCTACTAATGTAAATTGGGACTCAAATTTGCGAATGGTATTGGCAATTGTGGTTTCAGTAAATCAATTATGCGCACCGTAAGTTCCTCGAATCGCACTAAAAACTTTTCTCAGAGAACGCTGATTTTCGTAATACAGCTGAACAATTTGGAGACGATGTTGTAGTGTGAGTCTTTCCATGATGATTTGCCAAACGATACTGAGCAAAAATAATAAAGCAGAGACACGCGTAATCTGTCTATTGAAAATCAAACCTCACGATGAATCACCCCTAACAAATGACGCCGTGAATTCCTATTTTGACATTTCTCATATTTACGACTCTAATTTCGCGTAAGTTGCAAAATATTTTCAATGTTGTACAATAATTTTGTTTATTACATTTTCTAGGACAACAAAATAAGAAAAATCAATACATCTGGAACAAGAAGAGATAATTTCCTACAAAATATATACATCTGCCACCAACAAACTGGTTTTATGGGGATGTGGCAAAAGTAGTTTCAATTGTTTGTTTACATTTTCTTGTTTCAAAATAATTTATTAAACTTTTTTACGGTAGTAACAATAAATGTAAATGTGATACTCAAGCCTGAAGAAATGTGGATAAAATATACTAACTGAATTATACATTTTTGTTTAATAATACATTTAATGCCTTTTTCTTTGCAGATTCAACATCTGCACTACAACTCCAGAATGCATTCTTCTTACCGTATATTAGCTTTATTTTTATTATAAATACTTAATGTCTTTTTCGATTTTTGTTTTGATTATTTTATTCAATAAATAAAATGATTTTTTTTATGATATTGAGTGTTCGGTTTTCCCTGTAGGCTTATTCCACCCATTCTGCATTCTGAAATGAAACTTTTGTTTATTTCACCACGGTGTGGGTAAATTCTTCTCTTCACCATCAATGCTTTTGCCGAAAAAATGTAAATTACAATTCATGAATAAATTTAATTTTTAGGTTAGTGAAAGGTACATACTATATGTGTATTATAATTTAATTGTTGTATTAATTTTTCGTTAGAAATAATAGATAAGGATTAATGATTATTTAGACTGTTTTTATTTGTGAAAATATAACTTTACACAAACCTTTTGCAAAATTGAATTTAAGATATTGGTAAAAGCACGGTCAACGATTTTAATTTTAAAATGTCTATTTCTGTGACGCCATCGTTTTTCCCAGGAGAAAAAAGTCGACGTTAACACTACGCTGTACCTTTCACAAGGATCCTGTTGTAATGTTAAAATTTGGCGGGATTGTCGTGAATGTCAACGAATTCAAATTGGCCTAACGAAAGCAGCAAATAAAAAAAGAAAATACTTTACTGTTAGAATTGTTTTCACAAGATTCAAATAGGCATTGACTTGATATTTATGGATCAGAAAGGCCTTCGAAAGCTTGTAGACAACCAAATAAAGCTTTGAGTTCAAAAACACAAGGAAACAAGTAAATGACTCCAAGCATGCCGCACAAATGATGAAGATGTGGTTGATACATAAAGCCACCCACTTCCTACTAACACCACCACAAAGCCCCGATCTTAACTTAATAGAACGTCTTTGGATTCATTTAGAAAAGATCTTACGAATATATGTCATTACATCAAAGCCTTATTTTTAGTGGAATGGTAAGAAATAACAAGTGAATATATGTAAAAGTTTATGGATTCCATGCCAGAAGTTAAAAGGCTTTAAGGATACTCAACAAAATATTTAGTAAGTTTTTTTCCGCAAAATTTAGATGTAAGCTAACGCTTTTCATTAAGGGTATCAACAATTTAGCTGTGCTCATTTTGCATGCGTCGGAACCTTTTTTATTTCTATATTATTTTTTTGAACGAAATATTACTGTTTTTGTTTTTGCTTATGTATCAACGTAGAAATAAACATTGATTACTTGCAAAGAAACAGATCTGCGGAAAATAATTATAAACTTAATTCCCTTTGACAAAACTAAGATAAGTTTGGATATCAAAAGTCTTGCTGCACATTGTATGTTGGCTATTCAGGTGTTTTTTTTTTTAACAAAAAAGCCATTAAAATACCACTCCTTTCGTACTTTATAATGTGTGAAAAGAAAACATGGAAATTTTTGGGAAACCTTTAAATTCAATGAAAAATACAAATGTTTTCCTATAAAACTAAAAATGATCAAAAATGTTAATATATTAGTTAATAGTATTATATAATTAATTTTTTATTTAACACATGTCAAACTAAAAGAACAACAGAGAAATTGAATTTAAAAAATATCCTTAATTAACAATCCTTTTCATTGATGTCCACACTCCAAAATTTGTGCTTAAACTTGAAAAATGCTAATACAAATATATAACAAGCTTAAATTTGATTTCAAAATTGTAGTAGTTGCAATCAATTTATATCTTCAAATAAAACGTTCAAAATATGATTCTTAGGTCCTTTTTTTAATTTTATTCTCATAATATTTTGAGGTTTCTTTCCATACTAGGTAAGGTAAAAGGTAACCTCCTTGGGAATAGTCTTCTTTTAGCTTCATACACTTATTCCAGCGATTTTCCAACTTCTTGATCCTGTTCGAAAAGTAATTTTCCGGAAGGTCTGCAACATACTCCCTGGCGTCGATGATTTAGTCGCGTGAGCTGAATTTTTTATTGATGAGCCATCTTTTGAGGTTTAAGAAGAGGTAATAGTCCGAGGTAGCCAAATCGGGCGAATACGGTGGATGCGACAGCAATTAAAGCCGTAAGGCATTAATCTTTGCCATGGTTGCGACGCTCTTGTGCGCCGGTGCATTGCTGGCTTTTCGCTTCATGTGAGAACGTTTTACAGCGAAATCGGCCGTAAATCTCTTCAATATTGCACAGTTGATGTGCACAACACTCGCTATTGATGGTTTTTCCTTTTTCGAGGTAGTCCACTAAGAGTATGCCATGACAATCCCAGAAAACCGACGCCATAAACTTTCCGACCCATCGAGTCTCTCTCGGCCGCTTCGAAGCATTCGTGCCGGTTTCAGTCCATTGCCGGGCCCTCATTCTGTTCTCTGGTGTGAACAGTTACCAATCCACTCCAAAAGTCCGCCCGATTCCGCATCAGCAAGTCCAAACACTCTTTCGAAGTGCTCTCGCGTTCGTGTTTTTGGTCAGGAGTGAGTATGCGCGGCACCCAGCGGCAGGATAACTTTTTCATATGCAGAATATTGCCCAAAATATTTCGCGTGCACTCAGTACTAATTTTTGTGGTATCTACTAGCTCGCGCACCTTCACTTTCCGGTCAGCCAACACGATTTCATGTATTTTTTTGACATTGTCCTCTGTAACCGCATCGGAGGGCTGGCGCTGCGGTCTTGATAGTGGAGTTGCGGTCACCACAAAACTCTCGAAACCAATATTTGACTTGTAATCTGACGGAGCATTAGCCCCATAATATTTATCTAGCTTTTCTTTTGTTTCCTTCGCCGTTTTGCCTCTCAAAAACTAATATTTTATGATAGAATGAAAATCGTTTTTGTCCATACTCAAATGATGCCAAACACGTCAACAACAATCAGCTGTCAAAACAAAACTAAAGGCAGTATGGCACTGAAATTTGGCATGTCTGCCTAAATATGACTTCAAGGCACCATAACCTTTTTTTATCTTCAATTTTTCACCACGTTGAAATAAACATTCACCAGTTAAAATATTTTTTCTTTTACTTTTGCTCTTATTATATGTACTTAGTGAACATTACGCGATATTTGCTGTCATTTTGGCCATTCTGACAGGTCTAGAAATGGAGAATGTATTGGTAATTCACTTGCAGTGAGCCTATGCGAAAGTTCCGGGTTTGCAAATGTATTAGTAGATCTTGACATCTAGTTTAACTCATCTATGATGAGGTATATACACCTACACCTACGGACATACGTGTGTAGTATACCTAGATGATGTAATTGTTTTTAGTACTAAATTAAAAGGACATATTAAATCGTTAACTGAAATATTTAAAGTTTTAGAATTCAAACAACTTAAAATTCAGATCGATAAGTGCAACTTCATGAAGAACGAGACGGAGTTTTTAAGACACGTCCTAACAAAACAAAGTTTAAAACCAAATCCCGAAAAAATAGTAGTAAATTAAAAGTTAAAACTACCCACAATGCAAAAATAAATAAAGAGTTTCCTGGGAAGAACAGGCTACTACATGAAGTTTTTTAGAAATTACCCTAAAAGAGAACAACCTATCACTAAATACAATATTTAAAGAAGAATATTAACACAAACATTATCGACCCTAACTGTTTGTTTTGAGGAATTGAAAATTCTAATAACCAGCCATCCAATTTTGAGGTATCCTAATTTTCAAAACAAATTTTGTCTATAAACAGCCGCTTCTAATTGCACAAGCTTCTATATGCTTTGCGACGAGAACTCTGAATAATCATGGAAGAAATTATTCAGCCACTGAAAAAGAATTTCTCGCCATTACGTGGTCAGTAAACTACTTTAGACCATATATCTACGGAAATAAATTTAAAATGTGTACAGATCACCAACCGATTTAATTCTTGCATTCTTAAATGACTCAGAGTCAGATTTTGTATTTAATATGGAAGACGATGATTCAAATGCGACTATCCATTCAACAGATGAAGAATTTATGGACCACATAAAAATCAAAGAAGGGATTGCAAATATTAGTTTATTTTCAGAATGAATTTAATTAATTTAATTTAGTTAATAAAGAAGCCTTTTAACAAATATCATATAAGGGAAAGCTTACATTCAGGTATTCAGGAAGCTTTTATTGCATCTAAACATACAATTTATTAACCAAAATTACTGGAATTAATTCAAATAGCTATAAACCAATGTGAGGTATGTCAACAGGCAAAATACGACAGCAAACAACAAGACAAGACAACCAAAGTTTTAGTTGACCAAAACAGCAATAGATCTCAACGAAATAATTAATTTGGATACATTTGTCATAACAAAAGATAGTTTTCTAACAATTCTCGACAAGTTTTTGAAATTTGGACTAGCATACGAGTACTAACTTCCAGATAGGGAACATATTATAATAGTAGAAGAATTAGAGAATCATTTTTTTAAAATAGGAAAATCTAAAAAGATTGTAGCTGATAATGAATTTAAGTCAATGCTGAAAAAAGTCGAACTTTAAAATTAAACAACAAAAGATTGGTTCAACACGCTATACGAAACTATAATAAAAGAAAACCTTCCACAATTAAAACTACTCATAATGAATTAAATTTAAAAGAATAAATTTTGAAAAGACTAAAACAAGGTATGTCAACAAAAGAAAAGAGTATTGAAAAGGCAAACGAAAATCGCGAAAATTTTATTGACGAAAGATCAGCAGGGATTATAAGAAATTAAAAGCTGGTAGGCAGAAGTATCAGCCTAGAGAAGTAAATTGGCAAATATTCATACTAATAGTATTAAAAGACAACAAGCTTTTTAATTTTTTACGGTAATATCGTTACTTCTACTAATAACACCACTTACTGGACTATTAAAAATATATGGCATAAAGAAACAAACAGGTTTTACACAGATCAAACTAAATGACATGGACATCATATAATCAAACCACAAAACATTATAAATTTGTTAAACGATTTCTCAGTAAACATAGGTAATCTTTACGTTGAACACAAAAAGTAATTTAAAACAGAACTTATACATTTACCCAATAATATAAAAACAATATACCTAGAGAAAATTAAAAGAAAATAGGTTTATTTATTATTGTACGAAAAGCATCTAAATGGCTTTTTGGTACAATGTAGGAAGATGATAGAATATCTAAATACTGAAAACTATCTTAGGAATATAAAAAAAAGAACCATAATAAGTTAATTAAACCATTTAATTTAATAATAATTAAATGCAAATGATAGTTTTAACAGAACATTTGGACAGTTTTAAGATATAATTTTGTGACAGTTAAACAGTCTATCTAGCAGCACCATTAAACAAAGCTTTTCGACCAGTCTTTTAAAGTACAACTAATAAAAGAAAAAAATAGAACACATCCAAGATAACATTTCATCAGCGAGACATAAAATTTTACATTCAAACTTTTTAACAGATGAAAAAAATACAAAATAATAATATATGTTACAATAGATTTAAATAAGGTGAAAAACATTAAACTTGGCATTACAAAATATAAAAATAAAGATCTAATATTTGCAACAAAAATTTCAAAAGAATTTAAATGGACTCAATTGAAAATAATTGTACCAATAACAAATAAAGACCAAAAAGAAATTGATTATCATAAACAAACTATAATCGAATACAACAATGTAAATTATAAGTATGAAGAATTAAAATACCTAAACGAATTAAGTATAAGCAAACATTGTATTTTTTAAAATAATTGTAAATTGGTTAGCAAACAGAAATCATTTTGTTAAACGAAGAAACGATTTTAATAAAAAATGCAAATTACTTAAATAAAACTCAAAATTGTAGTAACAGAAATTTTAATGGAAACGTTTTAAAACAGTTTAAAAATTGCAAAATAGAAATTGTATACAATAATTTGTCAAATATGGTATAAAAGAAAGTTTCCAAGACCGATTTTATTATTCAACAAATAAAAATTTTGAATTTTATCGACAAATAGCATTAGATAATATCATATTTAAAAATTAAAATAACCTTAATAAAATTAAAGAATTGCAATATATGGATTTAATTTTTGCTTTGTTATAATTTTGTTTGTTTCGGTAACAGTAATTTAAATATATATTAAAAAACAAACATTCGTCAATGTTAAAACATAAAACAAAATTCAGGAGAAAATTCATTATTTTCAAATAAAGAACGGGTAAGTTATGTACAATTATGCATATTTACCTTCTACAAAATTAGATCCAATAGAGATCATATTAAAGGAAATAGAAAATTCTAAGAGATAAAGTTCAAATGAGATATTCCCAAACTAAAATTCTAAGAAATAAAATTTAAAAGAAATGTTCCGAAGCTTTGCTTGCTAGCCACTTGATATATATGCAGGTGCCTACCGATGGGAATGCAGTAGTGTATACTATGCATACACTTGCGGTCATAAAAACCGCACCATATCAAAATGATTGAAAAAATGTTAATAACTACGATAATAATTTTTACAATGAAATGAGTACTCCCCAGTAGTTTACAAGTATTTATATCTAATTTCCATCTGTTTATTGAATGTTTGAAAAAAGATATTAACAAAGAAAGAAAAACCAATTAATTTTCTTATTTTTTTTAAATATTTTAATACAGTCATTGGTTAACAAAATCAAACGATACATTTTTTATGTATGTGTATATAAGATGTTAAGATATGCCACTTTTAAAAAAAAAATATCAATACCGAGTTGCTCCTCCTTTGGCGGTTACAACAGCTTTTATTACTTATCTGTTTATTATTTATAATCTTGAAAAATGCACCTGTCAGTATACGAATGATGCTGTTCAATTGTTCGTACCAAAAACTCCCTTACTACTTCTCCATACTTTTGAGCGTTCATAGTTCCCTTAACAAAGTGCAAAGGGCCCAAAACGTAAAAAAAAAAATATCCCCAAACCATCTGGCTTTGAGGAAACTTCCTGTTTTGACTATGCACTCGTCCTTGAACCATTCATCTGCTGACCGTCGTACGTATGGCAAATTGTCGGCACACAACAAATTAAATTTACTTTCATCGGACCATATCACACATCGCCAATCATCCTGCATCCAATCTTCGTACTTTCTTGCCCACTTCAAGCGAGCTTTTTAATTTTTGTGGTTAGGAGAGGTTTTTTCGCTGGTCGTCTTCCATATAAACCTATCTCCTGTAGCCGTCAGTGTATGATTTCGGCGCTTAGATCAACTTGATGAAATTTACTCAGCTCTGCTTTTATACGGACAGCACTTTTAAAGCGATATTTAATGCTAATTTGTTGTAAAACATTGTGCGTGTTATGGGTTGTTTTCGTTCCGAACCTTTTTTCCTTTCCAGCGGATCCAAAGGTCAATATTTGAACTCTTTCGTCCCGAGTCAGTTGATGATATTTACCAGACATTTCACTTTTTTTTACTTGTCACCGTCACAACTCAATTCAAACAGATTTTTTTTGCAGTGAATACGAGGCCGAACTCCGCTATGGGGAATACCCCTCATTAGTATGGGAAAAACCTTTACGATCTGATGTAATTAGGCATTCTTTGAGAGCTCATTAGGTGGTGCGGTTATAATGACCGCAAGTGTAAATTATTCTATAAGTAGAAGTAAATTAAGAATTTACAGTGTGTATCGTTTAATATCTCGTTCGGTACGTTTCTCTTCGTTAAAATTGACTTATTTTCTCCAAACTAAGCTATAGAGTGTTTTTTTTTATGGTAATCGCGAAATCGCGTTATCTTTGTCGCCCTCAAGTGATTTAAGTACCCATAAACTTCTTGAACTCAGCGCGGGCGAAGAAAAATAAGGGAGGTTGAAAAGAGAAGTACCAATGAACATTGGTTTGAATGTTATTATGACACGGAAATAAGGAGCTAGGTAGCGCATTCCATAAGCGAGTTGTATGGCTTAGGATCGAATCACGATATTTTAGTGCAGTAGGCTTGAGGTACTGATGTACATCATAGCGAGACAGGTGTTACTGTTAAAAGGTTGAAGGGGCGAAATGCTACTGGCGATTTTTATTGAGCACTGGTGGTGGAAATAGCGATAAAAAAAGAGACACGAGACATCACGTCACTGTTCGAGGGTGTCCATGGTCTAAGTGATATTGGTATCACCTGAGTTTAATCTCATTGTTTTGAATCCTATCTAGCTGGTGCAATGATGTTTTTGGACGCACCTGACCAAATGTGGGCATTGTACTCAGTTTCGGGCGGATCTACTGAGGCCAGATCAGAGGGGAAAGTATTTCTTAATTCTTAACTTCGCAATATTTTTGACGACATCAATTATGTGGTCATTCCAACGTAGGTTGTTAACTGCATTCAACGATGTAAGTGCTATTTATTGACAATGGTAGGGCTTTTAAATTTTGCTTTATCAACAGCAGACAGCATTGTTTTTTGAAAGCATTAAATTATATTTTGTTAGTGGTTCTCCAATTAGCTAGCTATTGATATCGGAATTAAATGAGCTTAATATACTCTCGCGTTACCGTTCTACAGCCGAAGAGCAAGGACGTGAGTCAGGGAATGAATATAAAGAGCACTGTGTACTGTTGTCAGCAAAGGACTAGCAGACAGTAAATCGTTGACGAAAAATAAAAAGAGTATCGAAAACAGAGCGGAGCCCTGATACAAATCGACATTTGTATTTGATTTGTGAGTCTCAAACTTAAAATCATCGAAGAGAACTTGAATTGGAAGTTACAAAAAGTACTTTCTAATCTATTGAAGAAAAGCGTCATCGATTGCAAAATCACGCATTGTCGAAAAACGAGCCTGATGCCAAACTCTGTCAAATGGCTTACAAATATCAAATGCAACTATCTTGCTTTCGTCAGATTGATGTACGCTTTGGTTACACTTTTCGGTGAGACATGCCATCAAATCACCAGTAGGCCTGTTGCTACGAAAACCTCACTGCGGGCCATTGAAAAGTTTTCATATTTCGAGATATTTCATGAGAAGATGGTTTTTCAGCGTTTCCATGACAGGAAAGAAGGGACGTAGGTGCAATGGGTCTGTAGGAGGAGAGAGAAGAAGATTCGCCTTTTTTACTGACAGGCTCAATTTTTTCTAGAAGAGCTAGCTTTTATTCTCAAGTTTATATTTTTTGACTACTTATGTATAATTCAAGGTAGCCTTATCTGACTTTTCATTTATTACCTGCACCGTCTCGCTTGGGTATGGAATCTGCTTCATAAGTTTTTTGTTTTTTGTTTCTCTCATTCTGCAGCTCTTTTGCGGCCTTCCATCCACGACTAGTTGTTATCCCATGAAATTACTACATAGGACTAATATTTCAGGTGCCTTGAAGCATTAGAGTGGCCATAGCACACCCTGTGCATTAAATACATTTAGTGTGACCGAAGCATTGACAATTTTTGCATTGTGGGATTAGCTTGGAGCACTTAATTGATTGTATTGTTACAATATAGTTTGATACTGTGTTAATTCCGTATATTTTTTTAATCTCGTCGATCGGCTCAAAGCTAAGTAGAAACATGTTAAGGTGTTCTTTTGTGCCCCATTTAAGCTTATGATTTTTAGACCTTGTTGTTTTAGATCTGAAATAATTTGATCTGGTTGGCAGCTGTTATACAGATTTTTCATTTTAACCTGACTTTGCCTTATTTGCTTGCCCTCGTATGAGAACCAAGTTGTTTTTAACTCTGACAAGGTTCTTGGTAAGTTCCTGTGGTCTTCGAAATAATAAAAAATTGCGGCCGGCGCAGAATGGGAACAGTTGAAGTGGACGTAGGAGATTTTTGAAATGGTTTGCTTTTTGGTAGTGTTATTTCAGAAGATGACACGGTTTTTCTTTTTAAGTTGACATAGTTCACCTAGTGATTTCGTTAGGAAGCTCTTTCATCTTTTTTTCTCGGGGTCCTGTTTGATAGTTTTTTTGAACCTCCACCTTTACCAACCTCCAGGATGAGTCCCACCGAGCCCCATTTAAGAAATTTAGAAATATGTCGGCAACGGAAAGGATATCGCCATAAAAATTTAAAAGCTTAAAAGAGCTTTTATAGCACTTGGCTCTTGGATGTGCTTTACTAATTGGTATTCATTTTATTGTGGTTTGAAATTGTGTATCGAAAGCTTTTACTGACCTCAATCAGGTTACTTATTTAATTAAATTAGCTGTTGTCAGCGCCGCCTCCACAATATGTAGTCCTCAGCAACTGGCAGACAGACCAAATCACTTCGGATTAATCGGTATTCTACAACTTCCTCAGGTGAAGCAGCAACCAAATTTTATTTTGCGATTTAGCTTGAAGCTTTTTTAATGTAATTTTTGTTAGTAACAAATCATATGAAAAGTGTCCGCGGTTTTTTGGTACATTTTTGAAAAAAAAATTTCTTTTCTTTTTTGCTAAATCAGTTGCAAATTTTCATCCATTTTTTCAGTGACAGGTCGACTACAGTGAGGTGCATATTTTACATCGAAATTTCCGGGACGGAATCGGACAAATCCCTAATGGGTCCGGCGTTTCTCACACCATTCCCACCGTAAACTGTACAAAATTT
Organism: Volucella inanis; assembly: GCA_907269105.1. Taxonomy (NCBI): domain Eukaryota; kingdom Metazoa; phylum Arthropoda; class Insecta; order Diptera; family Syrphidae; genus Volucella; species Volucella inanis. The sequence continues at coordinate 130,837,227 of OU026156.1, read as the reverse complement.
CCGGCATGTTTTTGCAGCGTTTTTCCCTTTTTTGTAGTAAAAAAGCATCACATAGCGTATTCCTTCAGACATTTCACCCATATTCAAATCGATATAACTTTAAACACGAGCAACGAATTACACTGCCGTGTGCACAAAAAAATGTAGTCTAACATGTCACCTTTCAAACGCTTGTTCGTTTGTCACAATCAGATAAATGCGGAGAATTTTTATATTAATATATGTCAGTTTTGTAAAATTAAGAGGTTGATCAGATCAGATAATGGGACCGATTTCAACGGTGAGAGTAGGGAGTTGCAACGACAGCTGAGCGAGTTCGACCACTGAAGAATATCTAAAAGAAGTTGTGACAGAACGACTATCAAATTTGTGGAAAAAAGATTCAATTATAAAAGCCAATATGCTTTTCTAAAAGATAAGAGCAATTAAAAACAGCCATAATGCGTTTAACACGCTGAATCATGATAAGCTTTTATGAGCATTCAGCAAAATTGGAATCCGGAATTTGTAAAACTAGCTTAGAAATTACCTTAATGCTAGGTGTTTTCGGATAAAACTTAAAAACCATTCCAGTAACGAAGTAGACTCACCATTTGAAGTACCGCAAGGATCAAAACTTAACCCAATTTTTTTCAAATTATTTACAAATGAATTAATTCGCGTCTTTGCATAAAGCCATCTTTTCGTTTTTTCTATTGATATGGTGATAGTTGTCAGACATAGATGTCCTACGGCAGCAGTGCAGACACTTCAAGATGAATTTGACGAAGCAGTTCAGTGGTGCCATGATACCGGTCACATATTAAACGCCTCTAAGACAAAGATGACATATCGCACTTTGCTCTTGTGGAATCGAAATTAAGATATGGGATCGGTGACTTATATCAAAAAATTGCAATAACTTCAATCAGGCATCCTAAAGACCACAAACAGCAGAAAGACATTAGTCACACGGAGGAAAGAAAATTCAACCTATTGAGAGTTCAGCAAAGCTACAAGATGACATTAGCGATGGCGTTCTCCGAAGACTATCTATTTAAGAAAGCAATAAATTTCCAAATAGATACAAGAATCAGAGCAAGAGGTCTGCTCCAAATACCAGTGACCTACAATGACTACGACAAAAGGGGGCTAATACACAGTGCTCCTACAATATTAAATGAAATTCTTCAATCCTGTTTCAACATCAGAAATATAAAAACCGGTGAAGAAATTCTAAAAGGATTGTTTCTATCTCGAAAAATTCTTCTATATATAATTATTCGTATATATTACAATTTTTTAATCGCTAAATATTTAATAATGTAACACATGGGCTGAAAACTCAGTGCCGTTTTATAGTAAAACACAAAATTTTTGCAAAATTCAACTTTTTTTATCAATATATGTATTAGTTGCCTTCGAGGGCGATACACTGATTAAAACGGTTTTTCAATCTTTCGATACCAGTTTTGTAGTACGATTTCGGTTTAGCCTCAAAATAGGCCTATGTTTCGGCGATTACTTTTACATCGGTCTTAAATCTCTTTCCGGCGAGCATTCTTTTGAGGTCTACGAACAGGAAATAGTCATTGGGGCCAAATCTGGAGAATACGGTGGGTGGGGCAGCAATTTGTAGCCGAATTCATTCAATTTTGCTATCGTTTTCATCGACTTGTGACACGGTGCATTGACTTGATGAAACAGAACTTTCTTTTTCTTCAAATGCGGCCGTCAGTCTTCAGCTGACTGCCGACTTGACTCTGGTGTGAAGTGACGGAGCCAAGTTTCATCCTTTGTTACATACCGACGCAAAAACTCGGCTTTATTGCGGTTGAACAGCTTTAAACACTCCTCTGAATCATCCACACGTTGTTGTTTTTGGTCGACTGTGAGCAAACGCGGCACCCACTTTGAACAGAGCTTTCGCATGTCCAAATATTCGTGTATATATCTTCAGAGCCTCAGCTATCTCGATTAACTTCACTTTGCGGTCATTCGTAATCATTTTGTGGACTTTTTTGATGTTTTCATCTGAAACAGCCTCTTTTGGACGTCCTCTGCGTGCATCACCTTCGGTGCTTGTATGACCACTTTTAAATCTTTCAATCCACTTGCGAATGGTTCGTTCAGCTGGTGCAAAGTCCGGGTAACACTTATCAAGCTATTTCTTTGCATCGGCTGCATTTTTTCCCATAAAAAAGCAATGATAAATCAACACACGAAATTGCTTTGAATCCATTTTTTTCACAATAACAAAAGTTGCTTCACTCACAACGCTATATCTCAAGAATTTATCATCCGACAGCTGTCAAATTTATACGCATATCTTTTGAAGGTGGTGCCCTCTCTTAGAAACGAATTTTTAGCCCATGTGCAATATTATGTAGAAAATAAAAAATTTTTAAGGGCATGTGAATTTTATTTTATTTTTATTTCAATTATTAAATAATACAAAGAACAGACTGCTCCTTCATTGCTCCATCAATTTCCTTAACAGCTTCTTACAGCCACCAGACCCAAAACAAACTTAGGACCTTATACCAGTCCCATACTTTTGCGCATCATGCGCAAATCATACTCATGATGGTGACGAATCCAGTAACGAGCATTATAATTTTCTTCCAATCGGCCATGAGGATACTTTGTTATTGTTGACAATTTTCAATGTTTTTATTACCCCTCTTAACTAGGTCACTTTTATCGTTGTTTATGATTCATCTAAACTGGATGGTTTTTATTACCCCTCTTAACTGGGTCATTTTTATCGTTCTTTTGATTTATCTATACTGGATGGTTTTTATTTCCCCACTTAACTAGGTCACTTTTCTTCTGAGGTATAGTTATTTATGATTCAACTATCCCATTGAACTTATTGGGTTATTAGCTGGCTGAAAACCTATTCCGTCGTGTGTCATCATTACATAGCATGTCGGCTGTCTCTTAGTGTATTTAAAGTAATAAACAAAATGAGTAATGAAATAAACAAAAAGAGCAAAAGAAATGGTAGATAAAATAAAACTTAATGAACATGATGAGTAGCTCATGTCGTTCATATCCACATGTATTGAAGTGAATTTCCAAATAGATACAAGAATCAGAGCAAGAGGTCTGCTCCAAATACCAGTGACCTACAATGACTACGACAAAAGGGGGCTAATACACAGTGCTCCTACAATATTAAATGAAATTCTTCAATCCTGTTTCAACATCAGAAATAGAAAAACCGGTGAAGAAATTCTAAAAGGATTGTTTCTATCTCGAAAAATTCTTCTATATATAATTATTCGTATATATTAAAATTTTTAAATCGCTAAATATTTAATAATGTAACACATGGGCTGAAAACTCAGTGCCGTTTTATAGTAAAACACAAAATTTTTGCAAAATTCAACTTTTTTTATCAATATATGTATTAGTTGCCTTCGAGGGCGATACACTGATTAAAACGGTTTTTCAATCTTTCGATACCAGTTTTGTAGTACGATTTCGGTTTAGCCTCAAAATAGGCCTATGTTTCGGCGATTACTTTTACATCGGTCTTAAATCTCTTTCCGGCGAGCATTCTTTTGAGGTCTACGAACAGGAAATAGTCATTGGGGCCAAATCTGGAGAATACGGTGGGTGGGGCAGCAATTCGTAGCCGATTTCATTCAATTTTGCCATCGTTTTCATCGACTTGTGACAAGGTGCATTGACTTGATGAAACAGAACTTTCTTTTTCTTCAAATGCGGCCGTCAGTCTTCAGCTGACTGCCGACTTGACTCTGGTGTGAAGTGACGGAGCCAAGTTTCATCCTTTGTTACATACCGACGCAAAAACTCGGCTTTATTGCGGTTGAACAGCTTTAAACACTCCTCTGAATCATCAACACGTTCTTGTTTTTGGTCGACTGTGAGCAAACGCGGCACCCACTTTGAACAGAGCTTTCGCATGTCCAAATATTCGTGTATATATCTTCAGAGCCTCAGCTATCTCGATTAACTTCACTTTGCGGTCATTCGTAATCATTTTGTTTGATGTTTTCATCTGAAACAGCCTCTTTTGGACGTCCTCTGCGTGCATCACCTTCGGTGCTTGTATGACCACTTTTAAATCTTTCAATCCACTTGCGAATGGTTCGTTCAGCTGGTGCAAAGTCCGGGTAACACTTATCAAGCTATTTCTTTGCATCGGCTGCATTTTTTCCCATAAAAAAGCAATGATAAATCAACACACGAAATTGCTTTGAATCCATTTTTTTCACAATAACAAAAGTTGCTTCACTCACAACGCTATATCTCAAGAATTTATCATCCGACAGCTGTCAAATTTATACGCATATCTTTTGAAGGTGGTGCCCTCTCTTAGAAACGAATTTTTAGCCCATGTGCAATATTATGTAGAAAATAAAAAATTTTTAAGGGCATGTGAATTTTATTTTATTTTTATTTCAATTATTAAATAATACAAAGAACAGACTGCTCCTTCATTGCTCCATCAATTTCCTTAACAGCTTCTTACAGCCACCAGACCCAAAACAAACTTAGGACCTTATACCAGTCCCATACTTTTGCGCATCATGCGCAAATCATACTCATGATGGTGACGAATCCAGTAACGAGCATTATAATTTTCTTCCAATCGGCCATGAGGATAATTTGTTATTGTTGACAATTTTCAATGTTTTTATTACCCCTCTTAACTAGGTCACTTTTATCGTTGTTTATGATTCATCTAAACTGGATGGTTTTTATTACCCCTCTTAACTGGGTCATTTTTATCGTTCTTTTGATTTATCTATACTGGATGGTTTTTATTTCCCCACTTAACTAGGTCACTTTTCTTCTGAGGTATAGTTATTTATGATTCAACTATCCCATTGAACTTATTGGGTTATTAGCTGGCTGAAAACCTATTCCGTCGTGTGTCATCATTACATAGCATGTCGGCTGTCTCTTAGTGTATTTAAAGTAATAAACAAAATGAGTAATGAAATAAACAAAAAGAGCAAAAGATATGGTAGATAAAATAAAACTTAATGAACATGATGAGTAGCTCATGTCGTTTATATCCACATGTATTGAAGTTGAACTAAGCTCACGTTATTCTCGATAAATTTTTAATTAAGCCTGATGCAAATAAGACTTAATAATGTATAATATTTATGTTTGTATCTGAAATAAATGAAATGAAAAATTAAATGAAATATAGTCATATCTCTGAGCAATTTCCGAGTAGCCGACGGTGCCATTACTGCCCACAAGTACACTATTCTTTTTTTCATTTTAAAGGCAATCCACCGGCAGGGCATACCAATTCTTTTATCTACAAGGACAGACTTTAGTCAACCTTTCAACCCTCGAAAATAGCAGTGTTTCCGCCAAACGTCAACATATTCAATTCAATAAATCCAAGAACACAGGTATTATTAGCAACTGCCCTTATCAGAGCTCATTCGGAGCAACCCAGTTTCGTAACAATATCAGCTCACTTCAAGCCCTTGTCTATAAATCGCTATCTAGGCATCTTGAAGTCGGATCTGCATCATTATTATGTGCCAGCATTAATAATAATATAGTAAGACTCAATGTTTATTTCGCTTCGTTTGTGGCATCCAACATTTAATGGGGAGACTAAATTATTAGTGTAAAATTACTTGTTGTTGTATTTTAGGCAACCATTTATCTCACGAGATTTTATATGACTGAAAAAAAGAATGTTATTCGGGCACGACTGGTATTGAACCCCGAACCGTCCGATTAGGATGCCAATACACTACCACTTGAGGCAGGGCCATCACGACACTAGTTAACGAGTGGTGTTCGACAAATCGTTCAAAACATCTGCTTACCATGACAAAATTCTCGATACCTATTAAGGGTCTTGAGGCATACTTCGCATTCTCTATTGATGGTTCGGATTGGGTAAATACTCTGGAACTGCGGTGGCTTCATCATGACGAATTCGCATTTTATTACACACCTTTCAATATTCAGAAACCAACTAAGCGGTAAACATTCTTATCACCCGTTTATCCGATCCAATGGGATGGGTTGCTCCTTCCATCACCAACGCGAATTTTTATCATGGAGCTTTTCTGGCTCCAAAAACAATCCTGGGACGATCTCGTGGATCCTCATATCCTGGAAGGTTGAAAAACCTTATACTGTTATTAAGAATTATACCATGGCTGCAAGTTTGAACAATTCAGTATTTTGTATTCAGTCGCTTTTGCTTCCTCCAGTTCAATTAATCCAAAAACTTAATTTCTCACCTAAAAATTGTTATCACTGACGCGCCTTTTTATTGTCTAGTCTGTTAATTTCGCGACAAAGCATGTCTTCTTGTGAATTAACCAACTGCTTTATTAACTCCTGTAAGAGGATCTGCGGCAAAATTTTCCATGCTATTTGTGGTCGACCTTATTAAGAGTAATACGGGTTTCATTTTCGAGTTTTAAGAGAACGAGTGTACCAGCATCTCTCTCTCAAATATGCTCCTTGCAATCAAGTGTCTCAGTGACTCCAATGAATCCAATCATAACTCTCTCTTCAGACTGGTAACGCATGGTTCTTCAAACATAGTGTAAAATGGGTGGAAGACTTTGGTCAGAGTATCGAAAAACAAATTGCGCTTTTAATTTAATTAAAACTGCAAGATATAGAAACGAAGAAACATCTAAGCGCCATGTCGATAAAGTGTTAAGTGAAATTATATCTATCTATATACGTAGTTCCACCAACTCTATCCGGGAAAACTTAGATATTAAACTTCAATCTCCAATTTGCGGCATACAATCATCCACTCTCAAAGGATCGTTATCGTTTTATCGTTATAAACGATAAAATCAATGAGTTTAACGATGAACTCATTACGAGTAAAAGAGCGTTGGATGACTTGGAAAACCTCATTGAAACAGTATATCACAAAATCGATGGTCTTCCAACCCATTCCCCGCCGAGAAAAAATACAATACTTCAACTCTCACTGAATTGTTACCATGTCCAGGCCAGTGCCGATAACTCAATCTCCAATTCTTCGCACCAGCCCTTCGATCCCAAAACTCTAAGGTGATATAACTTCTCCAGCGTCAACTCCTCCTGTAGGCAACCCCACGGAAACTTGTTACACAATTTAACGTTCAGAGTAGCAAATGAGACTAGACCGACTCTGCACAAGGAATCAGATGTTCACCAACCTACTCCTTTAAGGTGTCGTAAATTACCCAAATGATGCTTGGGTTTTTGAATTTTTGAAAAAGGGACATGGCATCACCATCAGTCCATGCCACAATACTCCTAACATCTCATCACAAAAACAAAAGTATTCCAAATTTAGGGGCTAGATGTGAATGGTGATTTGTTAACCCATCCAACCCCAATCTTAACCTTGGAAAGATGGGGATCTCCAAGTAGGCGGATCAAACCTCGTTTAAAAACACACACAAAAAAACGAAGGAACGTCTCATCTAATAAAGTTAATTATAAATCGCATATATCTATTCCCCATTTACATCCTAAGCCTAACCCCAAATGAACCCTTAAAACCAAAATATTTCCTAATTTCTCTTATCTTTTCTATATCCCTAAGCAACATCTTTCACGTCTCCCTACAAAAGCACCAATTGCCTCTCTTCCATCCAAGTCACACGTCGATGCATTTATTTTAATTCAACCTCTGCTCCTGCCGCTGATACTGTCACTGCTCAACCCCCCACACCCCCTCCACCGAATACTAACAACTGCTTTCCCAATTTTGATTTTAAAAATATCAAAACTTTATCAGCTCGCATATCTTAATTGACCCAAAGAAATATAGACACCACGGAATGCCGTTATGGGTTTTCTACGCTAACGGATAAAAAGATATATGAAAATATGTCTTTTTCCAGCATATCTTTGCGATAAATTGAACTCTGCTTGCTTTGTGGGAAAAACCAGAACAATTATCATGGTCTCCGTCCACCAGGAAGACCTTACTAGTGACAAAATTAGTCTCAGGAAAATTTACAACAGGCACCACGAGATTTTCAACACACCTCCCCAAAAGATTGCGGTTGACCTCGCTGCTCTCCGCAACTATGTGCATTGTGTGTATAGACGATATCATATTGTTGGGAAAAACAGAAAAAAAGCCAAGTTAAAGTGAATTTAGATTAAATTGGATTTCTTCAAGAAGAAACGGAATCTCTTGTCTACCTCATAACAAACAAAGTTATAAAATCAGAGAAGAAAAAAAAAATTTACCATCAAGAGTAGGAAACCCCCGGAAAACCTCAAAAATCTTAAGGCATTCCTTGGGTTAGCATCATATTATCGGCGATTCATAATAGAGTTTGTAATAATTTCAAAACACTGAAAAAAAATCGTACAAGGATGAAAAGGGCTCAGATTAATACCAATCAATCTGAACTCTGAAGAAATGAAAGCTTTCAATAATATCAAACAGCTTCTCATGTAATCAGAAACTGTCATCTTCCCGGATTTCTAAAAACCGTTTGAACTTACAACAGACGCATCGAACACTGCTATAGGTACAGTGCTATTCCAGGAAAGTGGTCTCTCGACAACTTAAAAAATTACCTTTATGGTGCAAAAAAAAAAATAATCAAGATACCAACTGATCACCAACCACTCACTTTCGCTTTTAGTAGCTAGAACACAAATTCAAAGTTAAAGAGATGAAGGGCCAGAGTAGAGGAGTACAATTAAGAACTTATTCCCAAAAAAAAAGTAGAGTAGTGGACGCGTTGTCAGGACTGAAATTAGAAGCTGACAGCGTAACATCATCTAATTCACAAACAATGAAGAGTGCAGATGAGGAATCATCACCATTGGTTCCTGTTACCGGTCTAGCAAGTCTAGCTCTTGAGTCGTTGGTAATACCATTCGAAACAAATACCTGAGCCAATGTGTTCATGTCGCTGACTGGTCTGTTGCCGTACAAAGATTTAGCTCTGCTAAATTGGAAACAAATCCAGAGCTTAAAGTTAAGTAAATCACAATTCAATAAGCCTGCTACCGTTGATATTCTCCTGGGAAGCGATATTTACTCTGAACCTATTTTAGCATCCACTATCAAAGTGATGATGAAAAATCCCCAATTGCACAGAATTCAGAGTGAGGTTGGCTTCTTCTACAAAAGACAATTTCGCAAAATTGTCCACAACTTTTTACCGGTACTCGATAAGGATACTCAGCTGCGAAATTGCCGGGTTACCCTTCGACACTTAAGAGGCTGCTGAAGACAAAGTTTATGAAGAGAAATATATCAAGAATATGCCAGGTGCCCAAATGAATACAAAAAGCTTGGTCATATGACAGAAGTTGACGAGAAGAATACCATATTGGATAAGCTACACCACTTCTTAATGGTGGTGTGCCGCGCCATATTCAAGGAGCCAATCAAAATTAGGAGGCTTCATCGCAGTCTTGTATACTGCAAAGTGTTTGTACGAAACTGCTGGTCACAATGGGGGAAAAGAGACAGGGGTCCATTGAAGATATATAAAATCGGCGAAAGAATAAACGCAATTACTCAAGGACTAATTAAATTAATTAAAAAGTAAATAAATTAACGGATTTCAAGTTCAACCAACTACTTCGTGCACAGGTTTAGCGAAGAATACCTATCCAGGATAAAACAGCTCCCAAAGTAGACAAGGCAAGATGAAGGACTACCGCCACTGTAACGGCGACTCGGATGGATCATTGGCATACGTGCCGCGAAAGATGGGATTGTTCGAGTGGCTAGTTTACGAACCGACACCGGAGAACTTAAGCGGTCACTTGGGAACATTTTCTATTTGCCATCAAAGATTTAAAATCAAAAGCAAGCCATTTAAACGTCACAACACAAAATCAAGAAACACACTTTAAATAAAATCACATAAAAATTAAAATTCACTTACCATAGTTTTCTTTTAGAAGTGATTTATTAGATTAACGAAATATAACACACGTACAGTAAACTAAATCTCACAAAACCATTCATTCCGGACAATTTTAACGACTTCCGCATTTCGCAAATAGCTACGGGAACTGGAGAATCAAAACTCCGCTGGCATTCAGTAACCCTACGAACGTTATCCACATAATCTCACAAAATCATTCATCGCGGAGAACGTTGCGAAGTTACAAAATTTCAAAGTACCGATGGGAATTGGAAATGTCTTTGAAGGTTCAGTAACACTGTCAATGTTATCCACTCAAAGCACAACACAACACTTTAGCCTATCAACAGGTATCAATTTTTAATACATTAAACACGCCGTTTGTGTATTTTCTTCTTTAGGCTCGTAGGACCATTGTGTAATATCAGCTAGTTTCTCTTATACTGACCACATAGTTCCTAAAGAAGCGTATGAGATTCTTTATCCCACATCGGATGAAGAATATTAGACCAAAAGTAAAGACATGGTTAAAGTCGATCTGTAGGAGGCTGTCAGGGTTGGACAAAAGTTTTTTCGGTTTTACTAAATCAACCAGACAGAGGAAAACCGAAAAAAATGCAAACGAGCCCAAAATGACTTCAACTTTTTTCTCAAGCATGTGAAATTCTAATGCGACCAAAAACTGAGGCAAAAAATACTGCAATGTCCAAAAGGTAGTAAAATTTTTTGGTCGTTCGTTGAAAAACATTAAAAATTCTCCTCATCATCCAACACAACGCTCATTTACATTGATATTCCAGCTCTCAGCTCTTTAAATAAGGCCAATCTTCTTGCTGCAGATCAAAACTTCCAGATTGTGCCTTTTCTTCTAGAGTGCTTTGAATCTTTAATGGGACGAATCTACTTTCACAGTCGTGTAGTAGCAGGAATACTTGAAGATCTTAACATACACAAATTCGCTGGTCCAGATGGTATATCTCTCCTTTTTCCACCCTGGCAAAACCCTTTCGTTCCTAAAAAGGTAAATCTCCTTCTCTCTCCTCCTATAGACCCATTGCACTTACGTCCCTTCCTTCCAACGTCATGAAAACGCTGATAAACCGCCAGCACATGAAATATCTCGAAACACGAAAACTTCTCAATGAACGGCAGAACGGTATTTGTAGCAACAGGTCAATTGGTGATTTGATGTCTTACCGAAAAGTGAAACCAAAATCTACACCAATTTGGTAGAATCTATATAGTTGCACTTCATACCTCTAAGGCATTTGACAAAGTTCGGCATCAGGCTCTTTTGTCGAAAATGCGTGCATTTGAGGTTGACGACTCTCTTCTTTAATGGATTAGAAACTACCTTTCAATTCAACTTGTTTTGGATGCTTTCAAGTCAAATATTCACAAAATAAATACTGGTGTGCCCCAGGGCTCCGTTCTGTCTCTGACGCTCTTTTATAATTTTTATCAATGATCTCTTGTCTGCTACATCTATAGTAATCCAATATATTCCTTACCTGATAACAGGAAAACACTTTCTGCCTTTTATATCCGTTCTACGACTACCGTCCCTGTTTTTTTGACTATAGAACGGGGACAGCAGCGTATTCTTGTATTGAGCTCATTAAATTCCGATATTAGCAGCATAACTAATTGGAGCATTTTGAACAGAGTGGATTCTAATGCTTCCAAAGCACAATGCTGTCTGCTGTCGTTAAAAATAAATTTAAATACCCAGACATTATCCATGGCACTTGCATCTTTGATACCGAAAAATTTCCAATTCTCAATGTGTTTATCAATGACAACCTAGGCTGGAAAGACCACATATTCGATGTCGCCAAAATTGCTTGGAAATGTCTAGTTTTCCTGGTCCCAATATATAAGGCGTTTGTCCATCCAACACTGGAGTACAATGCCCACGTCTGGTCAGGTGCCTTTATGACCTCCAACGACCTCTAAGATCCAAAATTGTGCGATAAAACTCATAGATGATACGAATATTACATGGTCATTCGACAGCCTCAAACACCGACGTAACGTCTCCTGTCTCATCTTGTTTTATCGCTGTTTTAACGATCAGTGCTCCACTGAAATTGCCAGTTGCAGTCCGCTCTTTCCAATTTTTAAATGTAACACCCGTCTCGCTATGAATGCTCACCAGTACACCATCAAGTCCACACTCAGACGCAACATACTCTGAAATATCGTAATTCCTAAGCCGTACAACTCGCATATCGAATTTCCTGCCGAGCTCTTTATTTCCTGACCAGTATAACTTTCAAACATTTAAAACCAGGGCACTTTGGTTTTTCTCTTTTTTCCCTCCTTAATTTTTTTCGCCCGCGTTACGTGCATACATCTTAAGGGTACATAAAATCCTTTTATCCCCCAAACGTAAAAAAATAATAAATAAATAATGTAAGGGTACTTATAACTCCTTGAACTCGCGCTCGTTTACAAAAAAAAAAAAATCGATGGATAGGGGGTTGTGGGTAAACCAATTTTAACTTCACAGCTGTGCTTGGCATCATCGATTTTTGTTAATTATAATTGCTCAAGAATTCAGAGGGGATACCGCAAGTATACGCGGGCTTAAAAGTAATCCCTTGTCTGTGAACATCCATGTATATAATTATGAGCCATTTGTTTTGGAACTTAATGAAACACCTGTAGATCCCCATCCATAATTCTCAGATCACTCAGATCTGAAGCTACCTGGCTACAAACTAGTGCCATTATACCCTTCTCAACGCAGTCTCGTCATTTCTGTGCGTAGTGATGTAGCTTACCAAACGCCACCACAATGTTATCTCTGTTTACGTCCGGAATTCAATTTTATGTGGTTAAAATTCCATCTCCTTAAGAAAATTATCCACTATTGCTCTTTTAACAGAAGCCCAGACTAGGAAGCGAATCAATTTTTAAGAAGTTTGATGCGCCCTCTAGTTCTATTCAAAGAATTGAATCCCTGTGTCGTCATATTAAAATCGTTATAAGATTTTAACATACACAATTCTGTAATAAGTACAAAGAATAAGTACAAAGAATTAAATAAGTAAATAACAAACAAAATAGCTTTAAAGATAAATATGGCAAGAATTTTTAATTATTTGCTGACAAAAAGGACACAAACGTATATTATTATTTTTCATGAATCATTGCAAAGTTTTGAAAAGCAGTAACCGCACATTTTACAATAATTTCATCGCTGAAGTTATATATTTCAAGGGCTCTTGAAAAAAATTACGGAAGTGATGATTATTTGACCTTTCTTGTTGCGCGTTGTCAAAATCCATTTCATCTTCTCTAGTGGATGACACATAAGACATCACAGCAGTACGAAATTGGGAAAACACATACAACTTGGATATCAATTGGTTTAAAAATTATATATAGTATTTATATAGTTATTCTGCCCCTATGAAGTTTTTTTGTCATCATGTAAATGAATTCTTCTCTTTTTTCAAATTTAGGTCGCTTAAAAATTTGTCATGTTTCCCCATCTGAAGCCGAGCAAAAGTTTACAGTTGAGTTGTCTTCCCCGTGCAACCGAGCATTGCAAAACTTAAAAAAATGTACATTTTGTTGTATGCTTCCAGCAAACTTGTCGTTCGCATAATCTTCCTATACAAAGAAAACTGCTTTGATAGGTCCTGAGTAAATAAAATAAATAAAAAGTGGATGGAAATATTTTCTAAACATACCTTAGATATTCGCTGTTTTTTTTTTAAATTAATAATTCCCATAAAGTAGAAGAATTCCGAAGCTTGTTTACTCAGTGCGCCGAAAGCCTTTTTCATAACAGCTGGTCTAAGCAAAGAAAGCACAAAAAACTTATTAAAAATTTTATGGCTCTGTTTGTCCTTAGGAATGCCTGACATAAAATTGAAGCTTTTCTTCTTAAAGCTTGAATATAGTGCAATGAAGATCCTCTCAATTCCGCGTCGGTCTATATTTTTGGAGTCCACTTCGTAAACCCTCTTCAAAGTCGTTAGTAAAGGACGCTGAACGAAATTTAAATATATTTGTTTCAATGGAGTGAAACATATGTATATACATTTCTACAGACTTGTTACTAGCTAGCAAGTAGAGAAGAGGATACTCCTGGTAAAACGGAAAATATGTAAATCAACAGTTATTTTTTACTAAACTTTTGAGTCTAGTAAAATTTGAGAAAAAGAAAAGAAAGCAAAACAAAATTTTGTTTCTTCGAGCGAATTTTCACTTTTATATTCTTAAATTCTCAGAAAAAAAAAAACTTTATTTTGCTTTTTATTCTTTTCTTCAAATTTTACTTGAGTTTTTTTTTTAAGGATTAAAAAGTTTAATAAAAAAAACGTCTGATTCTATCTTTTTCTATCTATCTATTCTATCGCTTTCTCAAATTTCTTTTTAAGTTTCTTATGTATGATTATGAAGGTAGTGCGATGTAATGACATGTTTTGAATGGGCAGTATACACAATCAATAATCGCTAACACCCACACGATGGAACTCTGTTTCATCTAAGTACGGTAATTTTCGATGCATGAAATACGGTGTTTTCAAATTTGCTTTCCAGTATGGTATTTATATAAAATTGTTTTTTTTTATCGTCATACCTTGACATAACGTTTTCACTTGAAAAATCCTCCTTAATACATTTTAAGTTTTTTGGGGAATTTGGGAATAAACCACATTTTAGCCTATCACGGTGCTACATCAAGCATTTGCAATCGCTTCGAGTTAAAAATGTTTTTGGTTCTTAACCCCCTTTTTTGTGGAACAGTACAATTACTTTTAATGGAAGTCATCAACTTAAAGTAGCCAATTCTATCTTTAGGAGAAAATAGGTGTTTGAAACTGTATCAAAAAATAAGACTCGCTTTACACGATTTCACATAACACATGTATCCATATAACAGGGCACTGAATGCTTAAGAGTCTGGCAACTTTGCTGTTAGGCTTAATCAACTTAAAAAAGAAAAAAAAAAAAAACATTGTCAAAGCCGGTAAAACTGTTTATTTTCAAACCAACACATGTCAGATGGACCATAATTCCATATTATTTTATATTGGATTAATGTACCACTTTGGTGGTATTCAAGTCATAAGCCAATACATTTGGCTAAGCCTAATGTCGAGTTCTTCACGTTTCTTTTTAACGCGTGATTTCCACTTCAGCCTTGCGTCTAGAGTTATTCCTAAATATTTTGCCTCGTTTGCATACGGAATTTTTATAGAATTATTATATAAAGGTAAATTATGTACCTCTCTATTAGTAAAATTGACATAAGTCGACTTGGTCTTGTTTAGCACGATTCTCCATGTCTTCGTCCACTCAAACAACTTGGCACGTTGGAGTTTTATCGTCGAAGATCCTACCGTTTGGCCTGTGGCAAGAATAGCCGTATCGTCCGCGAACGTGGCTACTACTGTCTTTTCATCCTAAGGTATATCACTTGTGTAAAGTAGGAATAAGTTCAGACCAAGAACGCTTCCTTGTGGCACACTAGCGTGAATTCCGAGTATTTAGACCCATGTCTAACCCGAAACAGCCGGTTTTTAAGGTATGAATTTGCCATTGTATTTTGCATAATTTGTCATAATTTGCCTTAGTTTATACCTCAGGCCCTCGTGCCATACCTTATCGAAGGCTTGTGACACATTAAGAAAAATGCTAAAGCATATTTGCCTTTTTTCGAAGGCGTTTTCACTTTCATTTGTGATCCGATATATCTGATTTATTGTCGAATGCTTAATCCTAAAGTCGAACTGGTGATCCGGAATTAGTCGTCTCTCTTCACTTATACGTTTCAACCGTTTAAGTAAAAAAATTTCGAATACTTTTGAAGTTATCTGCAGGAGCGAAATAGGTCCATACGATTTTTCTCTGGTTTCGGAACCAATATAACTTCGGCGACTTTCCATTGCAGATTATATGCTGGAGCTTTATTATTTTTCGACTTTGTTATTAATTGCCGAAGCTCACTCAGTGATACGTATTTTATTTTATAATTGTCAGGCCCCGTGCTAGCATCGTGATCTTCAACCTTTGAACGGTTGGAAAGTTTCTTCCAAGTGTTCAGCAAATAAGTTTGCTTTCTCTATGTCTCCTTTTGCCCATTCGCTGTTGGCTTTTCGTATTTCCGGAGAGTGCATTATCGGTTTCTTGGTAGACTTCATGGCCTTCCACACCAACCTTCTTCAAAAATGATCTCATATTCCTTACGTACAATTTCTTTATTGACAGTGTTCCGCTTCAACCAGAGTATTAGTATTAGAAGTGTAAACAGTCCGGCTTTAGAACGAGAATTGTGTTAAATACCGTGAAACACTATTTATCGTATGCCTACACCAGACGAGCAAGTAGATTTTCTCAACACTCACATAAACACCCTCCTTAACTCCCACGTTTCAATCAAAACAAGAAAGGTCATTAATGTATCACAACCCTGGTTCTCAGCAGAATTACAACAACTCATAGATCAACGTGATCGGGCCTATCAGAATTAGAAACAATTTCGGATTAAGATACTCCATAATTTCTAAAAATCTCTTAGGAACAAGTTCGTAAAAAGGACCGTAAATGGTAGTAAATTTCGTTTCTTTTCCCCTCTTTAAGGTCGTATAAATTAAACAATTTTTATTAGTTTTATTTAAAAAAAATTTTTTTATTCAACCTTCATCTCTTAAAGCTAACTTAGAACTGACTAACAATCAAAATTATACCTAGCTCGAAGCGTTCCCAGGTATGCTGCAGTTGCATGGTCAGCAGCGGATGTTCGTCGATGTCTCAGGTGTCGTATGAAATTTGCTGTTGCTCGTGGAAATGATAACACGAGTTGCTCTCATGGCTTAGGTTTGTTGATCGTGTGAAAAATTACACGCACGCTTTGCATGTTGAGTCTATGTGGCGTTGACTGTTTGCATAATGAATCTTTGTGGCGTTAACTTCTCCGCCCTTTAAATCGAGCGTGCTCGTGAGATGATATTGGCGACACGAGTTGAGGAATGTCTTTGATACCAATCGTGACGGATGCTGGGTTATTGATGTTTGGAACTGCTTCGATCTTTGTAATATGGTTTTTACTATTTACTTTTTAACATGAGAATGTGATGACGGCCAGGATGATTATTAAAAATATGATATTCACCGAGAGGTTTGGTTTGTGTTTGGTTTGGAGTAATTCTATATCTTCTGTACGGTTGAGATGAAGATCTTTAACAACTTCGATCGACAAAAATTCTTCTATTTTATTTGGTTCGTATGATGATTGCAGTATTGCCGGTAAGGGTTGATATTCTGTAGTTTCCCTTGCCACGATTATCTTTTCGTTAATTAAAATAGTGGTGTTGAAATGTTTAATGATGAAAGTACCTTGGAGCCTTAAGGTTTCGTTGTTGATTAGGATTGAACCGTTGAATTGGTTTAACAGCAGGACACCAGTTGATATTTCCTCTACTTCTGGGATGTGTTCGTTGATAGTGATTGTACAATTTGCTTTACGACTTCTTACTAGGTTTGGGATACACGACGAGTTGCTTATATTAACTAGATTATTATCATACAAATGGATAAGCTGTTGTATGTTCTTCATGTATTTGAAATGCCATAAATGTTACTCTTACATTCTAAGATTGACTCATAATCTATCTTGTTTATAATTTTCTTATTTTAACCGGTTTCAATAATGAAACATTACAAATTTCTTGATTTACTGTTGGAAAACTTAATATGTATATAAGGTTCTTAACATTTGAAGCTATTTTAATTTCGGCGAACTCTAGCGCCTCATCTATATTTAGGTGTGGGAAATTTTCAGTTTTTAATAACGTCTCTGCTATGTTTATTTCTATTGTTGAAAGTATAAATAAATTTACTACAATTACCTTTGCCCAATGTATGGCGTATGCTACATTTATTAACTCTTCTTTTATAATGTCTAACTTATATTTAACTTTCATGATTACATCTGTTTAATTTTCTTCTTTTTCCTTAACTATTTTTAGTATATTATTTGTTACTTAAGTTAGTTCGTTTATCTTATCTACTGACATTTTGTTAATAATAACTTATTTGTTATTTTTAATATATTATTTAATTTATCGACAATAATTTCGTGGTGGTCCGGGTTTCCCGCGATCCATTTCCACGCACTGCCTATGAAATCTAGCGATCTTTTGAATCTTTGATTAATTTTGAGTCTGGATATATAGGTCTTTATTTGTGAGATTTTGAAGGAAAGGATGGGTTCAAGGAATGGTTTTCTTAGATGGATGATGCTATTAATGCTTCCAAGTTCTTTACAGCTTTCTCGTAGACTTCTATCTCAATAACATGAACGATCTTGAATGATCCTGCTTGCACTTTTGCTCGACCCGTATTGATTTTGATTAATTTTGAGTTGGTGTACTCCAAAATTTGATGCTCAGCTGTAGCAGTGCCCTGTTAAAAAGTTAACTTCTGATAAGATTTTTATGAATTGTTCTACCTGATTGTGTTTTTATATTAGAGTTTTGATCATGAGCTACTATTTCCTTTTTGTATCTCGGGTTTAATTTATTTCCTATTCTTTTATTATTTTTTACATAAATAACATCACCTATTGAGTAGGTTTTTAAGGGACTTTTCCCTTTGTTATGGGACTCTAGATCAGCTTGGTGTTTTGTCTGTAATTTATCTGCGTTTGCTTGTCTTACTCGTTCGAGTTCCTGAGGTTTATTTAGTAATTCTCTACCGAGAAATAAGTCTATTGGTTTTTTATTTGTTACTGAATGAAGTGATCTATTGTATTCGTAAATGCATTTATCTAATAGCTCCGAAAAGGAGAAATGCGTGTTTTCTGTTTTCAGGCAACGAATTAGCTCGGAAAGGGTCAAATGAAATCTTTCGACTTGCCCATTTACAGAGATAGAATAGGGGGGTGCTTTACAAACAATTACATTGAACATATTCTTTAGCGTGAAAGTAATGGGACTTGCGCTTAAGGCTCTTTCGTTATCCATAACTATAGTTTGGGGAACACCAAATGCTAAAATTAACCCTCGAAGGGGCTCTTTAATATCTTCTGCGGACCTTGATTTTACAAATTTAGGCAAGGCGTATTTTGAAAACTTGTCTATTGCGGTTAGAAAGATTTGTTTGTAAGTGAAATATATATCGATGTGGATTATTTGACCGGGGTACTCTGGAATAGGGGTTGGCTGCAATTCGGGTTTGTTCGGATGTCTGTCGTATTTGTGTTCTTTACAAATTATACAGACTTTGGTGAATTTTTTCAGTTTTTTGTTTCATGCGAGGGAAGAAATACTTTTGTAAAATTTTAACTTTGTTTTCTTGAGCATTGCGGTGAGCTCGATTATGCTCTTTTATTATTTCTGTTTCTTGTAAGTTGTCGTCAGTAAGATCAGTGACTAGTTTTCTAGCAAACGTGTACTTCCTAAAATGTGTGGGATAGATTTCTTGTATTAGTCCAAGAATTCGTTCCTCGGTTTTAACGGCATTAGTGACAGATGGGTTTAGATATTTTTTTAGAATGCTAACTAACTTTTCTTGATTATATTCCGGTTCTATTATATTATGTACGTTAAATGTGGGGAAAACAATTTGGAATTCATAACACGGGGTTTCTCCAGTGAAAAGGATAATTTGATTTTTAAACATATTGAGGGGGACATCAACAATTTGGATAAGGTCTTGACCCGAACTCTGGTGAGGGAATTTATTTTATCTATTTGTCTGGTTCTAGGTGGCCTTGACAATGCGTCGGCAACAACGTTGGCTCGTCCAGGCTTGTATTCTATATTGTAGTTGAATTCTTCTACGTTTTAATATGTTGTTCGTATTCCTGTTGCTTAGTGCATAAGTCAATGGTTGATGATCAGTAAATATTTTGAGCTTGGTTGGACCGTAAAGGTAATTCCTTAGAGATTTTAATGCCCAAATTATAGACAGCATTTCCTTCTCATTAGCGGCGTAGTGTTATTCTGCCTTACTCTACTCTACTCTTATCTTGCGACAGTACGGCTCCTATCGCGTAGTCTGGCGCATCGGTTGTTAAATGAAACTCCTTGTTGAAGGCGGGGTAGGTTAAAACGACATCTTCAGAAATAAAGGAATGTTTGGACTTTTTTCTTGACGCTGTTTTTAAAGTACGGCCACCTTCTCCTCTCAGAAGTGTTGTAAGTGGTTTCGCCAACTTGGAATAATCTTTAATAAATCTGCGGTAGAATCCCGACAAACCAAGAAACGAACGCAAATCCTTTAAAGTTCTTGGGTAAGGAAATTTGCTTATGGCTTTCACTTTAGATGAATTCGCCTTTATGCCATCTGAGGATACTATAAATCCTAAGAATTCTACTTCTGACTTCAATAATTCACATTTGTCTAACTGCACGCGTAGGTAAGCCTGCTCAAGAGTCTTGAAGATTTTGTCTAAGTTTTGGAAATGAGTCGTTACGTCTTTGCTGAAGACTATGACATCGTCGATATATTCGTAGCAGAAGTTCCCGATGTGCTCTCGTAATATATCGTCTAAGGCTCTTTGAAAAATGGCTGGAGCATTTTTCAGACCGAAGGTAAGCCTAACAAACTCATACGTTCCGTTATTAACAGAGAATGACGTCTTTTCAATATCATTCTCGTGAAAAGGGGTTTTGTGAAATCCGCTTTTGAGGCCGATCACCGAAAAGAATTTATTTTTTCCTAACTGAGCTAGTACCTGATTTGTGTTGGGAATGGGGTAGCGGTCAGAAACCGTTATGGAATTTAACTTCCTGTAGTCAATGACCATGCGAAATCTCTTTTCGCTGAAAGCGTCTGCCTTTTTTGGCACTATCCATACTGGAGTATGTAGGGGGATCGTGAAGATCGAATGATTCCATCATTTAGCAATGTTGTCATCTACCAACATGTAATTTTCCTTTGCGAAAATAACAGCTGATAGTTCCTTGAGATATCCCAGGATTGCATGAAAAGATTTTAATGACGGAAGGAGGAAAAATTTAATGACGTTCTTCAAACCAAAGAGATTAATTAGATTAGAAATTGCGTAATTTCTATGTTTCCACAAATGGAGTTGGCGAGGAAATTCTTTTGGTTAGGGATAGGGTTTTTTACAAGGTTTGGTTACACGTAGTTCTTATTAGATCCGGTATCCACTAAGAATTTGAAAATTTTATAATCACTCGTCCTACACTCGAAATAGGGTAGAAATCTAAAAAATTAACATCCACAAAATTGGCTTGAGCAACTTCTTCGTTCGCAGCTTTTTCATAGGGGTTTAATGAATAACTGTTGATCGGTCTTTATATGATCGATTATGGCTGAGGTCATGTTGTTATACTTGTCAATTTCGTCTTGTGGATCTGATTGCGGTGGACCCTCTAAGCTTTCCACATTATAATTTCTCTGTAATTTATTTGGTACCGGGTGCTGTTGTGATGGCACATTTGTACGCTTTATTGCAATTGGAAAGTTTTTCCCTTGTGGCCTATTGACATAGTTTACGTTGTTTGTCCTGATGGTTGTTGTTTCCATTGGTTCGCCTCTTGAGAGCGGTCTTGGTGCCAATTTAGTGGGCACTTGCTGGATTTCGATAGGGTAGGGATTAGGTTGTTGTTGAGTTGAACGAAAATTGGATTGAAATTGGGTTGGATAGTTACATTCTCGGAATTGATTGTTCTGCGACCGTACTTGTTGCTGTGGGTATGTTTGGGGAAGATGTGCTACATGTGAACAAAATTGCTGACTTTTGCGAGGAGGGACTGGTGGAACCGATGTTGGTTTTTTCATGTGATCGGTTTGCGTCATGTGTTATTGCCTTGTCCGAAATCGTCATTTGGTACTCAAGCGTTCCCAAATCACGACACTCTGCATAAGGGAGTGTCAGGCACTCTGCTATACAGCCCCAGTCAAGCGGAGTATTATACGATTCTAGAATCGCATCCGCGTTACTCGTAATTTTATTTCTAATTATGTTCAAAATACCGAAGTATTTTGGCGTTCCCTTGAGATGTTCATATATCCCTAAAATCCTCTCCGGAAAACTTCCCTAGACTTCGTACTACGTCTGGTATTATATCTAAGCTTGCCAAATCGTCTCTATATCTAGAATCAATTGTCTGGTCTATAACTCTAGGGAAGGGGGTATTAGGACTAGTTATCGACTTAATAATTTCTACACTTTGTTCTCTTAAAACTTTGCTAACGATGCCTGTAATCAGAATTTCAAGCGCTGGAGAAGCTTTCACTACTTGGGTTGAATTAGAGGTTTGTGTGGTTTCCGTGGGAGTAGTTGCGTTTAAAATAGAAGGTCGTAAAACTGGGTTTGACATTTTGGAGAGGATTTGGATTAAAGGTTCACTTGGAAAAATTTATTTAGATCGCTAGTAAAAAGAAAAATTTATAACGAAATTTTGCTATTTGGTATTCAAAAGGATTTCAAAAAATTTCACTTGGGTATTTATAAATCAACTCTAGTATAGTGTAATCTTAACGTATATATTTTAACAAATTTATAGATCTCTGTGTTACTACTAAATTTCCTTAATTTCAAAGATTTGTTTTGCTAAGTTTTGTATATTCTTTACTTTAAATTTTTAGTCAATAATTTTTTTATTTTAAATTTGCAATATTATATGATTTGTTTTACTTAACACTCTTAACTTATATTGTATGATTTTTTATTAGTAATATTTTAAAATAAATATCTTAAACAATCTTACATTAGGGTGATAATCTTGCGGAACATCTTTTTCCAACGCTGGCGAAGGGGCTACTTCCTTTTCACCACTGGTTACTGAGGGGCCTTTCTCCACACTCCCTCGTTGGCAGCAGAATCTACAGATGCTGCTTTGCTTGGGGACCCAGGAATATTTTTTTCACTATACACTGCACTGAATTAACTTCTTTCGCGATGAGCTATTGAGGTCGATTTATGCGAGTTCAAGTGTTCTACGCGACGAGCTTCTTGAGGTCGATTTAGGCGGAGAGTATAAGTACACGAACTACCTACTAAACGTACTTTATGCAGCGTATAATTATAACCTGGGCCCCACGTTGGGCCAATTGAACTACTTTTTATTAGTTTTACAATATTTAAAAAAAATTAATTTTTATTCAACCTTCATATCTTAAAGCTAACTTAGAACTGACTAACAATCAAAATAATACCTAGCTCGAAGTGTTCCAAGGTATTCTGCAGTTACATGGTCAGCAGCGGATGTTTGTCGATGTCTCAGATGTCGTATGAAATTTTCTGTTGCTCGTGGGAATGATAACACGAGTTGCTCACATGGCTTAAGTTTGTTGATCGTGTGAAAAATTACACGCATGCTTTGCATGATGAATCTACGTGGCGTTGACTTATATGAACAAAGTTATCACGCTTACAGTACTGTACACTCCATAGATATACCTTTTGAGTTCATCGGGTTTAATAACTTGGATATTCTTGAAATTTTTCTCTCCATTAAATCGAATGCAGTTAGTGCTGATAAAACCCGTCTAACTTTTGTTAAAGCCACTCTTCCTTTATCATGCACCTTATGAATACAGTTATAGTTACAAATTCCCCAAAATTGGATTATCGATGATTTCAGGCCTATAACAATTCTGCCTTTTCTCTCAAAAGTTTGTGAACGTCTTATGCAAAAACAACTAAGTGTGTATCTATACGGATAACGCTTGTAAGATCAATTTCAATCTGGCTTTCGTCAAAAGCATAATTGTACTACCGTTCTAACTAGAGATTTAGAGGACACAACATCAAAGTTAGATGCAGAAAATGTCACCTTTTTGATCCTTTTTCCAAAGCCTTCGACACGGTCAACCATACAGTACTCTGCAAAAAAACTACGCGCTTCATTCAACATTTCTCGGTTTGCAAAACACTACACTCATCGATACACTTTAATGCTGACGACGTTCAAATCCACCAGAGTTGTCCTCTTGGTTTAATTGAAAATTGCGCCCGAAATATAAACCAGGACCTTGAGCTGGTCGGTTAAGTCAGTTTAACTCTAAATCCATGTAAAAGCAAATGCTTGGTGATTTCCAAAAAGGTTTTGGGCCTGTTGTACTTCTCCTCTATCTATTTAGGCAACGTACCTTTGAAGATGGTGTATTCAGCTAAAAATTTATATGTCGTGTTCAACAGAACTTTGACGTGGAACGATAACAAAAATTCCACTGTCGGTAAGACCTATGATATTCGCCGAACTTAATTTATAGCGTTAAAAATGAGAATAATACCTGCAAAATCTTTACCCATTCCTGTACTCACACACGGATGTGAAATCTTTGGAAATTGTAACTTTGTTACCAAGAGAAAGCTCAAAGTCGCTTTTAATAGTATTATTCGATATTTGTACACCTTGCTTAAGTATGACCACGTTTCATATTTGTCTAAAAATCTTCTTGGGATGACTTTCGAAAATTTCATTATGTTTCCTACATTAAAATATGTATATAATATCTTAAGAACACGTCAACCATTGTACCTTTATGAAAAATTCCAGTTTCCGACATTAACTAGATCAGTTTGTTTAATACTTTCTCGTTTTTCTTATTTAACGTTTGAAATACAATTTTTCATGGCTGCTATTCGACTATGGAATTCACTATCGCTTTTTTGAGAGAAATCAGTGACATCGAAAAATTTAAAAAAGAATTGCAACTTTTCCTAACTCGCTAGTTCTGGTTTTCTGTCTGGTCTTTCGTTTTTTTTTTTTCATTTTTTTTTTTCCTTTTCTTCTCCCATTTCCTTCCTTATATTTTAAACTTTTGAACTGTTAAATATGGTATGTATCTTTTTTTCTTCTTTTTCATATACAAGTATATAAATGTATTTACAATTATATTTTAGATTTATACGTATGCTATTTATTTTATTTTATTATATTTTTTGTTACCTTTATTTAATACTCTCACAACCTTGTATAAGCCTTACAATTCATAAGATTACTTCGTTTCTTAAGTGTAAGCTCAAAATATGAAAAAAAAAACTTAAACTGAATTTTATAGCATAGGTATCGCGGATTAAAGGTATTGCAAATTTTTTTATGACTTTCTATAACTTAAAATTTTAAACGCATTTATCTTAAAACTGCGTTTTTTTAAGTTGGCTGTATTCATAGCTTTAACAATTTTCAACCAATTCACTTTAAATTTTATCCAGATCCTTAGAAATACATTGTCTAAGTAGGTAGATAGAATTTTTTATACGGCATAGTTAATTTGTTATTAACAAATTTCTGGCGATTTTGCAAGTTTGACTTTGAAAGTGCGTCAATATATAAAAAAAAACTACGTATTTCTGTAGCTGTTATGTAAAATAAAAAAAAAATTAGTGACTCATCAAAATTTAAAATTTACAAAAGCTGTTGGTACGGCCGTAAACCCTTCCAAAAAAGAGAGAAGTCAAATAAATTATTCCATAAAAATTACGTTTTAAAGTCAATCATATGTACAATAAGCTTCTACCATTGTAAACTGGATTTATTTTATATTTTACTTGAAAAAAAAAATCACAAAATGCCTATTTTTACGACCTCTAGTGTGGTCTAACTCCTTCAATCGCTGATGTTTATATGAGATAATAAAAAACAAAAAATATTCGATTCAAATAATGGAACCAAAGAACGACAAAAAAAAATTTAAAAGCCCGCATTCTTACACTTTTGCTCCACTCATTCAAATACAAAATTTTTGGTCGCCAGAACTATCCAAGTGCTCTCACATAAAACTTGATCAATATTTTTATAACCAGAAGACCCATAAAGTAGAATTTCATAATCTGTTATTGTTAACAGCGTCATCTACATATAAACGAAGAACAGAAACTTATCCAATGGAAGATCTTTCACTATGATATCGAAGGCTTGGGAAATGTGAAATGTGAAATATGGATAGTTAAATATATAGTTCAGAAGGCTGTCGAAAGATGGCAGGAAGGATAAATACCACAGTCGAACAAAAGTAAAATCAGTTGTAAAGCTGAATTTTAAAAGTGAACGTTTTCGTTTGGGCTTTTATCTGTGATCCGGAGAAGGAAAGTGATGTAACACCATTTCCCCTAATTTTTTTCAGAAACATAATTTTGCTTCTCGTTTTCATTTAAGAATCAAAATTTCTCTCCTGGATTTTATGTCGAAATGTATAAACATCAAATAGTATTGTGTGTCAAACTAGATTTCTGTTTTCGTGCAGTCGGCTATTTTTGAGCAATATATTATCCTTAATTGAACACATAATTCGCAAGCAATTATTATAGGTATATGAAAAAAAAGAAGATAATAATTTAAAAGTTTTAAGGGTTAACTTTGAAATTAGATCGGAGTACACAAAAAAAAAGCTTTTAACTATCCAAACGAAAACGCCATTAGAGTAGTAATAAAATCGTTAAGGTAAAAGATTAAATATGGTAAAATAAAGTGGTTGATGGAAGTAATAATAATTCGTTTAAATTGGATTAAATACTGTGGGTAAATTGTTGTTGGATTTTGATTAGATATTTTTTACAATAGTGTCAGAAGTAGGATAGGATCTATTGTATGTAAAAAAAAATAATAGTGTTTCAGTGTTTAAGTTGTCATTGATCGAGAACTATTGCGTTGATCCTAGTCTAACTCAAATCCCAGTTGAACGAAACCTCAGCGCCTGTGGAGAAAAAAGTGACTTGACTTTGGTGAGGAACAACAACAGATGATTATTGGCAATGACATAGCTACGATGATGCAACTCTCCCTGTTGAAAATGGCTGAAAAGCAGAACAATTTGGCTGTTTTTTTGCTCGCTTGGATTTTTCTTCTAAAAATTTTCACTCGCACATAATTCACAACATCTTTTTCAGGACGGTAGCTCCCAGACATTGTACTTCATATTTTCCGAATGCCGACAGCACGCGGATTGGCACCGAGCTCTCAAAAGGTCCCCCGTCTAAGTACTTGCCGCATCCAGCGCTGCTTTATTTCGGTGATGCTTTCAGCGTGTCGAGGCCGTGAGCTTCATAATCATGAATGAGATAATTTTCTGATTCATGATCCTTAATTAATCATTTTAAAGTATGATTACTTTGCGGTGTCATGATTTGACCATATATGAAGTAAACATGGCAATTAATAACACATTTTTCAAATGGGCCTTAAGCGAACCAAATGACAGATTGCCTCTGGAACTCTCAAAATTTCTGTTCTCGCCTCCATAGCGACCTAAAAATTGTATTTTATGTTGGCAAATTGCCACAATTTGATCTTTTCAATTTCCGGCATTCAGTGAACTTAAAACAAACAAATACTTTAACAGATTTCATCCAATTTTTTTTTTTTTTCTTATTCTTTTTTGTTTTAACGACCGAACTAGATAATGCTAGTGCAATTCAAATTTCTGGTTTCTTCAATATTAAATGCAACACAATAACCTACTTGAACGAAAAAGTAGATTGTACTGTCAAATTGGTATTGTAAAATGTTTGTGTGGGTACAAATGATAGAACATTTTCCTTTTCAATGCAATCGTCTCGAAAAACTTCGTCATTCGTCGTTCCGTTGAAATGACACATTCTATCCAAATTCTCCTCAATCCCCACGTTAGATCCGGTAGAAAACGTCGTTAATGCGGGTTGTATAGACCTTTTCAATCCTGTTTCAATTTTGGTGATTTGCCTTTCTTACTCTAAGGATTATATATTGTAACATAGTATAGCCACACCAAATCTCCTTGGTTGAAGCCGGAAGATTTCGCTTTGATGTGGTACATTGTCTTCATGCGATTTCTCGCTAGCTTCAACTTTTCTCGGATATGTTCATACAATTTGTGAATTCGTCATGTATTTTATGAATTATTTGGCTAACTTTGGACTGTTGCACGTCTAGCTGCATACGAGATGTTGTTCCATTTGCACTTTCTCATTTTCTCTTCAGCAAACCATCTTGCACATAAATTGAGTCCCACTGTGTGTAGTATGTAGTGTGTGTAGCTCCGGTTTGATACCTGCTGATGTTCCTTCCAGGCATCCGTCCTTACTTTTTCCACTGATATAATGTGACTCAGATATTTTCTAGGTTCAACTTCAAATAAGCATTCTGCTTATAAGCATTTCTGCTCATCCAAAACAAGTGTTTGAGAGTTTGCTAAGTGCTTATTTGAAGCTGAACCCAGAAAAGTATACCTTGTTCCATCCGGCGGTAAAACATCTGGGTCACATTATCTCAGCGGAAGGAGAGTAAGGACGGATCCTGGCAAAATCTTAGCCGTGAAAAGTTGGCCTGTTTCAAAAGATAAACACCAACCTGGAAGCTTCTTGGGACATGCCACCTACTACAGAAGGTTCGTAAAGGATTTTGCTGGTATAGGTAACGAAGCATTTCCATAAATATCTCTATTGACAAAAGTTAATTCTCGGGAACTAATTAAGTAATGGCTACTTCAATTTAAGAACCCGGAAGGCCAAGTTGCAAGATGGATCGAGCAGTTTCAGAGCTATGATTTGAATGCGCAACACCGCAAGGGAAACTCTAATACTGATACTCGTCTTGTGTAGAGTTCAATGTGAACATTGCAATCCGAATGATCAGAACGGAGCCAACAGGGTTTAAGTACAGATTACATACATTTCCACCAACAGGCCTCCCAATATTGGCTGGTAGGAACATGAAGAAAGACCTTTCTGGCAGCAGGTATCAAACCGGAGCCAAATTCTAAAGGCATACTATACTGGGCACAGTGGGACTCGCTTTGTGTGCAAAGTAGTTTGCTGAAGAGAAAATAGGAAAGTGCATATGGAACAACATCTCATATGCAGCTGGTCTTGCCAAGCTCCAGAGTCAGTTAAGTACTCCACGGAATACATGATGGAATATTAGGAGGCCGTTTGAGAATAAAGAAGACGTTGGATAGGGTAATGGAACGTTTCAATTGACTAAGCGCTAAGCAATATGTCGAGAATTGGTGCAAAAATAACATAAGGCTACCAAGGGTATAAAAGTAAAGCCAGAGGAACTAATGCAACAACACAATGTCGAAGTACCATTCGAACGAATAGCCATCGATATCGCTGGCCCTTTCAGTAAGTGGTTGGAAGTGTTTGCTATCCAAAATCAAGATTCAAAAACCGTAACAGAAGAGATATTAAGCAACTGGATGGGTAGATCTGGGGTCCCAATGGAGCTACACTCCCATCAAAGACAAAAATTTGAATCAAAAGTCTTTCAATAAGTTTGTCAATATCTGGGAACAAAGAAGACAAAGCCACTACACCCTCAATCTGACGGAATTTTCGAGCGATTCAATTGGACCTTGAATGAGCGTATTTCTTAGGTAGTTTGTAACTGCCAGCGGGACAGTGATCGACACATATGCCTCTTAATAATGGCCTTTCTAAGCGCGCTCTATAGCTCAACAGGACACACACTATCTGAGATCTTATTTGGTCAAACAGTTCGGTTGATAAACGAAACAAAATTCGGATCCCCACCTCGAAGCCCAAGAAGGTGAACGACTACGCGGATGAATTGAGGAGCAGGATTCGTAAATTGCATAAAAATGTCCAAAAAAGATGAAGCTAGCGGGCAACCGCATGAAAACCACTCAAACATGCTCGAAATTATGTGTACACATTGGCATGTGCTTATCGGCTTTAATACTTTTGCAATCCTTTAAACAGCGCTTAAATACACTGTAAGTAAATTATCAAGACTTGTTAAAGTAAGGGGTAATTCATCGTGGGCTTTGATTTTTAATAGAATATTTTTGACAGATCTGTATTACGAAAATCAGCGTTCTGTGAGAAATGTTTTTCGTGCGATTCGAGAAACTTACGGTGCGCATAATCGATCTACTGAAACCACTATTGCCAATATCATTCGCAAATTTGAGTCCCAGTTTACATTAGTGGATGATACTTGAACGGTTAGACCTCATTCAGCACGTAGTGAAGAGACTATAGCAGCCGTAGCTGTGAGTGTACGCGAAGACCGTGACGAATCGATTCATAGTCGGTCTTAGCAGCTTATCTTGGCGTATTTTACATGAGGATCTCAGCCTAAAAGCGTACAAAATTTAACTTTCACAAAAATTGATGCCTGGCGATTTGAATTTGCGTAATATGTTATTTTCAGTGAATGGGCTTTGGAAAAACTCAATGAAAATCTGGTGTTTTACCGTGAATTTTTTTTCAGTGGTCAAGCAAATTTCTGGCTTAATGGATACGTTAATAAACAAAATCGTCCTATTTGTGCTGATTAGCAACCCGAACAGTACCAAAGGCTACCATTACATCCATTAAAAACAGCGGTATGGTGTGGTTTATGGGCTGGTGGAATCATTAGTCCATATTTCTTCAAAAATGAGGTAAATCATAAACTTACAGTCAATGGTAACCGTTATCGTGCCATGTTAACATATATATAGCATATAGTGCTTGCTGAAATTCAAGCACATGGTCTCGGTGAGCTCTAGTTTCAACAAGACGGCGCAACGAGCCATAGAGCGCGTGAAACAATAGACTTGTTGAAAAATCATTTTGGTGAGCACTTAATTTTACGTTTTACTACAGTAAATTGGCCGCCTAGATCGTGCAATAAATATCACACCTTTGGACTATTTTCTATGAGGATATGTAAAGTCTCAGGTCTTCAGGAATAAGCCAGCTACGATTGACGCTTTGGAAGCCAACATTACTCGTGTTATCCGCGAGATACCAGTTTCTATGCTGTAACGAGTCGCCCAAAGTTGGACCTTCCGAATTTACCACCTCAGACGTAGTCGTGGCCAACATTTACCTTATATAATTCAAAAGTAAATGCCATGAATTGTTCTTTTAACCGATAATAAAATATTTGAGTTCACTTTCAAATTTATGTGTTCTATTTGTCAAACCTCACTATGAATCAGCCTATATTAAGTTATTTCATTTAAAAGATATTTTTTGCGTGATGCAACATACTGCCCATTTTAAAAGCGCTTGCTTTCAAAACTTTATCTTTCCAGTGGTAATGGACACAACTTGGTTATGGTCCTTTTGTAGACACCGGTTGCAGTCTTCACGCGTACATTGTCATCATCTCCTTAGGAAATTTCGATGATTTTTCCCACTGGCCATTTCAGTGGTGGTGTATTTTCTTCCTTCATGAGAACTAAGTCGTTTATGTTGATGTTTATATTACTTGCAATGAATTTCATTGCTTGCGAGATTGAAGTCATGTGTCCATCTCCTCCAGAAATCCACTGTATTATTGATAACGTTTGAGGATTGTTATGTTTGATTTTTCTATGCAAGGCTTTGCAATACTGGTAAGTGGTGTCCCAACCAAAAAATGACTAGGCGTGAAAGCTGTTATATCGTTATATATATCATATCAGCCACAATTTAGCAGCAGACCGTCAACATCTCTTCAAATTAAAGCACCGCTTGACCAAAGATTCACCGAAGATAGTGTTTGATAACCTTTAAAGCTGCCTCCAAAGAGCCTCCGAAGTGGGAAGAACGTGGGGGAATGAATTTTCATTCAATTCCATCTTAAAGGCATTCCTCGCGAACGATGTCATTGTGTTGCTCTGACATGAATAGTGTGCGAAATTCTCTAAACTCCCGATTAGCTCCAGTGAAATAAGTGGCATTGTCCGAGTATATTTTAGAGCACTTACCCTTCCGTGCGATGAAATGTTTCAGCGCTAAAATAAAAGACGATGTTGATAGGTCGGATACTAACTCCAGGTGATCGGCTTTAGTGGTGAAGCAAACAGAAATTGCCAGGTACATCTTGTATAGTACTCGTCCTCGGATGCGTGGTGAGACATAGTGTTCCGCAGTAGTCCAACCCTGTGATACTAAATGGATGAGATGGTGTCACTCTGTGTGCAGGAAGGTTTTCTTTTACTTGTTGCCTTAGAATTGGTTTATTAAGAAAACAGGTTATACAGTGGTGAGTTATTTGGCGAATTGGTCCTTCCGTGTTCAAAATCCAGGAGCGTTGTCTTAGAATGTTTTGCAAAGTTTGTAGAGCTGCATGCTGGTTTTTAAAATGATGGTATCGAATTAGAGTGGTGATAAATGGGTGCGATTTTGGAAGCAACAATGGGTGAATGGCATCGTATAGCAGTAACGAATTTGCAGTTCGTCCTCCGACTCAAACAAGTCCATCTCGGATGAATGTTGACAATTGTTGAATATTGGATTTCAGGATCCGTTGTTTCTAAATAATGCTGATTTCCTCGCGGAACATTATTTACTGAATTGTGAGCAGCATAGAAAGAGTTTGGTCAAATTCGGATGATGTTATTAGATTGACAATCTTGGGCTTTTGTATGAAAATACAATTGTTTATATACCTGCGAATGTAGCAAAATACTCGAATTAATTCGGTTGTAATAACTGTTGTAAGATTTGCATTCAAGTATGAGATCGGTGTTTAGATGTATGAG
Organism: Volucella inanis; assembly: GCA_907269105.1. Lineage (NCBI taxonomy): Eukaryota > Metazoa > Arthropoda > Insecta > Diptera > Syrphidae > Volucella > Volucella inanis. The sequence goes on along the minus strand of OU026156.1, from coordinate 130,804,972 downwards.
AAGAACGACATGTTGTTTCCGTTGTTCAGGAATCTCTTCAATGTTGTATTTATTCTGGGTTTTTAGTTAATGGTTTTCTTGAAGAAAGAGAAAGTTCGGACCCTGAAACCAGAAATTATTACCTATAAATTTGTTGGGAAACACTCCCCAAGAAACTAATTCCGCAGGATTATCCGAGGTTAATACATGATTCCATGTGAAGTTGGTATAGAATAGAATCTTTACAACCCTGTTGCTAACAAAGGTTATCCATCAACATGGTTCAGATGCTATTCAGGCCAAAACAATAGTAGAATCCATCGAACAGAAAATTGTATTGCCTCGTGTCGATAAATTTCACCAAAAGTACCGCAGCGCAAATTTCCAGCCTGGGAAAAGTTGGCACAAACTAGATATGATGCCACTTCTCAGCCTTCACAATAAAGTGATTCATTAAACCTGGTCGTACACTTGAGAGACTTGCTAAACTTGTATACGTTTGTATGCTTTAATGCTAGCAATTAAAGGATTCAATAAAGCTGAATCGCTTTGATGATTTCATTTTCCAATAAAATAATGAACGCCTCCTTATCTTCCTCTGGAATATCTTCTATGAAAGTGAGTTCATTCGATGCCCATTTGCAAAGTTGAAAGCCGCCACTCAAAAGTAAATAGTTGTATCAATCTTTATTCGAATAACTTCACTCAGATCATTTCCATCAGACATCAAATTATGCAGGAATTTTCCAATTTTCCAATTCTTGGTCGTAGAAACGCGACTTTGATGGTGCGATGTGAAGTTTAATTACGCAGAGGTATACCTTGAACTCACTGTACGATGATGTAATGCATATATAGGCTTGTTGGTAGGCTCTAGTGCTATCTTGTCCAATTCCATTGACGTCCTACTGCGTTTTAGCTTGATTTGCTGTGCGATATGTTCAGTGAAAAAATTCAATTGGGAGCATGAATCCAGAAGTGTTAGAGTTGCGATGTGATTTAGCTTCTATAATTTTTAGCATTTTTCAGCGTATCTCCATAAATGTGCAAGGATCCGCCCAGGGTTGAAAGTCGATATCGTCACTGTTGAGTAAAAATGTGAAATTTAAGTTCTGGGTGAACTTGTTGAGTGTCTTTTAATCCTGATTGGTTGCAATTTCATCTTTCGGTTTGACCTGGGACTCATTATCAAATTTGATAAGATCAAGTGCAATAGGAAACCGTCCGAAATCTACTCAGGCATGATTATTAAGTTCAGTGCCCTAAGATTGACGTTAATCATGGAACGAATTGTTTCAACATTTGGTTTGGACAATGATTCAAGCTGGAAAACTTCTTGAATGTGTGCTTGAAACAAATACCTTTTGTTATCGAATCTGGCTTTCAGAATTTCCAAGGCAGTGTCATAATTTTGGCTGGTGCATTCCAACGACTCGATGACTCTTGCGGCATCTCCATGGATGCAGGATCGTAGATATTGGAACTTTTCGATGTTTATGAGTTCCTTGTTGTGGTAGATTAGAGAGTTAAACATGTTCGAGAAGTTTATCCATTTGGTGTAAGATGCGGAAAATGATGGAAGCAACTATTTTTTGGTAGAGGGGTGTGCGAATTGTTGCTATTAGGTGCAATTGTGCAATTTGCCAAATTAAGTGCGGTTACAGAATCCAGCCGCTCAAGTATGTCTGATCGTAGGGTGCAATAAGTTTCTTAAAATGTGTCTCTCTTACCACTGATTGCCTCTTTCACGTCAAGGCATTAGATCTGCAATTGCACTTTCTTAAAGTTAGCGTTTTGAGTGTCAACCATTTCCAATTTTGTTTCAAATTGAAACAAACGTTGATATCGCAATGTCTTTAATTCAGATGCACTCGAATCTCCCGTTTTATTGTCATATGCCATTTTTTTCAATATTTTAATAATGTTTACTAAAAAATGTGAATTTTATTTATGTTGTTTCTAAATTTGCGTTAATTATTAATTTTAATCAGGTTCGGAGAACAAAATGATTCGTCTATCCTGTTAGACGATGGATACTTGCAATAAACAATAAAAAAATCTCCGGCTTGCTAATTAAAAAGAAAGAAGATTCTAACAAATAAATGTGTTGTCCTATGACAACTGAAAGTGGACTGTGTAATTTTTCGTTACTTCTTCCCTTTTAACTTGCTTGTCGTAGATCAATAATATCGCTTCTCGGGAGTGCAAAATTCAATTTTACTTTTCGGTCGCAAGTACCTCGCAACTCTCGTCGATGGCAACTCCCGCTATTTGGGACCGAGCACTCACTGCAAGGTGAATTAAAATTGATTCGTTGGCACTTGTATGCATTACTTATGCGAAATGATACTGTGTTACGATGGTAGATCGATGTGCTGTGCAAAATTGGAATTGCAATAGAATTGCCAATTTGATGTTTTTCCTGCGCTAGGTTGGAAAAGTAAATTTCTTCTGAAGAAAAATTAAAGAAATGTTATATTAAGTTATTTTATTTAAAAAAATTTTTAGTGCAGCAACAGCGTCCTTAATTGAACATGGCCTGAGAATTGAACTCTTTAAACTTCTTTACTCTATCGAAACCTCCATTACATGCATTCAAGAAACTAGGCTTAATAAGAAACATAAATCATTCACTGGCTCCTATTATATCCTTTGTGACGACATAGGTAGGAGTGTTGCCTGACTTATCAAAAACTACGTTACATTATATCCCAGTGGTCATCCCTGATATAAGCTTTCTTATTAAGTTTCTCTCGATCAAAATCAAAGCATCCGGATTTAAAACGAATATACTCCTTCGTTAAATTTATATCCAATGCAGCAGCACACAACATAAAATCCTCGAGGAACTAGCAAAACTAAAACTTAAGGCGGACGCCTATGACGGTTGTATAATCGGGGAAGACCTAAATGCTAGACATACAAACTGAGGGGATTCTAAAAATAATCAGAATGGTTAACACGTGGAGACGTTGTTAGCTTCTGTAGCTTCCACTATAACAAACATCTTTGCACAAGTCCCCTCCTTCACGAGATCTTCGTTTCCTTTTAGTCACATCAAATTGAATCAATACTCTCTGCTCCAACTACACACTAGAGACCCTCCTATCATTCTGAGATCATTTCCCTCTCGCCTAAGTCTAAACGTAATAGACCTAGAGATCATAGTTGCCGATGTGGCTCACGTCATATCCTTTAAGAACACCCATTGGCCTAGCTTCAGAAGAGACGTAAGTACCAAACTAGCGCAGTTCAGTTAATGAGATCGACTTGCAAATAAACAATTTTAACACACAATAAGAGCACATACGTCAATTTCTCCAGTTTAATTCAAAAAATATTCTCTCCTCCCAGACAATATAAAAGCCCTCTTCAGAGCTAAGTCAAATTGGCAGCAGGAATTGAAAAAAATCTACCATATATCATACAACAGAATTAGGGCAGAATATAGGTCTCTCTCAAACAGAATTTCACTCCTTAAACGAATCATTCAGGGCACAGTGAGGATTTGGCTGAACAACTAATTCACCTCTCGTCTATCAAAAATCAATACAGGCAGTCAAACACACAGATTTTTGTAAAATAAAAATAGATTCGGCTACAACGAAGTTATATAGTGGTTAATAATGTTCAGTTCGAGGCAGAGAAAATTTCGGCCTTCCAAGATTACTATGCGAAATTTTATAAAGAAATAACTCCTAGCTACAAGCCGTGCCGAACAATTGAAGTAAAGATAATATCGCAACAAGCCAGAATGTCAATACCACAGCTTATATTCACGTTCAATTCAACCGAATCGTCACTCTCATATATTTTCACTTCACCTGTGGACGTCTCTGAAATAATAAATGGAATGAACAGTAAGAATTTAAGAAATCGGCTGGTTTAGACAGAATCCCCAATTTTGTAATTAAAACACTATCAACATTCTCACAGTAGTATACAACAATTGCATTAATAATGGATATTTTCCAAAAGTATGGAAATGCGATAAGCTAATCCCTCAGTTAAAAAGCCTAATAATTTCGACGTTGATGATTTTAGACTGATTTTGCTGCTACTTTCCAATACAGGAAAGTTTTTTTAAAGATTAATTTTAGAAAAACTTGACGGATACGTCGAAACAACTGGAATTTATACCAGACCTTCAGTTTGGCTTCAAGAAGGAACACTCGACAGAGCATGCTCTTCTAAAAGTGCAGAGTGATGTTACAAGAAACCTCAGGGATAAAAAGTCCACCTTAGCATGCTCTTTAGATGTGGAGAAAGCATTTTATAGTGTCTGGATTGACGGTTTTATTTGCAAGTTACTTCAATTCGACTACTCCCTGCATATTCATCACGGAGTTTCCGACAGGTCGTTCTTCGTTCAAATTCAAGCAACTAAATTTGAGACAGCTCTTATGGCAAAAGGTGTGGCTCAAGGCTCAATCCTAGGGCCTCGGTTATTCAACTTGTTTCTTTATGACTTTTCACAAACTCTCTTTTCCGAAAATACTTTACACTCACAAGCTATTCTATTTGCAGACGACACCCTAGCTAATGCCAGTGCGAATTACCCATTGAATGCTCCCAGGCACTTAATAAAACAATATGTGCTGGTTATAAAGTACTATTGGGGCATCAAAATGTTTAAAAAAAATTCGGAACGCATCTATTTCAGAAATACTAGCGGCAAAGACAAAGAGGGTGCGATCAGAGAAAGTGAAAATGAAACTCTATCTTTAGACAATCATCAGCTTTCAAAAATAGCATTAAGTATCTCGGAATAAATTTCAACAACCGTTTCAATTTTAAAAAATATCCTCATCTGACTTTGCTTACATGCATATGCTATTACTGAAGCATAATTATCTCAACAAAAAAGTCAAACTTTTATTCTACAAAACTAAGATAAGACCGATCTTAACATTTGCGTTCCCAGTTTGGTTCACGATATCTCCGACCAAGGCCAAAAAATTGCAACTACTAGAGAGAAGAATCTTGCGCACCTGTATTAACAAAAATTTCAAAACATATAATAAACGTTTCTTGAATACATAACTATATATATATTTCTAAAGAATTTAATTTCACTCCGTTGATCAAATACTCAGTTTCTTTGATCAAAATCTTTAAATAAATTGAAATAGAATTACAACGGTATAATTAAAAACATTTTAACTTCACAAATAAATACAGATTTGAACAGCTCATCTATCTATCTATCACTGTTTTTACATGCTTTTACTTGTTTTTACCTAATGTTCTATGGTGAATTATTATCGTAAGTTCGTCCTTCTGCTGAGTACAGAGGCTTCTAGCGTTTCGATACTCAATTTTGACGGTCATTATTAATTTAGAAGAAAAATTTTTTAATCCGTGAACTTGCAGAAGATGAACGCACAAGGAAAAATGAAATAAAACTCACTGTCACTTTTAAAGGGAGTTTTATTTTCGTGCGCCTCCGCAAACAAGTTTACAATAAATTTTTTTTTTTGCGAATTCTGTGTCTAAATGTCAACGGAGCACCCCTAGTGGCTGAGACGACCTTCAACATAAAGGTGGCAACGATTATATTTAGCATGAACAGTGCTCCTGTGACCAACAAAGAAAGAAGACTGCAAGGAGAGGACCTCAAGACGAACGGGATCGAAGTTGCCGTGATTGGGAAAACGGCGAGTGTTGCATGTTTTGTACCTATTGAATATGATTTGGGGTAGGTTTAGTCCGCGGTATATCATGCACATGACAACGAGATAAAAAGGCTCCAAGCACTTCAGAGATTTCAGAAGCAGGTGTAGAGGATTTAAATTATAATTAGAGCAGAAGAAACAGAAACGTTCCAAAACTTGATGGAGGCTAGGTTAGCACAATGATGAGGCAAATTCAGGAGTTGCAGCTTTAAGTATCTCGAAATATTCAGGGCTTTAGTGAACGTGCACAATATCCAGAACAGTTACTGGGAAATAAGAGGCCATTAACTGCTAGTTCTACCGAAGAAAAATCAGGTTCAACTTTAGTAACGGCAATTGGAGAGTTAAGCCGAATACTGACATCCCGTAGTGACCAGGGCCGCAGACTGCACAATCTACCAGAGCTTGATGGAAAGCCGGAAGACTGGCCGCTGTTTAAAAAAAGTTTTTCGATGACAACAGAAGAATACCAATGCAAAGAACGACAAAACATGATGCAACTTTAGAATGCCCTAAAAGAAGATGCAAGAGATATCGTGGAACGCCTCCTCATTCACAGTAACAAAGGTTCAACGTACATTATTATTACCACCTTATATGATTGTTTCAGCAGACCAGAACCTCTATTCCGAAGTTAAATTCAAAACGTGCGGAAATTTCCAGCTATACCAGAGGATAAGATCGACCAACTTGTGTCATTTGCAACCAAAGTTTGTCATCATATTTAGAAGCTGCTGGATGCGTTCACCATTTATGCAACCAACAGTCATGGACGAATTACTTTCAAAATTTCCAGTACAAAAAAGGATGGATTGGGGCAGACATGCAGTAAACATTACCGACTGACTGCAAGAAGTGACAGCTATGTTAAATTTGGCATGTCTGAATTCTAACGAGCTGCCACGTTCTTTAATTAAAAGGGACAAAGATTTTGGTCAAATATACCATGTCAGCAAGTTAGAAGGATCGGTAAAAGGCGGCCGGTGTAGGGCATGCTTTTGTGAACATGAAATTCTGAAGACTAAGCGGTTTCTGGAAATAGGCACGAGTCAAAGGTGGCGAGCGGTCGCACAACAAATAGTTTTGTTTTAATTGCTTAAGAAATGGACACCGAAATAACACTTGTTCGCAACAACATCGATGCGATTCGAGGGGCTGATCAAAGAAGATCCATAAGCTTCGGCACGAGTCAAAGTCTAATAGATCGCTTGGGGTTGAAAGGCATTAATGCAAATTTGACACTTCAATGGTTCGGAAATAATAACGTGGCAGAATGTTTTAGCCGTGTTTACCGTTTTATTTCAGGGATCGATCAAGCTTAGCAGTAAAACATTCTCTCTCAGAAATGTCAGAACCGTAAATATATATCAAAGACTACCCAGTCACACATTAGATATAAGCAAATTACACTTTAAATTTCAACGGCGATAAGTACCTAGGTTTTAGTTACAAATTTGCCATTTCGGACTTACTTATCAGACTTGATAACCCTCATTTAGAGGTAGCACAAGGAGTTGCATTCACTGGAAGGAAAGGACCAACCGTTGTTCTCACCAAACTTGGTTGGGTAGTATATGGGGCGGGAAACAGTCGCTCAACAGAACAACTTGTATTTTACGCACGTTTGTTCGGCGACTAAGAAATATCTAGAGCAAGTAGTTGGTGATTACATTACTTATGAGAATTAAGGCGTACAAGAGACTGCAAAACAATTTGAGTCACTGGATGATGTCCGAGCGAAGAAACTACTGGTAGAAACAACCAAGCGAATAGGAACGTAGTTTGAAACAGGGTTACTATGGAAGCGTGACGACATTATTATATTATAACGAATACTGTCGTATTATGGCGGAATATGAAAAGAAAGGATATTCGAAAACTTAGCTAAAGTCTTTAGCACAGGACTACGAATTTGGTATTTGCCTCATTTTGGGGGAGGGAAATTACGCTTAGTCTTTGACGCAGCTGCAGAAACTTGGCAGTACATCGTTGAATTCAGTCTTACCCGGACCCGACCAATACTATGACTTACTCACAGTCCTTATGAAGTTCAGGCAAAAACCAATAGGTGTGTGCGAGAACATCGTGGAAATATTCCATCAGGTGAAAGTGCTTCAAGAGGACCAGGACGCACAGTGCTTCTTGTAGAAAGCAAGAGAGAGTGACACAATACGAGAAATAGTTGTGATCGTGATGACATTTGGAGCAACCTGTTAACCCTGTTCGGCACAATCTGTGATGGTTCATACTGCCTTGGATTTTAAAGCTCAGCACCCAGCAGCTGTAAGCGCAATATAAGAAAACCATTATGTTTATGATTAATTTCCTTTTAAGACGAAAGCGAAGCGATTAAAATCTCCAAAGTGATATCTTGGGTGCATAAACAAGGTGGATTTGAATTAAAGAGAACGAGGGCAAGCCTATAACATCGATTTTAAACCTTGACAGAGGTGAAATAGTGCCATTTCAAAAGGTGCTAGGTATGCATTGGAATACCGAGTGCGGTGTTCTTCAGTTCGTTATGGCGTTCGGAACAGTAGATCCCCAGCTTCTAAGCACTAAAATAAGACCTATAAAGCGGGAAGTACTTAGCATAACTATGTCCGTGTTTGACGCTTTTGGACTTGCAGCCGAAGACTTACTGACTTCAAAGTTCATGCTGCAGATGATTTGGCATAAAAACGTTGAGTGAGACCAAAGCATTGCTAATGAAGCGTATGAGCTTTGGGTGAAATGGATACGGAACTTTAAAAAAAGTGGAAGCGACAAGTGTACCCCGATGTTAAAGCGTTTCATTCTTAGAAGGCCCGGTTGAGTTTCATGTGTTTGCCGATGCAAGGGAAACAGCGTACGCTGCTATGGGCTATTTCAGCATACCAGAACAAACGAGTGTATTTCGTATAGCGTTTGTGGCTGGGAAGACAAAGTGTGCTCCTCTTAAATTAACGACGGTCCCCTGACTGGAGTTACAATCAGCCGTGTTAGCAACGCGTCTTTGCACCTTAATATTAAAAAAACAAAATATAAAACAAAGCAGAGTTGTTGTTTAGAATAATCATTAATTACTATTTATGCACTCACCCTGATGTTAACAACGTCCGCAACAACTTTGCTTAAATGTCAATTTAATGTAAAATGTTAAATTATGAATTGCAATAAAACTACTCACTTTTTATAACGTTGGCAAGAAGGAAGGAATCTTTTATTGATCTAAGCGATCTCAATTTAAAAACTACACATAACAACACAGTTATATGTACATATCTAAAATACTATAAGTTTCAAGTTTACATATGATCCATTCAAACCGTAGTAGTGAATCGATCTATAAATTCAAAATAAAGCAATTATTTAATAATTAATAATTAATTTGAACCTAACCGTTTTCTCGCGTCGATAAATTTAATTTAGTGTTTAATACATCGTTTGAAAAAAAAATAATAAAAATAAATAAAAATAATTAATTGGAAATTAAAGTTACTGTATTCTACGTAATTTTTTTCGTTTGGGGGAAGTTCCTGAGACCGTTTTTTTTCCAGCATACGGCTTTCATAACCGTTGGCACCAACAGCAGCACTAACGGTACAAACACTGCTACATAACTCATAAGCACCGCTTCGTGGGTCCGTTTTCCAGTCAACGGTGTATATATGCATATACGTTGATACCAAACGCAACAATAACCGTGCAAATACCGCTGTGTGGGACCGTTGAATTTTAATCTGCTATATGCAAATAAAGTATAAAGTAAGTACAATAGAAAATCAGACTAATTTTCTTACCTCGATTGAAATTATTTTTTTTTTGTGGCAAAATGAAGAAATTGAAAAAAAAAATCTTCGCCCAAAAGACAAAAGTTTTACAAATTTTGGGATACGCTGGGAAGCACAGCAACATTCGAAGCAGCAATAGAAACGCATTCAGGATCAATGCGTTACCAGTAATTAAATTACCTACATTTTCTGGAAATTAAGAAGATTGGAGATCATTTCATGACCTTTTTGAGTCTCTTATATATAATAACACATCCCTTTCTGAGATTCAAAAGCTGCATTTTCTAAAATTGAATGTCGCAGACGAGGCTGATAGATTAATACAGCATTTAGGAATGACTCAAGGAAATTATGAAAAGGCATGGTTGGTTCTAACTTCACGGTATGACACACGCGCATGCTGGGAAGTGCACAGTTGAAGATTTTCTTATCAACCATCTATTCAACAAGAATCTGCTACAAATTTGAAGACCGTTTTAGATACATCAACGGAATGCGGGCATTCACTTCATAATCTTGGGCTTGTCGAGCAATGGGATACAATTCTCATTTACTGTATGCTGCAAAAACTTCCTGTAATAACGCAACAGTTATGGGAAGAAAAGTTAGTAGTAAAGAAGTCTTCACCTACTTACCAGGAGTTTTCAGAGTTTCTTGAAGCTAGATTTAGGGCTCTGGAAATTATATGTAGTCGAGCAACAAGGGAAGAAAGGAAGTAACCATGGGAGTTTAGAAGCAAGGGTCAGCTGTTTTCACATTAGGCCAAAACAAAAGGAGCAGTTTCGGTGTAATGTCTGCAACAAAAATCCACATTCCCTTCGTTCATGAAATCGTTTTCTTAATATGGATGTAGGTTTGCGAAAAACACAATATATCAACTTTTCAAGTCAACACATACCTACGCCTACTACACATTCATACTAAATCTCCACTCTCAACATATACATAGAGTTCTTTCACCCATCTGGTCGCGTTCAAGAATCCACACCCATTTGCTCAGGACTGAACACTTTTCATACTTCCAATGATAACATCACTCAGGTACTCTTAACCACGGCACTAAGGCCACGTCGGGAATGTATCACACTTTGAGAGCCTTGATAGATCATGGTTCGGAAGCCATATTTATAACAGAATCTGAGGTACAACTTCTACGATTGAAAAGTCATCCAACGTTGGTTGAGGTGTCAGGGCTGGGGTTGGTCAGCAGCGGTTTTGGTCTCTAAACTCTGCTTTTCAGACTAACACTCGCGCTTACACATATAAATCGCTGACTAGGCTTCTCCCGGCCAACAAGCTGACTTTCCAGCCAAAGAAACACATAAAAGACCTGGTATTGGCAGATCCCGCCTTTGATAAGCCGGCCCGAGTGGATATACTCCTAGGTAGTGATGTTTATACGGAATTCATTCTTCCAGAAATTTTCCGAGGTGAGGAGTCTACATTGCCTATAGCCCAAAAGACGCAACTCGGTTGGATATTAGTAGGCAAGATTCCAATGAATCATCCAATATCTAAGCCTAGAAGAGCAACTAAAGAAATTTTGGGAAATTGAAGAGACGCTATTCAAAACTATGGGGTTATCAAGAGAAGACAAGTCCTGTGAAATACATTATATGCAAAACACTTAGAGATTACCCGATGGGCGTTACGAGGTATCGCTTCCATTTAAGGAGAGAAAACAACCTGATCTTGGACCCTCGAAAGTAGAGGCCTTGCGTAGGTTTCTTTAGTTGGAAAGAAGGTTTGAGCAGAACCCCACACTACACAACCAATACAATAGATGTATTGTATGAATGAATACTTACTTCTCAATCAAATGAAAGGAGTTGATGTTGACAACGACGAAGTCCTTAAACCACCTTTTCACTATCTCGTATTCCACCATGCAGTTTTTAAAGATTCCAGCTCCACCACTAAGCTCCGAGTTGTCTTCGATGCTGCTGCAAAGACCTTGGATGGGACATCATTAAACCAGCATCGTCACAGTGAACCTAAGGTACAAAAGAATATCATTGATATAATTATGAGGTGGAGAAAAATGGTTCAACAAGAGATGTATGTGGATGACCATATAACTGAGGCTAGTTCTATAAAAAAAGCCTTGCGTAAACGGGATGAAATACAAGGTTTGCTTTCCTCAGCAGGCTTTATCTTGAGAAAATGGACGAGCAATTCTGATGCTATTCTCCATCACATACCGTCAGTCAGCGACAAGTCGATTTTTCACTACCGTTTGATTCGCCCGAGCACATAAAGGCTTTAGTTGTTATGTGGTTCCCATCAGAAGACTCATTCTTGTTTCAGATCGTTTTTTGCGACACAACTGAGGTGACGAAAAGGACCAGCCTTTCAACGACTGCGAGATTGTATAACCCATTGGGATGGATCTCACCCTGCATTATAAAGGCCAAAATGATGATGCAGCAATTGTGGTTCCGAGGATTAGTTTGGGACAGTCTAATTCCGCCAGAACTTCAGAAAGATTGGTCTATTTTCCGCAGAGAGCTTCCATGACTTGAAAGGATACGTATTCTAAGATGGATTTACACACACGACACACAGAAAAACCTGGAAGCATATGGATTTAGTGATGCGTCTCAGCGAGTTTTGGACTCTAAAGGTAAGATCCACGTACATCTGCTTCTATCCAAAACTAAAGTTGCACCTTTAAAAACGGTGAGTATGCCGCGGATAACATTCGTCAGCAATCGGGTAGCAGAAATCCAGAAGCTAATAAAGGATGATATCTGGAAACACGTCCCAACTTAATTAAACCCAGCTGATTTGACATCACGTGGAGTTCTACCATCAGCTCTGGCAGAAAACAAACTTTGGTGGAACGGTCCAGATTTCCCACACAATACCTTTAATTTTCATTCTTCTCAGCTCACTGAACTAAAAACCGAAATAGAAAAACGATCAATTCATGCGCACTGTACACTTAGAGAAGCAAGTACAATAAGTTTACTATTGTATTTACTATTCGATTTTGATGAGAGCCTATCGCTCTTTGCAATAGATTTATATTTAATAGTAGACAGGTATGCAAATATAGAAACTATGATGTACTTTCACCATTATACTCTGCTACTCAGCTATTACTGCGTGATGGCACACTTGGGCACCAAATACTGGATATTGATAGGCAGTTTACCAGCTCCTAGAGTATGCAGTTCACTACCATTTTCACACGCCGGAGCTGATTACGCGGGTTCAATTGACGTCCAAGCTTGGAAAGGACGGGGGTCCAAGGTATTTAAGGGTTACTGTGCAATATTTATTTGCCTTGCTACCAAGGCTATGCATATAGAGCTGGTAAGTGATCTAACGACTCAAGCATTTATAGCAGCATTTAGAAGGTTCACGGCTCGAAGAGGTATTAGCGTACAACTCTTTAACAACTGCGGAACCAACTTCATAGGAGCGGACAAAGAGTTAAGAGAATTGCTGAATGCGGCTCAAACTGATTGGAACGAAGTCGCTGAAATACTTTAAAGGGATGACACAAAATGGAATTTTATTCCTCTGACTTCTCCCCACTTTGGAGGGTCAGGAGGCAGGAGTGAAATCCATCAAATCTCATTCGAGGCGAATTGTTGGTACGGAGGTATTCACATTTGAAGACTCAACACGTTTCTTGCTCAAATGGAAGCGTGTCTTCATTCGAGGCCACTCTGCCGACTTCACAGCATTGACACCTGGACACTTCCTTATAAGCGAGCCACTAAACAATGTACCTCACCCGGACCTGACTAATGCTAAACTTGGCTATCTCAATAGATGGCAAAGGATTCAAGGTCTCTACCAAACATTTACACTTAAACCCCGCGAATCGTTTCCGAATACCATATTCTATGCACTTTTTTAAATCAATATATCTTAAAATTACAATATTATAAATTATAAATACATAAATTTACATAAAACAGTCCACTAAAATTTTTAAAAATATACACAACACTTAACAAAACAATCATACATACATACAACCTGAACATGATGATATGATGATACATGGTCTACATGGTCTACATACGCACAACTCAAATATAGGTCGTATATGGAATCTCTGCACAAATCAAATCTGGGTCATTCATATACCCAAAGCACATACACACACGCACACATACCAAACTCTACACAAATCAAATCAAAACGAATAACCAATTAATTATATTATATCACTCACTTGGAATATTCATTGACAAACTTCACAATTTACTCCTATGCAAAATACAAATTAAACCCGACTGAAACACCGCATACTCCAAATACTGTAATTCCATTGAAAGTATTGAGTCATAGGAGTGATGGGGACTACCGATGTTTGTCTTTGTTTGTGCTGTCGTCGTCGGTCATTATGATTGTCATTTTCGTTAAGTTATTCATATTTTATCAAGTTCTGTTTCTTTATATATTCTGAGCTAAATACCAGAGATGTCCAGCAAGTCAGAGTAGTAGAAGTACAAAGCGCCTGTATGTTAGCGAAATTAGATGTTGGTGAATCTAGATCCACCGAGGTCGGGGTGTTTTTACTTGTTTTACACCTAATATTCTATGGTGAATTATTATTATATGTGCGTCCTCCTGCTGAGTACGGAGGTCTCTACCGTTTTGACACTCAATTTCTACGGCCATTATTAATTTAAAAGAAAACTTTTTTTTGAATTCGAGAGTTTGCAGAAGGAGGACGCATAAGCAAAAATGAAATAAAACTCAACTTAAAAAGGCAGTTTTATTTTCGTGCGCCTCCGCAAAGGAGTTCACAACAATCACCTTTCAGCTTACATACAGAGAGCTAAGACATACGAGTACAAGTATAATTTTTACAAAAATTCTCGTAGCAACCGAAAACAGGGATTAAAATCATCTAACTAAATATATAAATAAGTACCTGAACACAATAACAAATGAAAATAAGATCTTATCGAGCATATTTATTGATAGATAAAACTTACTTGATTTCTAAATATAAGCGTATACACAATCGTTTAAATAACGTCAGTGAAATCTAAATGTACTGTTTGGAGAACTACTAGAACTTCTAATGTTTGTATTTATCGCAGTATTTAAGACAATAAGGAAAGGAAATTGCATCTTCTAATTTATAAAAAATTAACAGGTGAGGTTTGGTTTTCAATATGCTTTTTTGACATATCACGAGTGGCTTTTATCAAACTGTTTCATTACTTTTCTTCAATATCGTTTGGCAAATCATCACGAAAAGACTCACAGCACAACAGCGTCTTTAAATTGTTCAATTGTATTACGAAAGTCAGAGTTTTGTGAGAAATGTTTTCGTGCAATTCGAGGAATTTACGGTGCGCATGATCGACCTACTGAAACCACTATTGCCAATACCAATCGCAAAATTGAGTCCCCATTTACATGGTCGCTATTCGACCGGTTAGACCACATCCAGGACGTAGTGAAGAGACTATAGCAGATGTAGCTGAGAGTGTACGTGAAAACCGTGACGAATCGATTCGTCGTCGTTCTCAACAGCTTGGCTTGGCGTATTTTACGTGAAAACCTCAGCCTAAAAGCCTAAAAAATTCAACTTGTGCAAGAATTGAAGCCAGACGACTTGAATTTGCGTCATATTTTCAGTGAATGGGCTCTAGAAAAACTCAATGAAAATCCGGTGTTTTATCGTGAAATTTTGTTCAGTGATGAAGCCCATTTCTGGCTCAATGTATACGTTAATAAACAAAATTGCCATATTTGGACTGACGAGCAACCCGAAGGGTACCATTACATCTATTAAAAACAACGTTATGGTGTGGTTTATGGGCTGGTGGAATCATTGGTCCATATTTCTTCAAAAATGAGGCAAATCAGAATGTTGCCGTCAATGGTACCGTTATCGCGCCATGTTAACGGACTGTGTGCCTGCTGGAAATCAAGCACTTGGT
The DNA here is from genome assembly GCA_907269105.1 of Volucella inanis. NCBI lineage: Eukaryota > Metazoa > Arthropoda > Insecta > Diptera > Syrphidae > Volucella > Volucella inanis. The sequence goes on along the minus strand of OU026156.1, from coordinate 130,789,627 downwards.
CTCGTTGAGCTCTGGTTTCAGCAATACGGCGCTACGAGCCACACAGCGCGTGAAACAATGGACTTGTTGAGAAATCATTTTGGTGAGCACTTAATTTCACGTTTTGCTACGGTACACCTTTGGACTATATTCTATGGGGATATTTAAAGTCTCAGGTCTTCAGGAATAAGCCAGCTATGATTGACGCTTTGGGAGCCAACATTACTCGTGTTATCCGTAAGAAGTCAGCCGCTAAACCCGAAGAAGTCGTCCGTAATTAGACCTTCCAACTGTACCACCTCAGACGTAGTCATGACTAACATTTACACAACATCACTAAATGTCATGAATTGTTTTTGTAACCAATAATAAAAGTTTTAAGTTCGGTTTGAAAATTATGTGTTCTGTTTTACATTATAAATCAAACCTCACGATGAATCACCCTATATAGGGTTTTCTAACAACGACTTGACAACTTTTTTTTTTTTAAATAAAAGGCAAACCATTTAAAATATTTCAAAAACTTTATTATTGGCTTGAAGTACATCAAAACACTTATGAATGGAACTCGACTTCGTTCATATGGCCAACGGGGCGCGTTAGCAGCAGTCGTTTTGTTAGACCCAATTTTCAATGACTCGGTCACACATTTCGACCGAAACGGCCGCTATTTCGCGTTCAATGTTGGCTCTGAGCTCTTCCAACGTCGTCGGCGTGTTGGCATAAGCCAATGACCATAAAACAATCGACTGGCCCATGTCTTGGGATAACACGCACACCATACTTACTCTTCAATAAATCGATTAAAGCGTGTGCTGTGTGGCTTATCATCCTGTTGAAACCACATGTCGTCCAAGTCCATATCTTCCAATTCGGGCCAAAAATAATCGGTGATCATGGCGCGATAACGCTGACCATTGACAGTAACGTGACGATCGTTATCGTCGACGAAAAAATATGTCTCAACAATGCTGCCGGCATGCAAACCGCAACAAACAGTTATTGTTTGTGGATGAAGTGGTGATTCATGAAGCACATGTGGGTTTTCACCCGACCAATAACGCATCTTTTGCTTATTGACGAACCCATTGAGCCAAAAATGAGCTTCGTCACTGAAGATTATTTTGCTACTCCGAATATTTGTAGAAAATTTTTATAATTTGCAGACGTTGCTCGTTAGTGTATTTTACCATGATGAAAATGTTGAATAAATTGACAGTGACACTTTGATAATTAGTGAAAGAGTGTGTTCACAAATTAAATTCAAAGTTGTCAAGTCCCTATTAGAAAACCCTATATAATAAAGGCAAGGGAGGCGATCATGATTAAAATTGCCGCGGTCACCACCCTTTCCCGTTTCCAAAAAAAAAGAGGTTACAAGTATACACACACGTTGTATATACATGCGTAAAGCAACAAAAAGAAGGTTCCAACAAAAAAAAATATAATAATATTTATTATTGTCGTGTCGAAACGGTATTTGCATAATATATATATAAAAAAAAATAAAATAAATAAATAAAAAATAAAAAAAAAATCACATCCATTTACTATATACATGTAATACCAAAATAAAACAATAGACTCTAAGCGTGCAAATAGGAAGGCCGAAGAATTTTTTACAGTGTACTTAAGTGTATTTTATTTAGAACAATTTAATGTTGCAATTTCATACATATATTTGCTTTGTGCAGTACATACAGGTATTCATAGTTATTCATAGTGTTCGAATTTGTTATTCATTTATGTGTTCATATGATATCGGTAATATTAAAAATTATGACGCTGTGCATGTTTAGTACCTCGGTGTATTATTTGATCTGATCAGATTTCTTTCTTTTTTTTTTGTTCTAACTAATTCGAGCACCAATTAGGTAGGTTTGGTAATTTAAAATTTAAAGAAGTCATTTGAGGATAGTGAAACATATTTATACCAATCCATAATTATATGCGCATACATATGTACATACGTTATTATTGTACAAAAGGAATTAAAAGAAAAGAAGGTTTTTTTATTTCCTTTTTTTCAGGGGCTGTCATTGAAATGCAGAACTTGGCTGGAGATTAGGTAAGCTGGTAAACAATATCCGCTTATAGGGAAAATCCTAAAAACGGCCACCGGATTTCCAAGTTGGGAGCGAAAAGACCAGCGCTGATTAACACCACAGCGCCCTTTAGGATCGTAAGTTCCGTCCGTTTTATTTTGTTTTGTTTTGATATTGGTCCGTAAGGATTTGTCAGCATGATATGTGTTTTTGTAGTAGTAGGTCCCGCCAAAGAGTGAGGACAAGAACCAGCCCCATCCGGCGAGCATAGCCGTGTCTCGCAATCATGCCACGTTCCTCACTTGGAGACATCCTTTACTTTCCTTTCCCAGTCGAGTCCAAATCCTAGTTTCCGGTCTTCTTCCCAACACCAATACCCTCTATGATCCTCCAGCCCGTTCTGGTATTCTTTTACCTTCCTTACCTGTTCTATATCCCACTTATTATTACAATGAATTTCTAAATTTCAAAAAAAAATTTCTACGGTCAACAAATTTAATTTTAAAATACCTACTTCTGTGACGCTGTCGTTTGACCGATTTTAAAGTAAACAATGCTATACGATTGGTATGCCCATTTCAGAAGTCCTCGTGCCGCTTGACTTGAATTTCCTATAGATAAAAGTAGCACATGGATATTGCAAAAGATATGTTTTTCAAAGCTGCTTCCTGATTTCTTAAGAGAATCACTGGAAAATACATTTTCAATGTTTTTGTACCATTAATTTCATGACTAGATCAACATTTCCAAATTCGTTGCTTAGTTTTTGCATCCAAATACAATATTTCCGAGAAGAAAAAAGTCGATGTAAACACAACGCTGTACCTTTCACAAAGATCCTGTTGCAATGCTAAAATTTGGCGGGATTGTCGTGAATGTCAACGAAATCAAATTATTTTAACGAAAGCAGCATATACAGTACGTAGATGAATATATATCTAATAAGGAAAGATTTCGACACGAAGCAAATAAAAAAAGAGAAGAATTTACTAATGCATACAAAAACAAAGGATTTTACTTTTAGAATTTTTTTTAAGAACATTCAAATAGGCTTTCGAAAGCATGAAGACAACCAAATGAAGCCTTGAATCCGAAATCACAAGGAAAAAAGTAAAGCGTGGATATGATGGTTTTAATATGTGGGGCTAAATGTCAACTTTTAAAATCGGTAATTTAGTCATAGTCGTTAAGATCATAACTAAAGAAGTATATTAAAAAAATTTGCAGGAAAATTTGCTTCCGAGTACACAAAAAAAAGTACGAGAAAGATAATTACTTCCAACAGGACAACGATCCCAAGAATGTCGCACAAATGGTGAAGATGTGGTTGATACATTAAGTCCTTCATCTGCTAGTAACATCACCGCAAAGCCCCGATCTTAACCCAATAGAACGTCTTTGGAATCATTTAGAAAAGATCTTACGAAAATATGTCATTACATCAAAGCCTTATTTTAAGTGGAATGGTAAGAAATAACAAGTAAATATATGTAAAAGTTAACGTATTCCATGACAGACGGGCTTAAAGAAGTCAAAAGGATTAAAGGGTAAAAATATTAGGTAAGTTCTTTTCTGCAAAATTAAGGTATAAACTAACTCTTTCCATTAAGGTAATCAACAATTTAGCTGTGCTCATTTTGCATGCATCGGGACGTTTTTATTTATATATTATTTTTTTCGGAACGAAAATTTAGCGTTTTTGTTTTTGCCTCTAAGGATGTACAAATAAACATTGATGACTTGTAAAGAAAACTCAGTTCTCTTCGACAAAACTAAATTAAATTTGGATATCAACAGTCTTGCTCCACATTGTATGTTGGCTATATGGAATATTTTTTTTTTTTTTTACAAAAAAGCTAATAAAATACCACTCCTTATGTACTCTATACTGTGTGAAAAGAAAACATTCTGGAAATTTTTAGAAAAGCTTCAATGAAAAATACAAACGTTTTCCTAGAAAACTAAAAATGATCAAAAATTTCAGTTTACCATAATAGTTATTAGTATTATTCAATTAATTTTTTTATTTAACACATGTCAAACTAAAAGAACAACAGCGAAATTGAATTTAAAAGATGCCCTTAATTAGCAATACTTTTCATTGATGTCCAGATTCCAAAGTTTGTGCCTAAATGAGAAAAACAAATGATTAACAAATACAAGCTTAAGCTTGATTTTAAAATTATAGTAGTTGCAATCCATTTATATCTTCAAATGAAACATTCAAAATATGATTCGTAGGTACTTTTCTAATTTGATACTATTTCCTTTCTGTGCACTTGAAACAAAAAAGGGGTTTCTTTCCATATACCATATTTATTATTTTTACCTTTTCACCACGTTGACATAAATGTTCCCCAGCTAAAATAGTTTCCCTGTTACTTTTGCTTTTATTATTGGGTCTATAACTTAATGGCTAAAAGTTGGCGTAACTTATACTATTCCATTGTTATTATTCCATTAGAACATACGTTGGAAAGATACTGCCATTGTACGTCATTTCAGTATATGTCATTCATTGGAAGCGTAAACAACAATAATTTTTTTTCACTCAAATATGTCGAACTTTGTGCCTGAAAAAGTGTTTTTGCGGGGAGTTCTTCTTCATTGCTTTAATATGAAGAAAACGGCTGCCGAAAGTTTCCGTATTTTGGTGGAAGCTTAGGTTGAACATGCGCTAGCTGAGCAAACGTACCTTGCTTGGAAGAAGATGAACGTCCTGGGCTGAAAAAAAGTTTGAAGATGAAGAACTGGAAGCATTACTCTATGAAAATTGTTGCCAAACACAAGAAGAGCTCGCAGAATCTTTGGGTGTCACTCAAGCAGCCATTTCAAAAACTTTGAAAGCAGCTGGATATATTTAAAAGCAAGGAAATTGGGTTCCACATGAACTTAACCCGAGAGACGTCGAAAGGCGGTTTTGCATGTCCGAAATGCTGATGGAACGCCACAAAAGGAAGTCAATTTTGCATCGGATTGTTACTGGTGATCAAAAATGGATCCATTACGACAACCCCAAGCGCAAAAAATCATATGTGAAACCCGGCCAACCAGCCAAATCAACGGCAAAGCCGAATATCTATACCGCGAAGGTAATGCTATGTATTTGGTGGGATCAGATGGGTGTGCTGTACTAACTGCTAAAACCGGGTGAAACCATCAATAGACAACGCTACCGAACACAATTAATCCATTTGAAGAGAGCAGTAGCCGAAAAACGCCCGGAATATGCGACCAGACACGAGGCAATAATTTTCCATCATGACAACGCTCGGCCCCACGTTGCTATTCCGGTTAAGTACTATTTGAAAAACAGTGGATGGGAAATCTTACCCCACCCGCTTTATAGCCCAGACCTTGCCCCTTCTGACTACCATTTGTTCCGGTCGATGCAGAACGCCCTCACTGAAATACGGTTCACATAAGAGCAGAATATCAAAAATTGACTTGATTCATTCTTGGCTGCCAAGCCGGCGCAGTTCTTTTGGAATGAGGTCCACAAATTGCCAGAAAGATAAGAAAAAGTCATAGCTTTAGATGGGCAATACTTTGAATAATACTATTGTACATGTTTTTCTTAAATAAACGTTCAAATTTTAAAAAGAAAACCGCAAGAATTAAAATGTATACCCAATTATAGGGTGATTCATCGTGAGGTTTGATTTTCAATAGGTTTTTGACAGATCACGCGTGACTCTTATCAAACTGCATTGTCATTTTTATTCAGTATCGTTTGTCAAGTCATCATGGAAAGACTCACACCACAACAACTTCTCTAAATTGTTCAGCTGTATTACGAAAATCAGCAATCTGTGAGAAATGTTATTCGTGCGGTTCGAGGAACTTACGGTACGCATAATCGACCTACTGACACCACTATTGTCAATACCATTGGCAAATTCGAGTCCCAGCTTACATTAGTGGGTAATACTCGGCGCCTTAGACCACATCCAGCACGTAATGAGTCGACATCTCGTCGTTCACAGCAGCTTGGATTGGCGTATTTTACGTGAGGATCTCGGCCTAAAAGCGTACAAAATTCAACTTGTGCAAGAATTGAAGCCAGGCGACTTGAATTTGCGTCATATTTTTAGTGAATGGGCTCTGGAAAAACTCAATGAAAATCCGGTATTTTATCGTGAAATCTTTTCAGAGATGAAGCACATTTCTGGGTCAATGGAAAGGTTAATAAACAAAATTGCTATATTTGAGGTGATGAGCAAACCGAAGAGTATCAATTACATACCATACCAATTACGTACCACCATGGGCTGGTGGAATCATTGGTCCATATTTCTTCAAAAATGAGGCAAATCAGAATGCTACCGTCAATGATAACCGTTACCGCCATGCTTCCTGAAATTTAAGCACATCGTCTCGGAGAACTCTGTTTTCAATAAGACGGTGCTACGGGGCATACAGCGCGTGAAACAATGGACTTGTTGAGAAATCATTTTGGTGAGCACTTAATTTCACGCTTTGCTACGGTAAATTGGCCGCCTATGTCGTGCGATATCACACCTTTGGACTATATCATTATGGGGATATTTAAAATCTCAGGTCTTCAGGAATAAGCCAGCTACGATTGATGCTTTGAAAGCCAACATTACTCGTGTTATACGTGAAAAACCAGTATAAACCAGATTTATACATTCGACCAATCGACTATGTTCGGCTTCAAATTTAAAAGAAGTTTTTAGAATTCCATTACTAGTTCTTCTTTGGTTACTTTGGAGTTCAAATTGCCCAACTTCCGGGAAAGAAACCAATCGAAAACAGTAATAAACGAATTGACATTGGTTAGATAAATTAAACTAGATGTCAAACTCTAGTAATACATTTGCAAACTTTGGCACAGGCGCATTGAAAGTGAATTAAAAAACATTCTAGATTTCTAGAATCTGTCAGAATGGCCACAATGACAGCAAAAGTAAACGGAAAAATATTTTAGCTGGTGACAATATTATACAAATTGGTGAAAAAGATAATAGAATATATGGAAAGAAACCTCTTTTTTTTAATGAAGTGCACAAAAAGGGGATAGTATCAGAATAAAATTAAAAAAGGACCTAAAGATCATATTTTGAATGTTTCATTTGAAGATATAAATGGATTGCAACTACTTCAATTTTGAAATCAAACTGAAGCTTGTATTGTTAATCATTTGTATCAGCAGTTTTCACGGCACAAACTTTGGATTCTGGACATCAATGAAAGGGATTGTTAATTAAGGGCATTTTTTAAATTCAAATTCCCTGTTGTTCTTTTAGTTAAGAAAAAAAAATGTGTTAAGTAAAAAAATTAATTAAATAAGACTAGTATCTAATAAATATAGTATATTATATCAAATATAATTTGTGAAAGGTACAGCGTTCTGTTTACATCGACTTTTTTCTTCTCGGAAATTTTTGGAAAAAATCGGTCAAACGATAGCGTTATAGAAATAAACATTTTAAAAATATAATCTTTGACCGTAGACAATTTTTTTTTTTTTTTTTTTTTTTTTTTTTTTTTTAAGTTAAAAAATTCATATAAGATAATTACCATTTGTCGTGTAATTCAGATTTTTTTCTCTATTCTGAGATAAATGTGTCACACCTATATTTTTTTAAGAACGAATTGTTAAATTCTCTGTTGTACCAAATAGACTTATGAAGCACAATTTTGTACTTCATATATATTTTGTTTATTATTTTGTTTGTTGCTATGACTAATATTCTAAATTCAATTTCGCAAAAGATTTTTGTAAAGTTATATATTTACAAATAAAAACAATCAAAATAAAAATTAATAATTTAATAATCCAATTTATTCATGAATTGTAATTTATACATATATTCGTAACATTCGTCACTTCCCAAATTTTGACATTGTTGACAATTCACACGCATTCTTGAACATGTTAAGATGGTAGGGGTGATCAGAAGAAAACGGTTTTGATTTTCGAGTAACTGAAAGTTTGCCATCTATGTTTAGTTTGCTAATGGGTTAGGTTCGCAATCTAAATATAATCTGGAATGTTTTTCATCTATCTTATTTCAGCAATGGTTTTGACAATCTCGAACAAAGATTATTGAATTTGCTTATATGAATCAGTACATGACTTCGTGTGTGAATACAAAATTAAGTCATGGAAAGAAAATTGCATTCAGGGATTTTTCATCCGGTTCTTAGAATTTTGCAAGAGCCAAACTGCCAATTAAATGCATATAATTTCATGTATCCTGTCTTCATTATGTAAGCATTTTAATTAATTTTTTTTTAAGTTAAAATCATCGTTTTACGTGTAACAGACCACATGATGATGAAGAGGAAGAAATAGCAAGTATGCCCGGTATTTTTCGAATGGGAATTAATAAGTTAAAAGAACATCTGCAGCCACTTGTGGCAAAGGGATTAACATCAATTCTTCTCTTCGGTGTTATTGATTCAAGTTTGAAAGTAACTACCACCTTTTGTGAATTATTTACAGACTTAATTAAATTTAACAATTTATAGGACGCACATGCAACTTATGCGGATCATAAAACAAATCCAGTAGTTCTTGCTTTACCTAAATTACGTATGTGGTTTCCGGAACTTCTGCTTGCCTGCGACGTATGTCTTTGTCCTTATACTGATCACGGTCATTGTGGAATTATCATTAAAGGGTGCTTAAATAATAAGATGAGTACAGAAAGAATTGCGGAAGTTTCATTAGCCTATGCAAAAGCTGGAGCTCATATTGTAGCGCCATCAGATATGATGGATAACAGAATATCTGCCATAAAAAACATTTTGATATCGAATAATTTGGATAATTCGGTTTCATTATTGTCATATTCTGCTAAATTTGCATCAAATTTCTATGGGCCGTTTAGAGATGCAGCCAAAAGTTCTCCAGCATTTGGTGACCGTCGGTGCTATCAACTGCCTTCTGGGTCGAAAGGTTTGGCAAGAAGAGCTGTTGTAAGTGATAAATAGAACGTACATGCCATTTGTTTAAATCAAATTAAATTCTCTATTTTTTCTGCAATAATAAAAGGATCGAGATGTTGAGGAAGGGGCTGACATGCTTATGGTAAAACCAGGAATGCCATATTTAGATGTTGTAAGGCAAACAAAGGACGCATATCAAAACATTCCGTTGTATGTTTATCAGGTAAAATGTCTATTGTTACTTCAGTTTACATACATACAAGTATTAATAAAATGTCAATTGAGAATAATTGAATTCGCTTATACGTAATGTTCTCAATAATTCGTTAGGTCCGCTTTCATACTTTTTAAATTTAATTTATAAAAACCATTAAATCCGGAGGAGTTATTGCGTTTTCCATCACTTTTACCATGGAACTTAATCGCTCCGGAGAATAGTGGAACATTGTCAAAATTTGTATTGTCAAAAAATATCAAAGCTAGCTTACGAATTCTCTAAGTCATAAGCTAGCTTATAATTTGAAATTGGTGTAATTAATAATTCACCGACTAGCTTATGAATTGAAATTGGTGTAATTCATAATTCTCCGACTAGCGTATGAATTGAAATTGGTGTAATTCATAACTCACCGACTAGCTTATGAATTGAAATTGGTGTAATTCATAATTCGACAACTAGCTTCTGAATTAATTCTTTTTCAAATTACAAGTCCATTGTTAGCTTATGGCTTAAAGTTTGTTTAATTCCTAAACTCGCAACTCTGGCTTACACATATAAATGCATATATATAAACGTATGTGTATCAAACTAGATTTCTGTTTCGTGCAATCGGCTGTGTTTGGCCAATTTATTATCCTTAGCTCATCAAATTTATATATTTGAAGAATAAAAGAAGATAATACTGTCGAAGACGTTTTTAGTGCTATATTAAATATGACGTTTAAAAAAGCTGTGCCTTGAATATGTTCAAAAACACGGACAATTCTGCGATTGTACTAAGGTATAGATGCTGGCGTTTATGAACTCACCAAATATTTTCACATAAAATCCAGAATAAACTTTTCAGTATGGTGTTACCAATTAGCCGGCAGAAAAATGTATTGATTCGAAAATAAATGCGAATGAAACATAGCCATAGCAATATAACATTGGCCGACAGAAGAAAAATTTCCTAAGATTTTTGCAATCTTTCTACTTTTTCATAAGCAATATTTTCGTGGATTCTGGATTGGAATGTATTCTTCTATTTTCCCAAACAAAAAAAACAAAAAAATTTAACTAATGCGTAGAAAACTTTTGACAGCAAATTCAAAAGAAGTTTTTAGTGTTCCATTGGAGTCCGAATTTCCTTATTTCCAAAGAGAAACCAATGGAAAAAGCTCGTAGTAGGCTTCTTATAGCGTTTTCTATTGGCCGACAGAAGCTTTCTATTTGCTTCTCCTGAAACTGTTCCTTTGGCCCTCTTCAAATTTTTTTCTCCAAATTTTTATGTTAAAATGTACTATATTGTGTGTTTATTTTCAAAAAATACAGTACAAATAAAAATGTGGCTTTGTTATTGGAGTACTCACCAATTTCATATTTTTTAATTCAAATCGCTTTTCTGCCATTTTCCCAAACAAAGAAATTGCGAAATAAAGACTTGAAATTTAACCAATTCGTGTTAAATTGACGGAAAATAGTCCAAAATTCGTTTCAGAAGAACTTACCTTAAGTCATTTAGACGTGTCTAGACTTAAATGGTCTTCGTCCTGAACTTGAAGATTTTAAACAAAAAACTACTAATTTCATTAAAACTTCTTTATAAAATTCTTTCTGGAAAAAACAAAAAAAAAAAAAAGAAAATGAAAATGAAAAGAATTTGAAAGAATTTCATACTCCTACAAATTTGACAGTTTTTCATATTTAACCAAAAAAGTACGCGAACGGACCTAGTATCTTCACTTTTGGCTTTTCCTTTGTAATGTTATCATCTTCTTTTTCATAGACTGTACAATGTATTATTGTGCGCCTGCTTTGCAGATATTGAGAGCAGATGAACTTCCCGTCTATGCCGCATCCCGTTTGAATTATGTTGTTTTGGGAGTAACATCTGTATTCAAACCAAAAAGGTATTCGTGACATTCCCAGGCATAGATAAGTTTCAAGAAAACGAAAGTTTACGGGAAATCAACATACATTCGGGCAGTCTACCGCGAATACCAGTAGGTATTGTACGTTCGCTGAAAAATATGAAAAACTAATGACAATAATATTGTGATTGATCCAACTCATGGATATTTTTTATTATTCATTTTATTTCTGTTTTTTCTGCAATTAGCAATTTAGTAATGTGTAAAACTTGTAAAAATATGTGACTTTTAATCACGCATACCCGCGAGGTTTAGGATTCAAAATTGTCATGTGTGGATGAGGTGTTTCATACATCAATTCCAAACCTATGATTGAAAATGCATTTGAAATCAATGGACGTTTAGTGTGATGCGTCTTTTGGGTATCGGAATAAACGGAATTAGTCTTTTGCAGTTTGATGAATTTAGCGAGTAAATTTTACCATCATTTTATATCGCTGGATGTTTCACGAATTTATGAATGGCAGCAGTCAGTTTGTAAATTTATTATAGAAAGCTCTTGAAGAAAAGAGGAATAGACACTAGAAAAAGAAAATTCAGAGACAAGTTTGAAAATTTCGTTAGATGGCACGTGGAAAATATGAGCCCATAATTCACGTTTTGGTGTAGTAACTCTGGCAGCAAACTATTGTAAAAAAATCGTCGATTCGTGTGTAATGTCTACTTACTGTCAGAGTTGTGTCTTTTTGGAAAATAAAACAGTCAGCGATCCTGAAGCTTACGAAGAATGGCCCTCACTACACGAATATGATTGTGACATAAACCATAAAGGATCGGCTTCAAAAGTGGAAGTGCTCGATTAGTAAATATGGGTTGAAATATTCGCGGGATATTGGTGATAGTGATAGTGCCACATACAAAGGATTATTCAATTTGAATCCATTGATATTCCTGTAGAAAACTAGAGTGCTATCTACATGATAAAAAAAAAGGGATAACGATGCCGTAGTTTGATAAAAGCCGATAAGAGCTTAGGAGGAAAAAGTAAAACCACGCTAAAATTAACTGTCAACTTAATTAATAAATTGCTTGATATACGCAGAATAAAAACGAAAGCTAAGATGGATAACTTTGGCACTTTGCTCCAAAACACCTCCACAGTGGTCTCAAAACTATTGGATTATCGTAGCCGATCATCTCGGCTACGCCAGCCCAGCAGGCGCTTTTTGAAAAGGGGGAGGTGAATTATATAGGGCTGGAATAGCAGATTAGCTCTAAGTATGATTCTTATCTATTTATAAGAATGAAATCAATCATTTTATCCTTCAACGCGTTTTTCTCGAAATTATATTTTTCAAATTTGCTGCAGTTGTAACTAGAAGACAAATCTTCTAATCGCTTTAATTTTTTGTTTTGCTTATCTTGTATATGTTTCTCCTCACAATATTGGTGGGTCTAAAATCATCATTTTTTTGGGCAAAATTCCACTTTTTTTTCAAAACTGCCATTTCGTTAATTTTTTTTTTTTTTTTTTTTTTTTTTTTTTTTTTTTTTTTTCTTATTTCAATGGAAGACCTTTTTTTGTGACTTGGAAGATAGCGAATAACTCGTTTTTAAATTTAATTTCTTTGTTTAAAGTTTATACAAATATATCCTCCAAATTTCAAAATGCAGTAGTTTTCTTTTACAAAAAATTCAAAAATCACATATTTTTGGCAGTCACACTAGGTGTACCCTTTCTGGTCTACTAGAAAGCTGATTAAAAAATCATCACAACGAAATTTCTTAAACCTATTCTAACACCCGTGTTGTTTTAAGCAATCAACACCATAAAATTTACAAATAGTTTGTGACAGTCAAAATATCAAAATATTCGTGTTTGCACTATACCATATGTTAAAATTGACATTGCACTAACATTGTCGAAAAGTAAGCTTGAGCTTAATATAAAAAATTACAACGCAGACAAAAGCGCGAATTAACAATTATAATGCGATTTACTTGTAAAAACCGCAACAAATATTGTAGTTATTACAACTCTCAGCAAATGGGCCACCTACATACATATAGAACTAACACATGGGCTGAAAACTCAGTGCCGTTTGCAAAATTCAACTTTATTTATCAATATAGTTGCCTTCGAGGGCGATACACTGATTGAAACGATTTTTCAATCTTTCGATACCAGTTTTGTAGTACGATTTCGGTTTAGCCTCAAAATAGGCTTTCGGCGATTACTTCTTCATCGGTCTTAAATCTCTTTCCGGCGAGCATTTTTTTGAGGTCTGCGAACAGAAAATTGTCGCTAGGGGCCAATTTTGGAGAATAGGGTGGGTGGGGAAGCAATTCGTAGTGCATTGACGGTGCATTGTCTTGATGAAACAGCACTTTCTTTTTCTTCAAATGCGGCCATTTTTCTGCGATTTCGTCCTTCAAACGCTCCAACAACGCAATGTAATAGTCGCTGTTGATAGTCTGCCCCTGTTGGAGATAGTCGATGAAAATTATTCCATGTGTATCCCAAAATACGGATGCAATAACCTTGACCGATGAGTTTTTGGTCGTTTTGGACGAGGTTCGTCGCCTGCTCGCCACTAAGCTGACTGCCGACTTGACTCTGGTGTGAAGTGATGGAGCCAAGTTTCATCCATTGTCAAATACCGACGCAAAAATTCAGCTTTATTGTGGTTGAACAGCTTTAAACACTCCTTCGAATCATCAACACGTTGTTGTTTTTGGTCGACTGTGAGCAAACGCGGCACCCACTTTGAACAGAGCTTTCGCATGTCCAAATATTCGTGTATGATATATCCAACACGCTCTTTTGATATGTTCAGAGCCTCAGCTATCTCGATAAACTTCACTTTGCGGTCATTCGTAATCATTTTGTGGACTTTTTTGATGTTTTCATCCGAAACAGCCTCTTTTGGATATCCACTGCATGCATCATCTTCGATGCTTGTAGGACCACTTTTAAATTTTTCAATCCACTTGCGAATGGTTCGTTCGTCTGGTGCAGAGTCCATATAACACTTATCAAGCCATTTCTTTGCATCGGCTGCATTTTTTCCCATCAAAAAGCAATGATAAATCAACACATATTGCTTTGAATCCATTTTTTTCACAATTACAAAAGTTGCTTCACTCACAACGCTATATCTCGAGAACTAATCGTCCGACAGCTGTCAAATTTGTACACGTATCTTTTGAAGGTTGGTACTAACTATGGATAGTATTGATTTAATTCAAGTGGTACCGTATATTAGAAACGGCACGGACTTTTCAGCCCATGTATTAAATGTTTATTTATCGTAAGAACCTTTTACAAAAATAATGAGCCACTAGTGTCAGAATTACGTGCCTCATAAAATTTTCGGCACCGACAAGAAACTAAATAAGCGAATTATACGAATTGTGCACAGATTTGAGTAAAACTATACTTTTTTTGGACAGAGAAGCGTCCGAATTCGCGTAAAGGAGGTACTTCTGACAACTTGCTTTCATTTGGCGCTATTTTAGGTGGGGTTGAGTGATTGGCCCTAATTTTTTTAAAGATGAAGAACAGGTTATCGTTAATTTTTAAGTAAATTTTTTGAATCAATGTTCGCATCGGTATCCGTTTAATATACAAGAAATGTGAGAAAATGTTAATCAAGTAGGGGTGGGCACAGGCCAGAAGTTTGTATTGAATCATTGTATTGAATTCAATCAAACTAAAATGTAAAATGTGAGTAATTTTTCTTTTGAAATGTGTACACGTTTCACAAATTCACATTTATAATTTCACATAAATTTAATTCTATTTTATTTTATTTAATTCGGAATTGTACCAATAAAGACAAACCTAAGCAGACGAAAGGATCCGTACGTGTACGTACGTTTTCTAATAACGATTTGACAACTTTTTTTTTAAATAAAAGGCAAACCATTTGAGATATTTTAAAAAATTTATTATTGGCTTGATGTACAATCAAAACATTTATGAATGGAACTCGACTTCGTTCATATGACCACCACGGGCACGTTTGCAGCGGTCGTTTTGTTGGACCCAATTTTCAACGACTCGGCCACACATTTCGACCGAAACGGCCGCTATTTCGCGTTCAATGTTGGCTCTGAGAACTTCCAACGTCGTCGGCGTGTTGGCATAAACCAATGACTTTACGTAGCCCCATAGAAAATAGTCAGGTGGCGTTAAATCGCACGAACGAGGCGGCCATTTGACTGACCCATGTCTTGATATAACACGCTCACCATACTTACTCTTCAATAAATCGATTGTAGCGTATGCTGTGTGGCTTGTGGCACCATCCTGTTAAAACCACATGTCGTCCAAGTCCATATCTTCCAATTCGGGCCAAAAGTAGTCGGTGATCATGACGCGATAACGCTGACCATTCACAGTAATGTGACGATCGTTATCGCCGAAGAAAAAATATGGCCCAATAACGCAGCCGGCATGCAAACCGCACTAAACAGTTATTTTTTGTGGATGAAGTGGTGATTCATGAAGCACATGTGGGTTTTTACCCGACCAAAAATGAGCTTCGTCACTGAAGATGATTTTGCGATAAAATTCATCATCTTAGCGCATCTTCTCCAGAACCCAATCGAAGAACGTTTGCAGACGTTGCTCGTTAGTTTACTTTACCATGATGAAAATGTTGAGTTTACTGAATAAATTGACAGTGACAGTTTGATGATTAGTGAAAGATTGCGTTCACAAATTAAATTCAAAGCTGTCAAGTCCCTATTAGAAAACCCTATACAAGCGATTTGTATTCAGCATCCATCATTTTTATTTATTGGAAAGAACACAGCTTATTTGATTATAATTTTCATTTAAAATTCAAAAAAGCGAAAAAAAAAATTATAACCTTGGGGACTTCGTAATTGATTATGGTAAATATTTTCACTAGTTTTTCATAGGTGATAGAAATTAATTTTCACGAATAAATGCACCTTACAAAACACAAAACGAATAAAAACTTGGCTTGATAGACCTTTTCAATATCCTATTATGCACAACTTGTCCATTTCAATTATCTTATGGCATTCTGACATTGGCTTCAGTTTGCTTTCACCTATTATGGTTTAGCTTTAATATTCACAAAATGCTTTTTATAACACATATTTTATGGTTACGTTATAACAGTTATGTTAATTACCCAGATAAATAAGGAATATATGGGAAACAAAAAAGAATTCATACAATTCGCTTACTTTTAGTTTTTTTATTTTATTTTTGTTAACTATTGTTAGGAGTTATTGAACTGAAAACCCTTAAAAACTAAAAATTGTATTAAACGTTACGAAGATGAGTGAATAAATACTGAAATAAGGCGACCAGACATTCTAAAAAAAAAAAAAAACAAAAATAGGAACTCATGAATTTTTTAGAATTATGATATGATGGATGATTTTTTAAGCGTTTGGGTATAAATAAATAACAGGAAAATTGCAAAAGTGTATAAAATTTTCATTTGAGTTTATAAATCAATGGTTGCAAGTTACTATTTAAAGATGATTTTATGGTAATATTTACCACGACTACGTTGTAAGTGATTCACAGGGGGAGTCCAATTTTGAATCACTTTTTCGTCTAAAGTCGCTGGACCAGTTCATCGGTCCAAAAATAGAGATTGGTCCATCGATTCGCATGCTGTGTGGGATGTAGCGCCGTCTTGCTGGAACCACTTGTCGACCAGGTTCAGCTCGTGCTCGGGCGAAATTGACGGTAATGTTGTTCTCACGGTCATGTTTGAAAAAATACAGGCCAATGATTCTGCCGGACAATAAACCGCACCAAACAATGCATTTTTCCGGGTGCATTGGCAGCTCTTGTATTGCCTGAGGTTGTTAATGGACTAAATACGGCAGTTTTGTTTATTAACATACCTATTCAACGAGAAATGGGCTTCGTCGCTGATACAATTTTTGATAAGAAAGCGGATCTTGCACGAGCTGCATTTTGTAAAGTTTCAGATAAAAATCCTTGTCTAAAATCTTGTACGTGGTCGAGTAACACCAACACAATTGCTGCGAACGGCGATGAATGGACAAATCACGGTCTTCTCTAACACTGGCGGATATAGACCTAATAGGGGCAAGTGGCTTGATGTCACTATGGCTTGAATTGCTTACTCAATAGATGGATTATGACGACCTAGATAATAATATTCAGTATATTGTAAGCGTTGCTCGTGTGTAAGTCTTTCCATGATGAAATGGCAATGCTAACTGAGTATGTTTGATTTTGACACATGTCACGAATCACGCGTAAGCTATCAAAAATAGAACACTAAAAAACCAAACAACAATAAAAATCACTTTTTATGCCTTTTTTAATGACTTTTATCATGTCTTTAAAGCTACCAACAAGCGTCTTCGATTTCCGGTTATGCTGAGATCGGTAGAAACCGGGCTTTGATAATATAATCTGCGCCTGCCTTTGAACATAACGTGCAAATTAATTTTCTACATTTCTAATATGTCAGCATACATACATAGTTCGCTGCACCCCGGCGATCCTTCAAACTTACTATGTCGATTGGACAATGGATAGAAATTGC
The DNA here is from genome assembly GCA_907269105.1 of Volucella inanis. Lineage (NCBI taxonomy): Eukaryota > Metazoa > Arthropoda > Insecta > Diptera > Syrphidae > Volucella > Volucella inanis. The sequence goes on along the minus strand of OU026156.1, from coordinate 130,772,040 downwards.
AAATCCATGCGAGATCTACCCGCAACTCCGATTTTTTAAAATCACGAACGTTATGCTGGAAACCATCAATACAAATTAATTTTGTTTTTCGCCAGAAAAAATAACCGTTTCGCAAACGTTTGTCTAATGTGAAACCGATAATATTGGGTCATATAGAAAGTCTCCTTGGGCTTTTGTCACCAGATGGTGTTGGTGTCCATTTATCTGAAAACACTAATCTGATTTTGTCAAACGAACACGTGTCTGAAAGGTGACATATCAGGCTACATTTTTTATGAAGACAGCTGTGTAATTCATTGCTCGTGTTTAAAGTTATACTGATTGGAATTTGAGTAAAATATCTGAAGAAATACACTATGAGATGCTTTTTTTACTATAAAAAGGGAAAAACGTGCAGTTTACGGTGAGAATGCTGTAAGTAAACGCCGGACACAGGAGTGGTTTGTTCGATTCCGTTCCGGAAATTTCGATGTAAAAGATACACCTCGTACTGGTCTGCCTGTCACTGAAAAAGTCGATGAAATTTTGCAACTGATGGAACAAGATCAGCACGGAAGCTGTCTGGAATCATCTTAAACCAGCAGGCTGCTCAAAGAAGCTCGATGTTTGGGTGCCACATGAATTAACGCAAAGAAATTTAATAGACCTAATAACCATCGCTACTGAAACGTAACGAAATGGAACCATTTTTGAAGCGATTCATTACGGGCAATGAAAAATGAATTAAATACGAGAATATCCAACGCAAGCGATCATGGTCAAAGGCGTGTGACCGACCACAAACGACTTCAAAGCCTGGATTGACGGCAAACAAGGTTATGTTGAGTGTTTGGTGGGATTGGAAGGGAATTGTCTCTTATGAGCTGCTAGAACGTGGCGAACCGGTCAATTCGATCCTCTACTGTGCATAACTCGACCGACTTGGCTAAGTTTTTCATTTATAATAATTGCCAATATGTATTAGGTCTATAATTTGTGCGGTTTGCTAAGAGATGGCGTAACTTGTATTATTCCATTGTTATTATTCCATTCGAACATGCGTTGGAAAGCTACTGTTATTTTACGTCATTTCAGTATATGTCATTTATTTGAAGCGTAAACAACAATATATATATTTTTTTTCACTTGAATATGTCGAACTTTGTGCCTGAAAAAGTGTTTTTGCGGGGAGTTCTTCTTCATTACTTTAATATAAAGAAAACTGCTGCCGAAAGTGATCGTATTTTGGTGGAAGTTTCGCTAGCCGAGCGAACGTGCCAAAAGTGGTTTGCACGATTTAAAAGTGGTGATTTTGGCTTGGAAGACGATGAACGTCCTGGGCAGCCAAAAAAGTTTGAAGATGAAGAACTGGAAGCATTACTCTATAAACATTGTTGCGAAACACAAGAAGAGCTCGCAGAATCTTTGGTTGTCAATCAAGTAGCGATTTCAAAACGTTTAAAAGCAGCTGGATATAATTGGGTTCCACATGAACTCAAGCCGAGACACGTCGAAAGGCGGTTTTGCATGTCCGAAATGCTGCTGGAACGCCATAAAAGGAAGCCATTTTTGCATCGGATTGTTACTGGTGACGGAAAATGGAGCCATTACGACAACCCCAAGTGCAAAAAATCACATGTTCTGTATTTGGTGGGATCAGATGGGTGTGCTGTATTATGAGCTGCTAAAACCGGATGAAACCATCAATGGGCAACGCTACCGAACACAATTAATCCGTTTGAAGAGAGCAGTAGCCGAAAAACGCCCGGAATATGCGACCAGACACGAGGCAATAATTTTCCATCATGACAACGCTCGGCCCCACGTTGCTATTCCGGTTAAGAACTATTTGGAAAACATTGGATGGGAAGTCTTAACCCACCCGCTTTATAGCCCAGACCTTGGCCCTTCTGACTACCATTTGTTCCGGTCCACATCAGAGCAGAATATCAAAAAGTGGCTTTATTCATTCTTGGCTGCCAAGCCAGTTCTTTTGGGATGGGATCCAGAAATTGCCAGAAAGATGGAAAAAAGTCATAGCTTCAGATGGGCAATACTTTGAATAATACTCTTGTACATGTTCTTCTTAAATAAACGTTCAAATTTTGAAAAAAAAAAAAAAACGCACGAATTAAATTACGTACCCAATACTTGATTGAAATTGATTTTGAATAAAGGAAATTTTTTTTTTAAAATGTACCAATAAAACGGCGGAGACTTTTTATATAACCCAATAATATAACCTTGCAATTGTACTATACCGCCGACACGAATGATTTGTTTTTCGTCAGCTTCCGAGGTTTGATATGCGGGCTCTACTACTTAACTCTTGAAACTATAAACGATGTCCCAACTTTTTCCTTCATTCTCCGTCGTTGTATCTGTTGTTTGATCCTTGTAATATTTTTTTGGGTCTCTTAAAAAGTTGTTGGTTATCCATGGATTATTTTTTGCATGATCTTGCTATTTTTTTCTGGTTAAACACAATAATGGATTAGATCGTATTATTTGGTGTCAAACGCTTTCAATGATAAAAATAACAATAAATTCACCTTAAAATAAATTGAAACACCAGACACTTTGAACTGAAGACTTATTTTTCTAAAACTTAGATTTTCGCAATGAGTTTTTGGTAGTAGAAGAATTCATAAATCCTAACAAACTTGTAAAGACATTGATACTTAGGTGGAATTTAAAAATGAGGATTAAAATACACTAAACATTTATTTTTACATATTTTGACCTGAACGTTTTAGGACCGTTCCTAAACGTTGTACCACATTTCGAAAACATATTTATATCAATTACACTGTGATACTCAAATCAGTCAGACGTGCTTTTCTCGTTCTCCCTATTTACCTTTGCAGTTTTCAGTTAAAATTTTCGTCAAATTGCATTTTCTGGTTCTTAACCTTCGGTGCTTGAATACATTTTATTTTATTTATTTATTTATTTATTTATTTTTTGTGAAGAATATACAAAAAAAAAAAAAAAAAAAAAAAAAAACTAACGCCACTAATCCGAGTACTCATCAAACAGCCCTCGTATGTCAACTCCTACAGTGGCCACCCCACTTGGGTGAAGTGTCAACTTGGACACTTTTCGAGTGTCAACGTAGACTTGACAGGCTTGTTTTGAAGTACCAATTGGCAACTACGCTTCCAGGAGCCCCCCCGAAAACTAATATCAATTGGATCTCGAATTTTTTCGAATTCTCAATCTTCAATCAACTCAATCTTCCGGCTAAATATAAATGGTTATTCCATAATTCAGCCATCAATAATTTCAATCTTGGAAAGATGCGTGTCTGCAAATGGTTGGAATATTCGACCAAGAAGCAGGATGAAGTTAAGATGCCGAAAGCCGTCTCAAACCGTTCTAAACCTGACTCTAAATCTAGTAATAAGATACCGAAACTCATTCCCAACCCCCGTTCCAAACCGGACTCTAATTGGAGCTTCAAAATTCATATATTCTCCAATTTCGCCCCTTCTACCCGCATTCCGAGCCAACCTTAACAGTCCTCTAACCAT